>CM072802.1:61437982-61860482 GCA_037013495.1 Hippophae tibetana | reverse complement strand
TCGTATCTCGTTTAAATCCTAAAATGATGTGTTTAGGAAAAGTTTTTAGCTAAATATTATCCTTTATCCTACCTTTACCTAACCCATACATTACAAGCTTAATAAAGTCCTATTGATTTTGTGTTTGTCTACATTAGTGGAGAGAGAAATGAAAAATAAACTTATGAGATATGCGATTTCATTAAAAATAAATTGCACTCATATTTGCATAAACTGATCGGGATTATATGTGATAAAATATGAAAAGACTTCACACACACACTAAATTCATTGTGAAAATGTAATATACTTTTATATTAATTTCAACGTTTAGATAAAATTCTTTTATTTCTTTGAGTTATGTTATTTGAAATAAACAAAAAGAAATATTTTAAAAATCGCTATTTTAAATGCATTTATTCTTGTTTTATTTCTTGCCTTTTGCTCGAGGGTTAGAAAAATCTTAAGTTTGGGGGTGTGATAACTGTATTTTATACTGTTATTTTCGTCTATTTTATTAATTATAATTGCTAGTTCTTTACATTTTTAGTTAATTTTTAATTAATTAAATTAATATTTAGTATTAGTTTTTAATAAATATATTTTCAAGAAAATTAATGAATTTTAATAAAAAGGGACTTAATTGCAATTATAAAAAGCTTAAAATTTAATTTGACTTAAAAGTGGGTTAAATTGAAAATATCAAAAGATTATAAGTTAATTTGAATTAAATTTGTGGGTCAAAATGCAATTAATGAAAGTTGAATTTTCTGCGCAGGAGAAGGAGCCACTCGTGACATTCACAATGCCCAACACTCACCGTTCGATCGTCCAATCAACGGTCAAGATCTGGCGCATGCAAACAAGACACGACAAAAGAGAGTGGACCCGGTATTCCTGAAGCACGCGACTCGGCACCGAGTAGGGCCCACCTGCCACGCAGGCTGGCGTGCAGAGTGGGACCCACGTGTCGACTGCGCAGAAGTTTCTCCCGAGCTGCATCGCTCACCGTTGGATCAGTTGAAAGGTTTAGATTTAACCGCGTGGAATCAAGCTGTCACGCACCGAGCTGCTCGCCTACACTCCCGTGCGACGCTGTTCATCGCATCAGAGTGCACCATCGCATTTCACCGAATAAAAAGCAGCCACGTGTTTCCTCAATATTTCAGGGAATCATATGACGACACATGGCATGTATTTGTTAAAATAAAAACACAGAAACGACACCCACTCACCACCTCTTTCTGCGTCGCCACGTATCGAAGCCAACTGTCGCACACTTCCAACGCGATAAGATCTTGTGCGACTCAGTCCAGCTGTTCTCCATGCGCCCATTCTCCCCACCGAATGAAAGTCTGCTACATGTCTCTTCATATCTTGCAGCCAATAAAATGATGACACGTGGCATGCATTTAAAGAAAAAAAATTAGAAAAACACAGAACGGTTTTCACGCGTGTTATTTATTTTAATTCCTCCCATGTCTTTTTGTCCCCCAATACATGTATCTTGATAAAAAAAATTGTATAGGGGGATATATTTGGACGCGAGAAAAAAGTTGGAGTTTAGTTTTTAGTTTTGCATTTTTCCACTTTTTCACTTAAGTTTTAGTTTCTCTCTACGTGTTGTAAAATACGCAGAAACTTTTATTTAACAATTTTTATGTTGTATTTTCTTAGGAAATAGAGAGAAAGAAGACAACGAAGAACAAGGAAAGGGAAGAAATTTAATTTTCATTGAGGAATCGTGAAAGAGTTTCTCCTAATCTTTTTTTCTTTTAAATTTTATTTCTCTGAAATGTTTGATTGTTGTTGTGTTGTAATTTTAATTTCTGCTATGAACTAATTTATTTGTTCTAGGGTTGCAGTGTAGCTTAAATTATGAAACTTGAATTAATTATTTTTGAATGATTTATGGAACGGTTTTAAGTTGTTTATTTTATCTATGCTTAATGCTTTTAATTATCGGAAGATTAATTAATTGATACGTGACACTTAAATAAACTTGGAAAATACATTTTTGTGTGTTGCTCGTTATAAAATAACGTATATATATAAGGGATAGGAATATACTTTTATTGTATGTGTAACTATTTGAGAACTTAGAACTTAATAAATCTGGTTGAATTTAATTCTCATAGGAATATAATGAATTATTTTAGTGAGATGTGTCTGTATGGAGCTCGGAAGAGATATATGGATAAATTAGGAGTTCTTGGTTAACAACTTAAAATACGAGAACATAAATCAAGAAAAAATAAAATGTTCAAGTGGATTAATTTGGTGAAACTACAATCCTAGAATTTTCTTATAAACTGTTATAAAAACTAGTTAATCAAACTGCATCAAATTATCGAATATATGGATAAACTCAGGTTGAAATAATTTTAGTATTAAGGAACACTAGTAACAAATCTCCGTGGGAACGATATTTTACTTAATCATACATATCATGATCTTCTTCACCATCGAACAATTTCTTTTTTTATCTAAACTTGTGTCCAGATGGAAAAAATATTTTATGTCTTCTATAAGGCATCCTTTGTCCGTGAACATGATAAGTTGCAGAAGTGCCATCACTACATAAAGGGCATCCCTTGTTACCTTTTGTTGCATGTCCTGATAAGTTTTCATAAGTAGGAAAAGCATTAATTGTCCATAAAAGGACCCCTCTCATGTTAAAGTGTTCTTCTTTATGTGCATCGTAAAAATTTACACCATCATTCCACAACGTCTTTATATCATCTATTAGAGGTTGGAAATATACATCAATATCAACACCGGGTTGTTTCAGTCCTGAGATCAATAATGTTAACATCATGAATTTTCTTTTCATACACAACCAGGGAGGAAGGTTGTATGTTACCATAATTACTAGCCAACAACTATATCTACTACTAAGGGAACTATGTGGATTAATTCCATCAGCAGCAATGGCAAGATGAAGATTGCGCGGATTAGATGCAAATTGAAGGGATAAATTATCTACTACTTTCCAATTTAGAGAATCACGAGGATGACATAGCACCCTATCACCATATCAATTATCTAAATGCCAATTCAACATCTTTGATATCTCTTTACTTTTGAACAACATTTGAAAACGAGGAATCAGAGAAAAGTACCAAACAACCTTTGCGGGTATGCCTTTCTTAGATGTTGTCTCATTTGTAGCATGCTTCCATCTCAATTCTTTACACATCGGACAATCATCTAAAATCTCATATTCTTTTCTATAAAGAATGCAATCATTTGGACAAGTATGAATCTTATCATATTCCATGCCATATCGACTAAGAGATTCCTTCACTTCATACATTGAAGATGGAAATTCAATACCCTCATAAAACATATCGACTAGTAGATTTAGTAATTCTGTGAATCCCTTGTCAAAAAAACCAGGTTTTGCCTTCACATTGTACAAATAAACCTATCCCAAAATTTTAGTGTATTTCTTCCATTTTGGATACAACGGTTTTTTGGCATCTTCTAGAAGTTTTTTAAAGGTTTTCGGATCATCCTCACGTAGTTCATCTTCAACACCATGAAACATATTTTTTGTCTATACATTATGATAAGATGTATGTAATCCATTCACATTCTTATTTATCTTTTCCCCCATAAGTATTATCAATATTTTTTCCATGATAATACCAACATTTATAGCTCAAAAGAATACCACTATGGATAAGATGATAGTTAACCTCGTCAACTTCATGAAATTTCTCATTTTTACATTTAACACATGGGTATCAAATCATACTAATTTCATTATTACTATTTCTACAATCAAATTTCATAAAACTTTCAACTCTAGGAATGTAGTCCTAATTATTAGAATATATTTCAAAACATACATAATACAAAAATTTATCATTTTAATCATTTTGAAATTGTATTATTTTAACTTAATAAAATATAATTATTTATATGTAAATAAATTTATCCACGTACGGTAAATATTATAGTCCCTCAAACCCACAGCATCCAGATATTATTTGCACAAAAAATCAGCCAAACATATAATAAGCATAATGCAAAATATACATAAATAAAAAATTTATACAAAAAAAGAAAACTGAATAATAAGTGCATAAGATTAATACAAATACTTACAAGAGTAAATGAAATGACTAAATGAAGGAAATGAAGAAAAAATGGGTGTTTTGTAAGTGATAATAAGTGAGAAAATAGGTATAATTATTTTGAGTATTTCACTAAAAAAAATAGGAGATCTGAAAGATAATATGGAGAGGAAGATAACCCACAAAACGACTTAAAATGGTGGTCGGGGGTGGTCGGAAAATGAGAAAGAGTGGAGGAAGTGAGCTCGGTTTTGAGGTTTTTTGGTGTTGGGAAAATTGAAAAAGACGTTCTGATGAAGAAGAGAGAATAGAAATGGATTAATACGTGTGGATATCATCCGTTGACGTGTCGAACTGATGCTACACAGGTGGAATCGACACTATACACGTGTGTAGAATCGGTTCAACACATCAACCGACGCTACGTGTGATTAGTGCTCAAAAAGCACTAAAAAAACCATGATTTTATGCACATTAATTGATTAAAAATATATATATTTATATGTTTTATCATATATTTATATAAATTTGTCTTTTTCGGAATCACGGGTATTTTTATTGTTTTTCAGGTATTTTGGCTTAAAAACATAACTTAAAGACTCAAAGAGGAATACTAGAAGCAATACATCACAAATATATTAATAAATAAATGGGGAAAGGTCAACAAATATGGAAAAATTGGACAAAATGGGTCAAAAAGGTCAAAAATGTCAAAAAGGAGAAAATCGCGTCGCCGTGTCGCGCAGCTACCCAGCCGCTCGCCCAGTCCCGCGTGTGCCAGCGCCCAAGCCCATCCGCGCACCCAGCAGCCCTCCGCGCGCGCCGACGCCCGTTTCGCCCCATTTTTCACGTGCAGCCGCCCCATGACGTCAAGCTGACGTCGTCAATGACCTCAGCAATTCCATTCCGCGTTTTTACAGTTTTTTAACATTTTTTCACTCACTTTTTCTCTCCATCCTCACCTTAAATACCCCCTTCCCTTCACTTCTAAACACACCTCCATATACATTCTTTTCTCTCTTTTCTTAGTTTTTAGTTTTTTTTAGTTTTTCTTAGTTAATTTCTCTTAGTTTTAGAGTTCTTCCCTTTTTGGGAAGAACTAGTTATGTTTTTGTAATTTTTTAGCTTTTTGATTCATTAAATTGGAGTGCAAATTCCGCTTGGAGGTTTTCCGGCAACGGGAATAGCGTCGAAGTTCGGTAAGGATTTTATTTTCTTTACAGTTATTTTTTATGCTTTATTCTTACATGTTATATTTAATTTATCTGTGATTAAATTTAACTGTGCTGGCTGTTTATAAACATGATGTAATAATAACGTTATTATGCTTGCGAAATATTAAATAGGTGAAAATTTCTAAAATGAATTGATTTTGTTTTTATTCAAGATTTTATATTAAGAATGTTAGAGAGAAATATATTATTTTTCATCACAAACTTAAACCTGAAAATTAGATTTTAAGGTTTAGTTATCCGGTATAATTTAGAGTAGTGCTCTTTTATTTGTTGGTACAATCGCCCAGTAGTTAGATTGAAGCTCTATTTCAAAAGTTTTTATAAGAATTATTATATGAAATTGTATTGACAACATGTTTTCTGTAGTGGTTTTAAAACTTAAAAGTTAGTACTCGGATAGCTAAATTCTTAGGTTTAATTTGGACACCTTGAATAAAGTTTAAACTGTCTAATCCCACCAAAGGTGACATTTAAATGGTTCATTTTCAATCTCTTTAAAAAAGGAATTAATTTAATTAACCAAATTGGTTATCAACCCCACCCATAGGTGTTAATTGATTTGTTTAGTTAACAAAGAATATCTAACCCCACCAAAGGTGGTATTCATACAAAAAAGGGGGAATCAATAAATATCAATTCATATCTTTAATAACCTAAATAATATGAGCAAGCATAATTAACTTAGTTATTATATCCATAAATACTCCACTATAATAAAAGATAAAATTTGCATGAATGTTTATTGAATCTATGTTTATTTTTATGTAAGTAGATTAAAAACACAAAACCCCAAAATATCGTGAGAGGATGTTTAGGATTTAATTTCCTTTTTAAAAGTTTGAATAATAAATTAGAAACCACATACATTCCTTCCTTAGATCGACCTTGGGAGTATACTTATCATTTTCTTCGAAATGATTCGTGCACTTGCGAGAGTTTTATAAATATTAAAACCAAAGTATTGGCAAGAATCGACGATGTCGGTTTTCGCTCATCAACGTGCTATGCGTATTTTTTTATTTTAAAAATGCAGTTTAAAATTGAAATTATATAGTACAATTTTTTGTCAATTATTATTTTATTTGAAATCTTTAAAATTGAATTCGGATATATATATAGTATTATTTTTTCTTCTTTTTTTTAGTCAATTGGTTTTTAAAATTATATAACTTTGTATATTTGTTTGGATACTTAATTTTATGTACGTACATGTTTTTCACACTAGTTATTGAATTGGATAACATGAAAAATATTTATACTATACAGAAAAGTTTTCAAAAAAATATAAAAGGTTTATAGTTAAAATAAAATAATAATTGAACTAAAAAATAAAAAAATTGTACTATTTAATTTCAATTTTAAAATAAAAAAATACACGTAGGACGTAGCGTCCATTGACGTGTAGAATAGACGCTATCCACGTGTGTAGCGTTGGTTCTACACGTCAACCGAGACTACGTACTACGTGTATTTTTTATTTTCAAATTGTAGTTTAAAATTGAAATTAAATAGTACAATTTTTTTTATTTTTTGGTCAATTATTATTTGATTTGATTTTAATTATAAACCTTTTATACTTTTTTGAAAACTTGTTTGCATTTTGCAAATATTTCATGTACGTACATAAAATTAAGTATCCAAACAAATACACAAAATTATATAATTTTAAAAACAAATTGACTTAAAAAAAAGAAAAAAATTATACTATATATATATATATATATATATCAAAATTCAATTTTAAACAGTTTAAATAAAATAATAATTGGCTAAAAAATTAAAAAAAATTTGCTATATAATTTCAATTCTAAACTGCATTTTTAAAATAAAAAAATACACGTAGGATGTAGCGTCGGTTCTACGTGTCAAACAACGATACATGTAGCATCGATTTTTCACCGAACTAACTTTACATTCATTAAAAATCGATTTCTCCAAAAAATAACTTTTAAATACCACATTTTGTACTAGTGACCCCAAATCCCAAATCCCAAAACCCTAGATCCTATTTAGAAAAATAATAATTTTAACCCTACGGTAAAATTTGTGATTATGGTTTGGGGTATAATTTATTATTTTTTTAAATATGGTTTAGGGTTTGTTGTTTAGAGTTCTATTTGTGAGTTAATGTTTAGGATAAAAATTATTATTTTTTAAATAGGGTTTAGCGTTGTGGGATTTGGGATTTATGTTTTAACGTTAGATTTATGGGTTAAAGTTTCATATTAAAATTATTATTTTTATAAATAGGGTTTAGTGTTTTCTAATTTTTGATTTGGGGTTTAAGATTTTGGTTTATATTTGTGGGTTAAGGTTTATGGTTAAAATTATTTTTTTTTTAAATAAGGTTTACAGTTTTGGGTTATACTTCGAGTTGGGGTAAAATTGGGAAAGAAACTTTGAGATGAGAATGGAATCATGATTCCTTAAGGGGCGAGAAGGAATTATGAGTACTTCTCTTTTAGGAATTGATTTCATTTTATTCTCATTTTTCTACACCACCAAACATATAATTGGAAGGAATCAATTCTAATTCCTTTCCATTCCAGTCAACCAAACATAAGGTAATGTAATATTACCTTTCCATATTAAAAAATATACTCCACATTCTCTTTCAAAATATGTTCCACCTAATCCAAAATTTGTCTCAATATAACCTCGACCAAGCAATTCTAGCATTTATTCAAGAACTTCAAGTTTAATATATACCAAATGTCTCTACATAAACTAACAAAATAATATAACTCCAATAAGAAAAAAATCCATGTCTAAGAAGATGAAGAAATTGATAGATGTTGTGAGGTAGGTGCTACTTGTGATATTGTAATAAGGAATTATGATGCTATATTTTGACTAAGTTTGTGTAAGAATCTCATCATGACCTCATGTCATTGATCCATCATCTCCTTTTGTTTAGTAAATATCTCAATACGATGAACCTGAGCTCAAATTTGCTAACCGTGGACTTTGAACACTTTCGACATTGAAAAGAGAATAGAATCAGAATGGGATTGTGAATAGGAATGGAATGGAAACAGTTTTTTTTCTTTGACAATTAGAATCAAAAAATTAATTAGTATTTTCGTGTTTGGTTTACAATTGAAATAGAACGGAAAACACTTTATATTACCTTGATACCCTTATATTCATTAAAATTTAAATAATATCATTTAATTATTATTTTTTCGTCCGATAAAATATATTATGAAAATCATTATTTTTCTAAATAATTTTTACTTAAAAATAAAATATATTATTAAAATTATTATTTTTGTAAATAGGGTTTAGGGTTTGGAGGTTTGGAATATAGGGTTTTGGGATTTAGGGTTATGTTTGTGGTTAAGGTTTAGGGTTAAAATTATTATTTTTCTAAATAATGTTTAGGGATTTGAGATTTAGGATTTACGGTTTAGGGTTTACGATTATATTTATGGGTTAAGTTTTAGGGATAATACTATTATTTTTCTAAATAGGGTTCTGGGTTGTGTGATTTGAGATATATGGTTTAAGGTTATATTTGTGGGTTAAAGTTTAGGGTTAAAATTATTATTTTTCTAAATAGGGTTTAGGGTTATGGTATTTGGGATTTGGGTTTTAGGGTTTAGGAATATATTTGGGGATTAAGGTTTAAGGTTAAATTTTTTATTTTTCTAAATAGGGTTTAAGGTTTTAGGATTTGAGGTGTATTGTTTTGTGTTTAGTGTTATATTTGTGTGTTAAGGTTTAGGGTTAAAATTATTATTTTTCTAAATGGGATTAGGGTTTTGGGATATGAGATTTGGGTTTTAGGGTTTAAGGTTATATTCTACGGTTAAGGTTTAGGGTTAAAATTAGTATTTTTCTAAAAAGGATTTAGGTATTAGAATTTAGGATTTTAGATTTAGGGTTTAGAGTTTAGGATATAGAGCTTAGGGTTTAGGGTTGAGGGATATACTTGGGGTTGGGGTAAAATTGGAAAAAAAATTAATATGGCAATAGAATCATGATTCCTTAAGGGGGAGAAGGAATTATGACTACTTCTCTTTTAGCAATTGCTTCATTGTATTCTCACTTTTAAGCCCATCCAAACATAAAATTGGAAAGAATTATATCTGAATCTATTCCATTCGAGTCAACCAAACATATAGTTATGTAATATTAGCTTTATATATACAAAAATATACTCCATATTCTCTAACAAAATATATTCCACCTAATCCAAAACATGTCCCAATATACCGTCAACCAAGCAATTCTAGCATTTATTCAAGAACATCAAATTTAACATATACCAAATACCTTTATATAAACGAACAAAATAATATAACTCCAATTAGAAAAAAATCCAATTCTAAGAAGATGGAGAAATTAATAGATGTTGTGAGGTATGTGCTACTTTTGATATTGTAATAAAGAATTATGATACTATAATTTTACTAAGTTTGGGTAAGAATCTCATCATCACCTCATATAATCAAGGTATCATCTCCTATTGTTGAGTAAATATCTCAATACGATGATCCTGAGTTTAAATTTGTTGTCCATGGACTTAAAATTTGAACACTTTTGACATGGACAACTGATTGGAATCGGAATGGAATTGTGAATAATAATGGAATGGAAACAATTTTTTTTGTTTGACCCTTAGAATCAAAGAAGGAATCCGTAGTATAATGTTGGGTTTATAATTGGAATGGAATGTTAAACATTGAATATTACCTTAATACCCATATATTCCCTAAAATTTAAGTAATATCATTTAATTATAAGTTTTTCGTTAGACAAAATATATTATTGAAGTAATTATTTTTCTAAATAATTATTACTTCAAAATAAAATATATTATTAAAGTTATCATTTTTCTAATTAGGGTTTAGGATTTGGAGGTTTGAGATTTAGGATTCAAGTATTTGGGGTTTAGGGTTTGGGGATTTAGGGTTTTGGGATTTGGGGTTTAGGGTTCTATTTGTGGGTTAAGGTTTAGGGTTTTGAGATTTGGGATTCAGGGTTTTAGGTTTAGGGATTAGGATTATATTTTGTGGGTTAAGGTTTTGGGTTAAAATTATTATTTTTCTAAATAGGGTTTATGGTTTAGGGTTGAGGGTTATATATGTGGGTTAAGGTTTAGCGTTAAATTTATTATTATTTTAAATAAGGATTAGTGTTTTGGATTTTGGGTTATATTTATGGGTTATGGTGTATGGTTAAAATTATTATTTTCCAAATAGGCTTTATGGTTTAGGGTTTATGGATTTGGAATTTTGGATTTAGGGTGTATGGTTTAAGATTTAAGGCTTAGGGCATGTGGTTTAGGGTTATATTTAGAATTGTGATAAAATTGGGAAAACAAATTGAGATGGGAATGGAATCATGATTCCTTAAAGGGGAGAAGGAATTATAATTCCCTCTCTTTTTGTAATCGATTTCATTTCATTATCATTTTTCAACCCAACCAAGCATAAAATTGGAAGGAATTATTTTTTATTTCACCATCTCCTGTTTTTGAGTAAACATCTCAATACGATGGTCCTCAATTTAAATTTACTGATTTTGGACTTAATATTTGAACACTTTCGACATGGACAACGTAATGGAATGGGAATGGGAATGGAAATGGGAATTGATTGAAATGGAATAGTTTTGTTTGTTTTGAAAACATGAATCAAGATGGAATTAGTATTACAACATTTGGTTTACAATTGGAATGGAATGAAAAATAATGTATATTATCTTAATACCCCCTATATTTAGTAATGTTTAAATAATAATATTTAATTATTATTTTTTCATCCGAAAAAATATATTATCAAAATCGTTATATTTCTAAATAGGGTTGAGGGTTTTAGGGTTTAGGGTTATATTTGTAGGTTAACGTTTTGGGTTAAAATTATTATTTTTCTAAATAGAGCTTTGGGTTTTGGGATTTAGGATTTGGGATTTGGTGTTTAGGGTTTAGGGTTAAAATTATGGGTTAAGGTTTAGGGTTTAAATTACTATTTGTTTAAATAAGGTTTTGGGTTTTGGGTTTTGGGATTTGGGATTTGGGATTTAGGGTTTAGAATTTATGGTTATATTTATAGGATATGGTTTAGTGTTAAAATTATTATTTTTCTACATAAGGTTTTTGGTTTTGAGATTTGAAGTTTAGGATTTATGTTTATATTTATGTGTTAAGGTTTAGGTTTAAAATTATTATTTTTCTAAATAGGGTTTAGTGTTTAGGGTTTTTAGGATTTAGGATTTGGAACTTAACACTACGCCAAAATTAAGCATTAAATTTGGTTAATAACCGACTTTAAATTAATTTAAAGTCGATTCACGTGTTGAACCGCATTTAAGTTTAAAGTCGGTTCATGTATTGAACCAACCTTAAATTCTATATTTATTTATTTATTTTTATATATATTTTACTCATTTTCTACTATACTCAGAACTAGTATTCGATCACATAATAGCAAAAAAACTAAAATTTGTTACCAAAGTTTAAATAATACAAATAATTGAAAATTTAAATATTAATTAATTACTTGAGACTTTTAAAATGTTACTTACATAAAACAATACACTTTTGTCTCTCTTCTTTGTTAATATATTATCCTTAATTTAATTTTCTCAGAAATAATTGAATTTTAATAAATTACAATAACAAAAATAATTGAATTCAATTTAACAATCTTAAACACTCAATTTAACAAATTATAATATTAACCGGAGTAATTTACCTTTATACTAACAATACACTACTTGATAAATTAATAATTGTTCTTATTAACATATTCCCCTTTTATTATAATAGAGTAGTTTCAATTTCAATTTAATTTCATTATAACCATCTAGATATATCATGATCAAGAAAAGATATGGAAGAGATCTATACAATGAGCATTCTAAATCTCTATATAAACCAACATATAAAACAAATGAGATACACAATATCATAAATACAAATGCAAATACAATAAGCAAACAAGCAAATCTCTTTCATTTATTAATACAAAAATAATAACACATAATATACAAAAATCAAGAAAAATAAACAATAAGTGTAAAATGATTCATAGAAATACGTACAAGAGTAAATAGAGTGAAAAAAATGAAGAAAATGAAGAAAAAAGTGTGTTTTGTAAGTGAGAAAATGGGTATAAAAATTTATGTATTTCGCTAAGAAAAATAGGGGATCTAGACGATAAATTGGAGAGGAAGAAAACCCAATAAACGACATTGGAATTAGTGGTCGTATGTGGCCGAAAAATGAGAAAGAGTGGAGGAAGAGTGTTCGTCGGTTTTGGGTTTTTGAGTGTTTACAACGCTGGAATGTTCTGTCTAATGGGGAAGAAAGAAGAGAAAAGGAAAAATATCCACGTGTGTAGCATCGGTTGAAGTGTTGAACCGACACTACACATACGATGTAGTGTCGATTCTACTTGTCAACTGATGTTGCACACATGGATAGCGTTGGTTCTATGTTTCAACCGACACTATGTCCTAGCATCAATTGACGTGTTGAACCGACGCTACAAGTAGGACATAGCATCAGTTCTACGTGTCAACCGAAGCTATACACATGTGTAGGGTCGGTTGACACGTAGAACCGATGCTATGTCCTACTTGTAGCGTCGGTTCAACACATCAACCAAGGCTACAACGTATGTGTTTTAAGTCAATTTTTCAACAAACCGACTTTAAATTCATTATAAGTTAGTTTTACCCAAAAAATGACTTTAAATCTCAACTTAAATACCACCTTTTGTAGTAGTGTAGGGTTTAGGGTTTAGGGTTTAAGGCTTAGGGTTATATTTAGGGTTCGGGTAAAATTGGGAAAAAAATTGAGATGGGAATGGAATCATGATTCCTTAAGGGGGAGAAGGAATTATGATTCATTCTCTTTTAGGAATCAATTCAATTCTATATTTCCACTTTTTAGCACAAACAAACAAAAAATTGGAAGGAATCAATTTTCATTTCATTTAATTATCGTTAACCAAACATGGGGTAATTTAATATTACCTTTACATATACAAAAATATACTCTACATTTTCTTTCAAAATATATACCACCTAATCCAAAACATGTCCCAATTTACTGTCAACCAAGAAATTCTAGCATTTAATCAAGAACATTAAGTTTAATATATACCAAATTTCTCTACATAAACTAACAAAAATATATAACTCCAATAAGAAAAAAAATCCAAGTCTAAAAAGATGAAGAAATTGATGGATGTTGTGAGGTATATAATACTTGTGATATTGTATTAAAAAATTATAATGATATATTTTTACTAAGTTTGTGTAAGAATCTCATCATCACCTTATGTTATTGAGCCATTGATGAGTGCTCAAAAAGCACTAAAATAACCATGATTTTATGCACATTAATTGATTGAAAATATATATATTTATATCTTTTATCATATATTTATATAAATTTATCTTTTTCGGAATCACGGGTATTTTTATTGTTTTTCAGGTATTTTGGCTTAAAAACGTAACTTAAAGACTCAAAGAGTAATACTGGAAGCAATACATCACAAATATATTAATAAATAAATAGGGAAAGGTCAACAAATATGGAAAAATTGGACAAAATGGGTCAAAAATGTCAAAAAAGAGAAAATCGCGCCGCCGCATCGTGCAGCTGCCCAGCCTCGCGCCCACGCCCAGACTCGCGCGCTCCAACACCCATTTCTCCCCATTTTTTCACGTGCAGCCGCCCCATGACGTCATGCTGACGTCATCAATGACCTCAGCATTTGCACTCCACGTTTTCACATTTTTTTAACATTTTTTCACTCACTTTTTCTCTCCATCCTCACCTATTAATACCTTCCCTTCACTTCTAAACACACCTCAAAACACATTTTTTTCTCTCTTTTCTTAGTTTTTAGTTTTTTTTTAGTTTTTCTTAGTTTTTAGCTTTTCTTAGTTAATTTCTCTTAGTTTTAGAGTTCTTCCCTTTTTGGGAAGAACTAGTTATGTTTTTGTAATTTTTTAGCTTTTTGATTCAATAAATGGGAGTGCAAATTCTGCTTGGAGGTTTTCCAGCAACGGGAATAGCGTCGAAGTTCTGTAAGGATTTTATTTTCTTTACAGTTATTTTTTATGCTTTATTTTTACATGTTATATTTAATTTGTCTGTGATTAAATTTAATTGTGCTGGCTGTTTATAATCATGATGTAATAATAACGTTGTTATGCTTGCGAAATATTAAATAGGTAAAAATCTCTAAAATGAATTGATTTTGTTTTTATTCAAGATTTTATATTAAGAATGTTAGAGAGAAATATATTATTTTTCATTACAAACTTAAACCTGAAAATTAGATTTTAAGGTTTAGTTATCCGGTCTGATTTAGAGTAGTGCTCTTTTATTTGTTGGTACAATCGCCCGGTAGTTAGAGTAAAGCTCTATTTCAAAAGTTTTTATAAGAATTATTATCTGAAAATGTATTGACAACATTTTTTTCAGTAGTGGTTTTAAAACTTGAAAGTTAGTATTCGGATAACTAAATTCTTAGGTTTAATTTGGACACCTTGAATAAAGTTTAAACTGTCTAACCCCACCAAAGGTGACATTTAAATGGTTCATTTTCAATCTCTTAGAAAAATGAATTAATTTAATTAAGCAAATTAGTTATGAACCACACCCATAGGTGTTAATTGATTTGTTTAGTTAACAAAGAATATCTAACCCCACCAAATGTGGTATTCATATAAAAAAGGGAGAATCAATAAATATGAATTCATATATTTAATAACCTAAATAATATGAGCAAGCATAATTAACTTAGTTATTATATCCATAAATACTCCACCATTATAAATAATAAAATTTGCATGAATGTTTATTGAATCTATGTTTATTTTTATGTAAGTAGATTAAAAACACAAAACCCCAAAATATCGTGAGAGAATGTTTAGGATTTAATTTCGTTTTTAAAAGTTTGAATAATAAATTAAAAACCATATACATTCCTTTCTTAGATCGACCTTAGGAGTATACTTATCATTTTCTTCGAAATTATTCGTGCACTTGCGAGAGTTTTATAAATATTAAAACCAAAGTATTGGCAAGAATCGGCGATGCCGGTTTTCGCTCATCAAGTAGATTAATCAATTTTAATTTATTTTATTTTTATTTTTATTTTATTTTATTTTTATTAATTTTTATTTTTTCTTTATTTTCTTTAACTATTTTTTTCTCTCTCTCTTAATTTTCATTTAACTCAATTAACTTAGTTTTTTACTAACTTAATTAACTTAGCTTTTTAATTAACTTAAATTTTTTATTAACTTAATTAACTTAGAATTTTAATTAACTTAACTTAATTAACTTAGATTTTTTTTATTAACTTAGCTTTTTAATTAGCTTAGATTTTTTTTTAACTTAACTAACTTAGATTTTTTAACTTTACTTAATTATCTCAGATTTTTACTTAAATTAACTTAATAAAGATAGCTTTTAATTAAGTTAGATTTTTTTACTTAACTAACTTAGCTTTTTAAATTAACTTAACTTAATTAACTTAGATTTTTCATTAACTCAATTAACTTAGATTTTTACGTCACTTAACTTAATTAACTTAGATTTTTACTTAACTGGACTTAATTAACTTAATTTTAATAGCATGAAAAGTAAAGATCTAAGGGAGTTCTGTCTAGGAGACTAGTTCTTGAAAGCCTTTGTGCCACTAGTCTTTCCTGGGAACGTTGTTCTATCTAGGAGAATGGTTTTTAAGGAGTCTTTGCCCCACCATTCTTTCCCGGCATCACCGATTCTTGCCAATACTTTGGTTTTAATATTTATAAAACTCTCGCAAGTGCACGAATCACTTCGAGGAAAATGATAAGTATACTCCCAAGGTCGATCTAAGGAAGGAATGTATATGGTTTTTAATTTATTATTCAAACTTTTAAAAAATGAAATTAAATCCTAAACATCATGTCACGATATTTTGGGTTTTGTATTTTTAATCTACTTACATAAAAATAAACATAGATTCAATAAACATTTATGCAAATTTTATCATTTATAATGGCGGAGTATTTATGGATATAATAACTAAGTTAATTATGCTTGCTCATATTATCTAGGTTATTAAAGATATGAATTGATATTTATTGATTTTCCCTTTTTTGTATGAATACCACCTTTGGTGGGGTTAGATATTCTTTGTTAACTAAACAAATCAATTAACACCTATGGGTGGGGTTGATAACCAATTTGCTTAATTAAATTAATTCCTTTTTCTAAGAGATTGAAAATGAACCATTTAAATGCCACCTTTGGTGGGGTTAGACAGTTTAAACTTTATTCAAGGTGTCCAAATTAAACCTAAGAATTTAGTTATCCGAGTACTAACTTTCAAGTTTTAAAACCACTACTCAATACATGTTGTCAATACATTTTCAGATAATAATTATTATAAAAACTTTTGAAATAGAGCTTCACTCTAACTACCGGACGATTGTACTAACAAATAAAAGAACACTACTCTAAATCAGACACGATAACTAAACCTTAAAATCTAATTTTCAAGTTTAAGTTTGTAATGAAAAATAATATATTTCTCTCTAACATTCTTAATATAAAATCTTGAATAAAAACAAAATCAATTCATTTTAGAGATTTTCACCTATTTAATATTTCGCAAGCATAACAACGTTATTATTACATCATGTTTATAAATAGCCAGCACAGTTAAATTTAATCACAGACAAATTAAATATAACATGTAAGAATAAAGCATAAAAAATAACTGTAAAGAAAATAAAATCCTTACAGAACTTCGACGCTATTCCCATTGTTGGAAAACCTCCAAGCGGAATTTGCACTCACATTTATTGAATCAAAAAGCTAAAAAATCTCATAAACATAACTAGTTCTTCCCAAAAAGGGAAGAACTCTAAAACTAAGAGAAATTAACTAAGAAAAGATAAAAACTAAGAAAAACTAAAAAAAAACACTGGGGCGCACGCGGATTTTGAAGCAGGCGAGCGCAGGTGTGGGCTTGGGCGCGCGCGGGACTGGGTGCGCGGCTGGGTAGCTACGCGACGCGGCGGCGCGATTTTCTCCTTTTTGACATTTTTGACCGTTTTGACCTTTTTGACCCATTTTTTCCATATTTGTTGACATTTCTCCATTTATTTATTAATATATTTGTGATGTATTGCTTCCAGTATTCCTCTTTGAGTCTTTAAGTTACGTTTTTAAGCCAAAATACCCTAAAAACAATAAAAATACTCCTGATTCCGAAAAAGACAAATTTATATAAATATATGATAAAACATATAAATATATATTTTTTAATCAATTAATGTGTATAAAATCATGATTATTTTAGTGCTTTTTGAGCACTTATCAGTTAGCTCTAAGGATACTCAGGAACCAACTATTATTGATCTTATGGAATAGTATACTGATTGTCCAGTTTTGGTGTTGCTTTGGGGTGGTTGTGAAGTTTTTAGTCCTTGTCTTTACAGTTTGGTTTCATGCACATGTGGTTGTTATTTTGTTTATCTTTTTATATGTATTTGTGTCTGGCCTTGCTAGTTGAGTGATTATTCCATCTATATACGCTTAGTAAGATAAAGCTGGTGTTTTGGTGGATTAATTACTTTTTAACCTAACTATTATATATTATTAATATCGTTATGCCTATCATTTGTTTTTGGTTTTGAGAAGTTGAACGAGTCCATGTTTATTTATGTTGAGTTTTTTTTTTGTGTTTGTCGTTTGTTTGTATCAGCATTTCCATTCTAATGAATTTTCTTCTCGACAAAAAAAAAATCCAACCTAAATAAAAATTAAGAGTTTGGGTCAACCCAACCCATCCAATTTACATCCCTATTTTCCATTGAAACTTTGAATGGATATTGATCTTCAGATGAATTTGGGAGATAATATGCAACTTTGTAAAAGGTAAATGAATGTATAACTGTAGAAGATCTAATTGTTTCTCGAGACTTTGGAAAGGAGTGATATACAGTTGTACAAAATTTAATTGTTTCTCGTGGCTATGTCAAGGATTTTTTTTACGTTATTAATAATAATTACGTAATTAAAATATATTAATAACACAAATAAAATACTAATTTTTCCATTAACAATTACATAATAAAATAGATTTTTTCTTTTCAAAGGTCTTGAACGTTTGAAAAAGTCTATCACGTGGACACGTGTCTCCGTCAGAGCTTGACAGATTTTTTGACGTCGTTAGAATTTTTCACGGAAGTAACAGCGCGTGAACGTACGTTCGCCTTTGCCTGTTGGCATTACTCGGTACCGTACTGGCCGAGCTTATCCGTTAGTAAACTTTTATTATATTTCCATTTTGTTCTCCATTAGATGGAAATGGAATGACCGAATGAGTATTCCATATTTGAATAGAGAGAGGGAGAGAGAGAAAAGGAGCTTTAAAGTGCGTTTTAGTCTTTCCGAGACAGAGAGAGGAGTGGAAGTGAACCCTAGATTTCTTTAGTTGCTATTTAGCCCGAGTTAGTATTCGATTTATGTTAATTCATTATACAGATCCAAAGTTTTGCTGGAAAGTTCAAAATTTGCTACTTCAACGCTGTTGTAGGTACACGTTTGGTTCTTCTTCTTATTTATTTATTTGTTTTGAGTTTTCGTCCACTACATCGTATGGTATAATTTATATCAAATTTGGCTGTTGTATATAGAATTATAACTTTTAGATTTGGTTACCTGCAGTTTTTGGTGTATAGATATGATGTTTATGGGTCGTTAGCTGTGCTTGGTTCTCATATAGAAATCGGTATTGTTTTTATTATTACTATTATTACAGGGTCAGCTCAGGTCGTTAAAAAATAGTTTATGATTTGGATTGAAGCTATTGATGTGATACTCGTTAGAGATCCTGCTTAATTTTATTGATTCAAGGAGAAAGCAATATTGGGTTTGGTTTCTGAGATATTGTGAAAAGACTTTCGTGTTGGTCTTCGTATCCTTTAAAAGTTAGCGAAAATGATGTCCAGATCGTATACAAATCTTTTAGATCTAGCATCCGGGAACTTTCCTGTGATGCCTCGTGAAAAGAAGCGACTTCCTCGAGTAATGACCGTTGCTGGTGTTATATCAGAGCTTGATGACGATCAGGCCAGTAGTGTGACCTCAGATGTTCCTTCATCAGTTGTCCAAGACCGTTTGATCATTGTTGCTAATCAACTCCCAGTAAAGGCTAAACGTAGACCTGACAATAAAGGGTGGAGTTTTAGTTGGGATGAGGACTCTTTGCTATTACAGTTAAAGGATGGTCTTCCTGATGATATGGAGGTTTTGTATGTTGGGTCTTTGAAGGTTGAGATTGATTCCAATGAACAAGATGATGTATCACAGCTTTTGTTGGACAGGTTTAAGTGTGTTCCAGCTTTTTTGCCCCCTGACATTTTGGAAAAATTCTATCATGGGTTCTGCAAGCAGCATTTGTGGCCTCTCTTCCACTACATGCTTCCGTTTTTGGCAAATCATGGAGGGCGGTTTGATAGATCTTTATGGGAGGCTTATGTGGCAGCAAATAAGATTTTCTCACAGAGAGTGATTGAGGTTATAAATCCTGATGATGACTATGTTTGGGTTCATGATTATCATTTAATGGTTCTACCAACCTTTTTGAGGAGAAGATTCAACAGACTGAGGATGGGGTTTTTTCTTCACAGCCCATTTCCGTCGTCAGAGATTTATAGGACTCTACCTGTGAGGGAAGAGATCCTTAAGTCTCTTTTGAATGCAGACCTTATTGGTTTTCACACTTTTGACTATGCTCGGCATTTCCTGTCTTGTTGTAGTCGGATGCTAGGTCTGGAGTATCAATCAAAAAGGGGCTATATTGGATTGGAATACTATGGTAGAACAGTTGGAATTAAAATAATGCCTGTTGGGATTCACATGGGTCAAATTGAATCAGTGTTGAGACATGCAGATAAAGAGTGGAGGGTAGCAGAACTCAAGCAACAATTTAAAGGAAAAACTGTGCTGCTTGGTGTTGATGATATGGACATATTTAAAGGTGTGAATCTGAAGCTATTATCAATGGAACAGATGCTGAAGCAGCATCCAAAGTGGCAGGGGAAGGCAGTTTTGGTGCAGATTGCAAACCCTGCCAGAGGAAGAGGCAAGGACCTTGAAGAAATACAGGCTGAAATTCAAGAAAGCTGCAACAGAATTAATCAGAATTTTGGTTATTCTGGTTATCAACCAATAGTTTTCATTGATAGACCAGTCTCTCTCAATGAAAGAGCTGCATATTACACCATTGCTGAGTGTGTTGTGGTTACTGCAGTGAGGGATGGGATGAATCTTACTCCTTATGAGTACATTATCTGCAGGCAAGGAATCCCAGGGTCAGATCCTAATTCTGAATCAAATGGACCCAATAAGAGCATGCTAGTAGTTTCAGAGTTCATTGGATGTTCCCCTTCATTGAGTGGTGCGATTCGGATTAACCCATGGAATGTTGAAGCTACTGCTGAGGCAATGAATGAGGCAATTTCTTTGGCTGATTCTGAGAAACAGTTGCGACATGAGAAGCATTATAGATATGTTAGTACACATGATGTAGTGTATTGGTCGCGAAGCTTTTTCCAAGATATGGAAAGGACATGCAGAGACCATTTTATAAGACGTTGCTGGGGTATTGGTTTGAGCTTTGGTTTCAGGGTTGTAGCTCTTGATCCTAATTTCAGAAAGTTGTCTATTGATGCTATTCTATCTGCTTATTCAAGGTCTAAAAGTCGGGCCATACTTTTGGATTATGATGGCACTGTGATGCCTCAAACGTCCATCAATAAGATACCAAGTGGACAAGTTATGTCCATGTTAAGCATGCTTTGTGATGACGTAAAAAACAATCTTTTCATCGTCAGTGGAAGAGGAAGGGATAGTTTGGGCAAGTGGTTTTCTCCTTGCAAGAAATTAGGGATTGCTGCTGAGCATGGTTATTTTATGAGGTATGCTTATCTCTTTTGCTTATTATCCTTGTTTGTCATTTGTACTTGTATTATTACATGTGCCTAAACTTGTTGATTTGTTAGGTGGTCAGCTGACAAGGATTGGGAGATTTGTGGGCAAGGTAGTGATTTTGGATGGATACAGATGGCTGAGCCAGTTATGAAGTTGTACACGGAATCAACGGATGGCTCTTACATTGAAATGAAGGAAAGTGCCTTAGTGTGGCATCATCAAGATGCAGACCCTGGTTTTGGGTCTTGCCAGGCCAAGGAGATGCTGGACCATTTAGAGTGTGTTCTAGCAAATGAACCAGTGGCTGTGAAAAGTGGTCAGTGCATTGTAGAAGTAAAGCCACAGGTTAGTAGCCATATTACACTTTGGTTTCTAAATTCTCAAAGCAATATTTATCCTCATTCATTATGATAGTTAAGCATGTCATTTCCAAAAGCGTTAAGAGTCCCCTTTCTTAGTGAGTCCTTTCACCTCTTTTAAATCACAAACCTAATTTTTTTGGCTCATGTTCATTGTAGTTATAGCCAGAGTTAGACTGCAAGGTTCGTTTTAAAATTTTCTAAACAATTGGAGTCCCTGTCAATGTTTAGAAGATCATTTTGTTTGATGGGGAAACGGTGGAAGCATACTTCCATTATTTTGCATAATCTCCTTATAGACACGTGCACACATCTGTGCATGCACTTAGACAAATGTATGTACTGTATATTTGGTTGCTTCATCCTCTTATCAGGAGATATTCATTTTTGTTTGCCCATATTATTAATGGGTTAGAAGGTTATTGTTGCAAAATGATTTTTGCAATATGGGGTACCACAAAATTCACTGCATAGAGTTTTATTAACTGCTTATTAGTTGATACTGTGCAGTTAAGTAAATAATGGAACATAAAAAAAGGCTCAGAAGTGACCTCATTAGGTGCATTGTACTAGCTAGATATGAATTTGACGCTTCATTCAAGGTTATTATTTAACATTGTAATGTGGAGAAGTCAACTGATGTTCACCTCCATGAAATGGACAAACTGTTTACTACATAACTACTATCTTCTATATTGTCTTATGATCTCGCAAGAACAGTGGTGCTTAGACCAAAGAAGATACATGTTATTCCATATGCAATCTTCTATGAGCTCATTCACATCATCATTCGTAATTCAACAGTATTATGCCCCTTAATTGTATTTGTTTTTTTGAAAAGGTCTGAAGAAAATTTTCAAGAGGTTTTTAGTTGACTGATAAATTAACATAACCTCAGCTAGCATAACACTGGGATCATTTTAGGAAGCATTCTTGTGAGCTTGGATGTGATTGTATCTGGAAAAAGTAGTTTGTTGATTTTATATTTTTTAATGTGCATTCACTGTTGTCATTTCGTTCATGACTTTATACATGGGTCACCTTATTTTCTTATTTTCTGTAAATGGATTGCCTGTTTACCACTAGTAATATGTGACTGATGCCTCGACAATAACGAAAACATGATCAATAAATTTTGTTTGTTTCTGATTCATAGGGAGTCAGTAAAGGAATGGTTGCAGAAAAGATCTTCACATCAATGGCTGATAGTGGAAGGCAGGCTGATTTTGTACTATGCATTGGTGATGATAGATCAGACGAGGACATGTTTGAGATAATTGGAAATGCAATGAATAATGGTGTTCTCTCCTCTAATACTTCCATCTTTGCATGCACCGTTGGACAGAAACCAAGCAAGGCCAAATACTATTTGGATGACACGGTTGAGGTTATAAACATGCTTGAAGCTTTAGCAGAGGCTTCTGATCCTTCTCCTTCCTCAGATCCTGAAAGAGAAGTCTCCCCTTAAAATCCTCCTTGGTTGCTTTCATAGTTTAAAGATCGAAGTGATCTAAACACAATTCCATACTGGGTTGTGATTGAAGACAAAGATGTTTTTTCAGCCATTTACTTTTGAGAGAACTACAATGCAACCCATTAAACATCATCGGCAAGGATAATTTCCAGGTTACAGCAATTCAGAAGACTAATGACACTAGTTGTTTTCCTACGGCAGGTCACATACTTATGCATCACCTTCGTCAACTCAGGCATCTAACGGTAAATAGCTAACTTATTACTCATTGATTCATGAAGCAACCACAGAATGCGGGAAGAAATGCACAAATAATTGTTGCATCAAATACATTTAGAGGGAGCGGAGCCTATCTAATAGAATTGTGATACTTGGTATTTTGGCAGGGCAAAGGTCACTGCAATTTAGCATTAAACATGAAATAGGGGGGACATTGCAAGGGCATATATGTTGAGCGGATATATATGTCCATGAACTGAACAGTATTATTGCTATTTTGCTTCATTTTGTGTTGTGGCTTGAATTTATTTTACCATTTGATAACTATCAGATAAGTCTCTTTGCTTTTTTAATCTGTAAATTAAATATAATAACAATTTCCAAGTTTGTTCTCTACAATCTACAGTTGTCGGACTCCATTTCACATGCTTGTACGTAGTACTTTTTCTGTAATCTTTAGGAAATTAAGTAGTTAATGAACAATTTTAAGGAAAAAAAATGATATAGGAATATACGATCATTAAGGGGGGAAGTAAGAGCCGGGCATGTTTTATAGAAATTGCTCTCTTTTTGCTTAGAGTTGAGTTCCCTTTATGGAAGTTCATCTTCCAGCTTTTCCCTACCCTGAAAACCAGAGAAATATTCCGAATAATCTTTTTTTCTCCCCTGGTTTTTAAGCCATTTCCTGTTATGAGTAATTTCAGAGAAATAGAAGAAGAAGAAACAGTGAGGATGAAAGTTGATTTGTATAATATTATGATATTTTGTATTCCATCTCATTGGCTATATATATATAGCCTTACAAGAAGATTGGAGAAGGCAGAAGAAAGTGCTTGAATAGAAAACATGAGCATATCCCCCTATCGACCTAGTGGTCCCCTTCTCCACCGTGTAACCACCTCTGTGCTAGTGAAACGACCTGTGTCCATGTGTGTTTGTCTGTGCGTTAAGCCACTCAAATCAGCACATATCATTTCTTCTCTCTTTTAGAATTTTTGTCCTCAAGTTGGGTATGATTTGGTAAAATTATAAGCAATATTATTTATTATCATATCTAATATATGCTTTGAGGCTATCAATCCAATTATAATCAACTCTGTCATTGAATTTTTCCTTCTATGCAAACTTAGGATTTTCTTAGAAATCGACCAATGCTTGTCTCATGATAGAGTTCGAGAGGATGTTTTGAATTTCAGGATCTACACTATTTTAGCCTGTCTCTCTTTTAATTCATCGAAAAGTACCCAAAGCAATTCTTGGTTGTTAGGATCATGTTTCAAGCCTTTCTAGTATGTTTGGGTCTATGAATGTTCACTCGTTTGCAAATGTAAGCATGTAAAAGGATCAACATAGCTATGCAAAGGATGTAAATTGATAGAGCTTGTTAGTATGAGTTCTTGGAAACCAATTTCACTACCAACTAGTTGAAGCTCTGTTATTACAAAATACATGATGCCAGACATATTATTTCTTCTTTGACCATGCCTTGTCCCCACCAAAGCACCACTTTGATCATTAGCTAGTGTTTGGCTATCAATAAGGAAATCAGAGAGGATGTTGTCACGTTTACTATTCTTAAGATGCTGCATCAAGCTATTTTCTAATAGTTTGAAAGACATGGTTGAGGATACGGGAGCTAAATCCCCAAAACCAACCGCAAGTATTGGATTACATTTTATGCTTACAGTTGTTAAAATCCCTCCAAAAAGCTCTATTATTTTGACCAACAACTGAAAGTGTTGCAAATTCATCAATAGGATTGTGGTTGTGGAGATGACCCTTTAACTTATCTGGTAGTCTAGCATCAACTTTATCTTACTATTCATTATTCATAATAGCCACTTTCCCTAATGATGGATGCTCATTTCCAGTAGTATTAATGTTAGAGTTTTCAGGGGTTAGGTGAGCAATAAAAAAAGAGTAGTTGCTTTCACCATTACCCTTGAGTGAGTTAACACCGTGTGATTGTTGATGAACGTTCCTAGAGTCTCCCTGTTGAGGGAGAATTGAGGAAAAATAGGGAGATTAATTAAGGGAACCATTATGGGGTTCGAAAACCTGATCAGAGTGCAAGACATTAGGGTTACTCTTGGCCTCTAAAGGAAGCAGCGAAGTCTTAGTTTCCTGTTGACTTGCTTTAGGCACTGAATCTTAACCTTCAACGACTTTTTTAGAACTGGAATCTACCATGACATTGATAGCAAAAATTTATACCCAAGGTATCGACCTAAACATTCATGTTGCCAGAAGTCAGATGGAGCTACCCAACAAACTTTTGAATAATAGTTGGTTGCTGATGCTTATCAGCCATTTTTTTATGAACAAACAGAAACCCCTTTGAATCTAGCTTTCATAATGTGAAAGGAGCAGAGAAGAAAGTTTTTGCCTCTTCTTTCACCTCCGATAGTTGAAACCTTAGGCACCTCATCAACAAGGCTTGTAAGTACCACAACCAGAAACATAAGGGATATGAGAAACCGCGCATCTGGTACCCCAACGAATTAAGCCTCTTAACCAATTGGGCCTCCTAACAATAACACTAGCAATTCCATATAATGGCCCAACACTAACATTAATACTTGGAGTAGCATTTTCTTTATGGGTGGGAACAATAGACCCAGATAATGGCCCAAATCCAAGCCCATTATGAGGTAGTCCAGCTAAAGGAGAAAAACTTGATTCATGGGTCGGTTCTGGAGGCCTAGGTGGTGTTGATCCACATGGCTTTATCTTGGTGTCTGAATAAGCCATCGCCATTTCTTCGGGTAAACCAGAAAAAAGATTCTCGTCGGTTTTGAGATCTATAGGTTAGGATTCCCTCGTTGCGTACTCCATGGCAGCATAATAAGCACCAAAGGTGAAGAATCCAATGGTTGGAACTTCAAATTTTTCAAAGATCTCAGACGACCAACTTATCATAACGTTAAGAAAAAGAGTTGATGGTGGTGGTGCTAGCCTTGGGTTCTTTGAAGGGTCTTCATAGTCGGTTGGACCAAACCTTAGTTGCACCGCCTTGGTGAACTCACTCTAGGTGAGTGGTCCACGAAACTTTGCAAGCAACCATCAATGCCATTGTAGGGCGATGCCTTCTAGATGGAAGGAAGCCAGCTGCACCTGTTGATCTGGTGTGATGTTCATGAATCCGAAGTACTGTTCGGCCTCACAAATCCAACCAATTGGGTTATTTAAAAAAAAATTAGGGAAGGATATCTTGTTATGTCTTTGTTTCGTCACGAGTCATGAGTCATTCACGTGTAATGATCAGTATGTGCATTTGTGGGCACTTTACAAGCCTCCCAACGTGTATGGAAAAAATAAAAAAAGGGAGGGGAGGGACGAATCAAAGCGACATAGGGCTGAATCTCAGTAAATCGTGGCAGCAAGGCCACTTTACCACTTACAATACCCCGTCACGTATTTAAGTCATCTACAAAGGATTCTACCAGCCGCTCGATGGAAATTACACTTCAAGGCGCTCGCCTTTTGGGGCCGAGGCCCCTACTGTAGGTCACCAAACGGGCGGTAAGCACACGCATCGTTTCTAGCCCGGATTCTGACTTAGAGGCATTCAGTCATAATCCAGCACACAGTAGCTTCGCGTCACTGGCTTTTCAACCAAGCGCGATGACCAATTGTGCGAATCAATGGTTCCTCTCGTACTAGGTTGAATTACTATTGCGACACTGCCATCAGTAGGGTAAAACGAACCTGTCTCATGACGGTTTTCTATTTTTATTTAGTTAAAATAGAAAGGATTCTTAGATTGCGTCCGATGATGTTTTCTAGGCGGCAGTCCAACAAAGAGGCGAAGTAGTGGTCATAATGGGAAAGATCCACTATATTGGCCCGAGAACGGGAAATAATAAGAATGGTAAACCAGAGTCTCTTTTTTACAACAATAGCAAGGAGATTTGCCAATAGGAGTCTAAACCCAGCTCACGTTCCCTATTAGTGGGTGAACAATCCAAAATTGGTGAATTCTGCTTCACAATTATAGGAAGAGCCGATATCGAAGGATAAAAAAGCAACGTCGCTATGAACGCTTGGCTGCCACAAGCCAATTATCCCTGTGGTAACTTTTCTAACACCTCTAGCTTCAAATTCCGAAGGTCTAAAGGATCGATAGGCCACGCTTTCACGGTTCATATTCGTACTAAAAATTAGAATCAAACGAGCTTTTACCCTTTTGTTCCACACGAGATTTCTGTTCTCGTTGAGCTCATCTTAGGACACCTGCGTTATCTTTTAACAGATGTGCCGCCCAAGCCAAACTCCCCACTTGAAAATGTCTTCCGCCCGGATCAGCCCGTCGCAGCAAAGTTTTGACCCTTTTTGTATAATTGTTTTTATCTTTTTGACTTTTCATGATTTCTTTTCTCAAAATATTTGTGATGTATTGGCTCAAGTATTTTTCTATGTTTTTAAGTTATTTTTGAACGAAAATACCTGAAAACAATAAAAATACCCATAATTCCAAAAAAGACAAATTTATATAAAAATATGTTAAAGTCATAAAAATATAAATCTATTTAATCAATTAAAATACATTAAATCATGGTAATTTTATTTCTTTTTAAGCACTCATCAACAATATCTATCAATTTCTCCATCTTCTTAGACTTGGATTTTTTTCTCATTGGAGTTATAATATTTTGTTAGTTTATGTAGAGATATTTGATATATGTTAAACTTGAGGTTCTTGAATAAATGCTAGAATTTCTTTATTGACGGTATATTGGGACATGTTCTGGATTAGGTGGAAAATATTTTGATAGAGAATGTGGAGTATATTTTTGTATATGTAAAGGTAATATTACACTACCCAATGTTTGGTTGACTAGAATGGAATTGTATCAGAATTGATTCTATCTAGTTTTATATATGGCTGGGCTGAAAAGTGAGAATTAAATTAAATCAATTCCTAAAAAAAGAAGTAATCACAATTCCTTCTCCCCCTTAAGGAATCATGATTTCATTCTCATCTAATTTGTTTTCTAATTTTACACAAATCTCACTCCAAGTACAATCCTAAACCCTAAGCCTTATTCCCTAAATCCCTATTCCCAAATCCCAAAACCATAAATCCTAAACCCTATTTATAAAAGTAATAATTTTAACGCTAAACCTTAACACACAAATATAACCCTAAACTCTAAACCCTAAATCACAAAATCGTAAATCATATTTAGAAAAATAATAATTTTAACCCTAAACCTTAAATCACAAACATAACCCAATATCATTAACCATAAACCCTAAACATTATTTAGAAAAATAATAATTTTAACCCTAAACCTTAACCCACAAATATAACTTTAAACCTTATATCCAATATCCCAAATCCCAAATCCCACAACCCTAAACCATATTTAGAAAAATAATAGTTTTAATCCTAAACCTTAACCCATAAATATAACCGTAAACCGTAAACCCCAAATCTCAAAACCTTATACCCTATGTACAAAAAATAATAATTTTAATACTAAACCTTAATCCACAAACATAATCCAAAACCTTAAAACCTAAACCCTAAACCCTATAACATAAACCCCAAATCCCATAACCAATACCCTATTTAGAAAAATAATAATTTTAACTCTAAACCTTAACCCACAAATAAAACCCTAAACCCCAAATCCCGAAACCATACATCCAATTTAGAAAAATAATAATTTTGACCCTAAACCATAACCCACAATTATAACCTTAAACCATAAACCCTAAACCCCAAATCCAAAATCCCACAACCCTAAACCTTATTTAGAAAAATAATAATTTTAACCCTAAACATTAACCCACAAATATAACCATAAACCCAAAATCATAAACCACAAAATCTCATAATCCTAAACCCTAGTTAGAAAAATAATAATTTTAAACCTTAACCTTAACTGACAAATTCAACCCTAAGCCTGAAACAAAAATCCCAAAACACTAAACCCCAAATCCCAAATCCCAAACCTTCAAATACTAAACCCTATTATGAAAAATAATAATTTTTATAATATATTTTATTTTTAAGATATAATTATTAAGAAAAATAATAATTTCAATAATTTATTTTGTCTAACGAAAAAATAATAATTAAATAATATTATTTAAATTTTACAGAATATATGAGTGTTAAGGTAATATATAGTTTTTTACATTCTATTCCAATTGTAAACCAAACATATCAATCATGATTTATTCTTTGATTCTAGTGGTCAAACGCAAAAAAGGTTTCCATTCCATTCCTATTCTCAATCCCATATTCACTCTAATCTGTTGTCCATGTCAAAAGTGTTCGTAAATTAAGTCCACAGTTAGCGAATTTAAACTCAGGATCATCGTATTGAGATATTTACCCAACAAGAGGATATGGTGGCTCAATGACATGAGGTGATGATGAGATTCTTACACACTTAGGAAAAAATATTGCATCATAATTCTTTAGTACAATATCACACGTAACACATACCTCCCAAAATCTTTTGATTTCTCCATCTTCTTAGACTTGGATTTTTTTATTGGTGTTATATTAATTTGTTAGTTTATTTAGAGATATTTGGTATATGTTAAACTTGAAGTTCTTGAATAAATGCTAGAATTGCTTGGTTGACGGTATATTGGGACATGTTTTGAATTAGGTGGAATATATTTTTATAGAGAATATTTAGTATATTTTTGTATATGTAAGGATAATATTACATTGCCCTACGTTTGGTTGACTAAAATGGAATTGAATTAGAATTGATTTCTTTCAATTTTATTTTTGGTTAGGCTGAAAAGTGAGAATAAAATGAGAACAATTTGTAGAATAGAAGTAATCATAATTCCTTCTCCCCCTTTAAGGAAACATGTTTCCTTTCCTATCTCAAACTTTTTTTCCAATTTTACCCAAACCCCAAGTACAACCTTAAACCTTATGCCCTGATTTTCTCTCGAGGCGAAATTATAGATAACATTTAACTAAGAAAATGATTTAGGCTATCTTTGGATCGTTTGAGCCTATCTATCTACCTTCATATGCTTTATCCATAGTATACCCCTTTTGAGCCTCAAAGTTTATATATATATTTTTATCTCATTTTCAAAAGCCTACTAAATATATATATACGTGCAGATATATCGGAAAAAAAGAGAGGATACTGTTAAAAAAAGGAAAAAAAATAGAAAAAAAGAAAAAAATGAGTATTGTATGTGATGTTAAATCCCAAATTGGGAAGTAGTTATTGTGATGATAGATCGTATCTCGTTTAAATCCTAAAATGATGTGTTTAGGAAAAGTTTTTAGCTAAATATTATCCTTTATCCTACCTTTACCTAACCCATACATTACAAGCTTAATAAAGTCCTATTGATTTTGTGTTTGTCTACATTAGTGGAGAGAGAAATGAAAAATAAACTTATGAGATATGCGATTTCATTAAAAATAAATTGCACTCATATTTGCATAAACTGATCGGGATTATATGTGATAAAATATGAAAAGACTTCACACACACACTAAATTCATTGTGAAAATGTAATATACTTTTATATTAATTTCAACGTTTAGATAAAATTCTTTTATTTCTTTGAGTTATGTTATTTGAAATAAACAAAAAGAAATATTTTAAAAATCGCTATTTTAAATGCATTTATTCTTGTTTTATTTCTTGCCTTTTGCTCGAGGGTTAGCAAAATCTTAAGTTTGGGGGTGTGATAACTGTATTTTATACTGTTATTTTCGTCTATTTTATTAATTATAATTGCTAGTTCTTTACATTTTTAGTTAATTTTTAATTAATTAAATTAATATTTAGTATTAGTTTTTAATAAATATATTTTCAAGAAAATTAATGAATTTTAATAAAAAGGGACTTAATTGCAATTATAAAAAGCTTAAAATTTAATTTGAATTAAAAGTGGGTTAAATTGAAAATATCAAAAGATTATAAGTTAATTTGAATTAAATTTGTGGGTCAAAATGCAATTAATGAAAGTTGAATTTTCTGCGCAGTAGAAGGAGCCACTCGTGACATTCACAATGCCCAACACTCACCGTTCGATCGTCCAATCAACGGTCAAGATCTGGCGCATGCAAACAAGACACGACAAAAGAGAGTGGACCCGGTATTCCTGAAGCACGCGACTCGGCACCGAGTAGGGCCCACCTGCCACGCAGGCTGGCGTGCAGAGTGGGACCCACGTGTCGACTGCGCAGAAGTTTCTCCCGAGCTGCATCGCTCACCGTTGGATCAGTTGAAAGGTTTAGATTTAACCGCGTGGAATCAAGCTGTCACGCACCGAGCTGCTCGCCTACACTCCCGTGCGACGCTGTTCATCGCATCAGAGTGCACCATCGCATTTCACCGAATAAAAAGCAGCCACGTGTTTCCTCAATATTTCAGGGAATCATATGACGACACATGGCATGTATTTGTTAAAATAAAAACACAGAAACGACACCCACTCACCACCTCTTTCTGCGTCGCCACGTATCGAAGCCAACTGTCGCACACTTCCAACGCGATAAGATCTTGTGCGACTCAGTCCAGCTGTTCTCCATGCGCCCATTCTCCCCACCGAATGAAAGTCTGCCACATGTCTCTTCATATCTTGCAGCCAATAAAATGATGACACGTGGCATGCATTTAAAGAAAAAAAAATTAGAAAAACACAGAACGGTTTTCACCCGTGTTATTTATTTTAATTCCTCCCATGTCTTTTTGTCCCCCAATACATGTATCTTGATAAAAAAAAATTGTATAGGGGGATATATTTGGACGCGAGAAAAAAGTTGGAGTTTAGTTTTTAGTTTTGCATTTTTCCACTTTTTCACTTAAGTTTTAGTTTCTCTCTACGTGTTGTAAAATACGCAGAAACTTTTATTTAACAATTTTTATGTTGTATTTTCTTAGGAAATAGAGAGAAAGAAGACAACGAAGAACAAGGAAAGGGAAGAAATTTAATTTTCATTGAGGAATCGTGAAAGAGTTTCTCCTAATCTTTTTTTCTTTTAAATTTTATTTCTCTGAAATGTTTGATTGTTGTTGTGTTGTAATTTTAATTTATGCTATGAACTAATTTATTTGTTCTAGGGTTGCAGTGTAGCTTAAATTATGAAACTTGAATTAATTATTTTTGAATGATTTATGGAACGGTTTTAAGTTGTTTATTTTATCTATGCTTAATGCTTTTAATTATCGGAAGATTAATTAATTGATACGTGACACTTAAATAAACTTGGAAAATACATTTTTGTGTGTTGCTCGTTATAAAATAACGTATATATATAAGGGATAGGAATATACTTTTATTGTATGTGTAACTATTTGAGAACTTAGAACTTAATAAATCTGGTTGAATTTAATTCTCATAGGAATATAATGAATTATTTTAGTGAGATATGTCTGTATGGAGCTCGGAAGAGATATATGGATAAATTAGGAGTTCTTGGTTAACAACTTAAAATACGAGAACATAAATCAAGAAAAAATAAAATGTTCAAGTGGATTAATTTGGTGAAACTACAATCCTAGAATTTTCTTATAAACTGTTATAAAAACTAGTTAATCAAACTGCATCAAATTATCGAATATATGGATAAACTCAGGTTGAAATAATTTTAGTATTAAGGAACACTAGTAACAAATCTCCGTGGGAACGATATTTTACTTAATCATATTATTACTTGTGACCGTGTATACTTGCATGATTTTATGTTCTCTAAAAGAGACAAAAATCTTAAATCCTAAAATCGAAAACCCTAGTTAGATAAATAATAATTTAAACCCTAAATCTAAACACACAAATATAACCCCAAATCTTAAACTCCAAATCCAAAATCACGAAACCCTAAACTCTATTTAGAAAAATAAAATTTTAACCCTAAACCATAACCCACAAATATAACCCTAAACCCTATAACGTAAACCCCAAATCCAACAACCTAAACCCTATTTTGAAAAATAATACTTTTAACCCTAAACATTAACCCACAAATATAAACTTAAACCCTAAACCCTACATCCTATTTAGAAAAATAATAATTTTAACCCTAATCCATAACCCACAAATATAACCCTAAACCCTAAACACTAAACCCCAAATCCTAAATCCCATAACCCTAAACCCTATTTAGAAAAATAATAATTTTAACCCTAAACCTTAACCCACAAATATGACCTTAAACCCTAAACCCTAAACCCCAAATCCCAAATCCCACAACCATGAATCCTCTTTAGATAAATAATAAATTTAATTAACCAAATTAGTTATCAACCCCACCCATAGGTGTTAATTGATTTGTTTAGTTAACAAAGAATATCTAACCCCACCAAAGGTGGTATTCATACAAAAAAGGGAGAATCAATAAATATCAATTCATATCTTTAATAACCTAAATAATATGAGCAAGCATAATTAACTTAGTTATTATATCCATAAATACTCCACTATAATAAAAGATAAAATTTGCATGAATGTTTATTGAATCTATGTTTATTTTTATGTAAGTAGATTAAAAACACAAAACCCCAAAATATCGTGAGAGGATGTTTAGGATTTAATTTCCTTTTTAAAAGTTTGAATAATAAATTAGAAACCACATACATTCCTTCCTTAGATCGACCTTGGGAGTATACTTATCATTTTCTTCGAAATGATTCGTGCACTTGCGAGAGTTTTATAAATATTAAAACCAAAGTATTGGCAAGAATCGACGATGTCGGTTTTCGCTCATCAACGTGCTATGCGTATTTTTTTATTTTAAAAATGCAGTTTAAAATTGAAATTATATAGTACAATTTTTTGTCAATTATTATTTTATTTGAAATCTTTAAAATTGAATTCGGATATATATATAGTATTATTTTTTCTTCTTTTTTTTAGTCAATTTCTTTTTAAAATTATATAACTTTGTATATTTGTTTGGATACTTAATTTTATGTACGTACATGTTTTTCACACTAGTTATTGAATTGGATAACATGAAAAATATTTATACTATACAGAAAAGTTTTCAAAAAAATATAAAAGGTTTATAGTTAAAATAAAATAATAATTGAACTAAAAAATAAAAAAATTGTACTATTTAATTTCAATTTTAAAATAAAAAAATACACGTAGGACGTAGCGTCCATTGACGTGTAGAATAGACGCTATCCACGTGTGTAGCGTTGGTTCTACACGTCAACCGAGACTACGTACTACGTGTATTTTTTATTTTCAAATTGTAGTTTAAAATTGAAATTAAATAGTACAATTTTTTTTATTTTTTGGTCAATTATTATTTTATTTGATTTTAATTATAAACCTTTTATACTTTTTTGAAAACTTGTTTGCATTTTGCAAATATTTCATGTACGTACATAAAATTAAGTATCCAAACAAATACACAAAATTATATAATTTTAAAAACAAATTGACTTAAAAAAAAGAAAAAAAATTATACTATATATATATATATATCAAAATTCAATTTTAAACAGTTTAAATAAAATAATAATTGGCTAAAAAATTAAAAAAAATTTGCTATATAATTTCAATTCTAAACTGCATTTTTAAAATAAAAAAATACACGTAGGATGTAGCGTCGGTTCTACGTGTCAAACAACGATACATGTAGCATCGATTTTTCACCGAACTAACTTTACATTCATTAAAAATAGATTTCTCCAAAAAATAACTTTTAAATACCACATTTTGTACTAGTGACCCCAAATCCCAAATCCCAAAACCCTAGATCCTATTTAGAAAAATAATAATTTTAAACCTACGGTAAAATTTGTGATTATGGTTTGGGGTATAATTTATTATTTTTTTAAATAGGGTTTAGGGTTTGTTGTTTAGAGTTCTATTTGTGAGTTAATGTTTAGGATAAAAATTATTATTTTTTAAATAGGGTTTAGCGTTGTGGGATTTGGGATTTACGTTTTAACGTTAGATTTATGGGTTAAAGTTTCATATTAAAATTATTATTTTTATAAATAGGGTTTAGGGTTTTCTAATTTTTGATTTGGGGTTTAAGATTTTGGTTTATATTTGTGGGTTAAGGTTTATGGTTAAAATTATTATTTTTTTAAATAAGGTTTACAGTTTTGGGTTATACTTCGAGTTGGGGTAAAATTGGGAAAGAAACTTTGAGATGAGAATGGAATCATGATTCCTTAAGGGGCGAGAAGGAATTATGAGTACTTCTCTTTTAGGAATTGATTTCATTTTATTCTCATTTTTCTACACCACCAAACATATAATTGGAAGGAATCAATTCTAATTCCTTTCCATTCCAGTCAACCAAACATAAGGTAATGTAATATTACCTTTCCATATTAAAAAATATACTCCACATTCTCTTTCAAAATATGTTCCACCTAATCCAAAATTTGTCTCAATATAACCTCGACCAAGCAATTCTAGCATTTATTCAAGAACTTCAAGTTTAATATATACCAAATGTCTCTACATAAACTAACAAAATAATATAACTCCAATAAGAAAAAAATCCATGTCTAAGAAGATGAAGAAATTGATAGATGTTGTGAGGTAGGTGCTACTTGTGATATTGTAATAAGGAATTATGATGCTATATTTTGACTAAGTTTGTGTAAGAATCTCATCATGACCTCATGTCATTGATCCATCATCTCCTTTTGTTTAGTAAATATCTCAATACGATGAACCTGAGCTCAAATTTGCTAACCGTGGACTTTGAACACTTTCGACATTGAAAAGAGAATAGAATCAGAATGGGATTGTGAATAGGAATGGAATGGAAACAGTTTTTTTTCTTTGACAATTAGAATCAAAAAATTAATTAGTATTTTCGTGTTTGGTTTACAATTGAAATAGAACGGAAAACACTTTATATTACCTTGATACCCTTATATTCATTAAAATTTAAATAATATCATTTAATTATTATTTTTTCGTCCGATAAAATATATTATGAAAATCATTATTTTTCTAAATAATTTTTACTTAAAAATAAAATATATTATTAAAATTATTATTTTTGTAAATAGGGTTTAGGGTTTGGAGGTTTGGAATATATGGTTTTGGGATTTAGGGTTATGTTTGTGGTTAAGGTTTAGGGTTAAAATTATTATTTTTCTAAATAATGTTTAGGGATTTGAGATTTAGGATTTACGGTTTAGGGTTTACGATTATATTTATGGGTTAATTTTTAGGGATAATACTATTATTTTTCTAAATAGGGTTCTGGGTTGTGTGATTTGAGATATATGGTTTAAGGTTATATTTGTGGGTTAAAGTTTAGGGTTAAAATTATTATTTTTCTAAATAGGGTTTAGGGTTATGGTATTTGGGATTTGGGTTTTGGGGTTTAGGAATATATTTGGGGATTAAGGTTTAAGGTTAAATTTTTTATTTTTCTAAATAGGGTTTAAGGTTTTAGGATTTGAGGTGTATTGTTTTGTGTTTAGTGTTATATTTGTGTGTTAAGGTTTAGGGTTAAAATTATTATTTTTCTAAATGGGATTAGGGTTTTGGGATATGAGATTTGGGTTTTAGGGTTTAAGGTTATATTCTACGGTTAAGGTTTAGGGTTAAAATTATTATTTTTCTAAAAAGGATTTAGGTGTTAATTGATTTGTTTAGTTAACAAAGAATATCTAACCCCACCAAATGTGGTATTCATATAAAAAAGGGAGAATCAATAAATATGAATTCATATATTTAATAACCTAAATAATATGAGCAAGCATAATTAACTTAGTTATTATATCCATAAATACTCCACCATTATAAATAATAAAATTTGCATGAATGTTTATTGAATCTATGTTTATTTTTATGTAAGTAGATTAAAAACACAAAACCCCAAAATATCGTGAGAGGATGTTTAGGATTTAATTTCGTTTTTAAAAGTTTGAATAATAAATTAAAAACCATATACATTCATTTCTTAGATCGACCTTGGGAGTATACTTATCATTTTCTTCGAAATTATTCGTGCACTTGCGAGAGTTTTATAAATATTAAAACCAAAGTATTGGCAAGAATCGGCGATGCCGGTTTTCGCTCATCAAGTAGATTAATCAATTTTAATTTATTTTATTTTTATTTTTATTTTATTTTATTTTTATTAATTTTTATTTTTTCTTTATTTTCTTTAACTATTTTTTTTTCTCTCTCTTAATTTTCATTTAACTCAATTAACTTAGTTTTTTACTAACTTAATTAACTTAGCTTTTTAATTAACTTAAATTTTTTATTAACTTAATTAACTTAGAATTTTAATTAACTTAACTTAATTAACTTAGATTTTTTTTATTAACTTAGCTTTTTAATTAGCTTAGATTTTTTTTAACTTAACTAACTTAGATTTTTTAACTTTACTTAATTACCTCAGATTTTTACTTAAATTAACTTAATAAAGATAGCTTTTAATTAAGTTAGATTTTTTTACTTAACTAACTTAGCTTTTTAAATTAACTTAACTTAATTAACTTAGATTTTTCATTAACTCAATTAACTTAGATTTTTACGTTACTTAACTTAATTAACTTAGATTTTTACTTAACTGAACTTAGTTAACTTAATTTTAATAGCATGAAAAGTAAAGATCTAAGGGAGTTCTGTCTAGGAGACTAGTTCTTGAAAGCCTTTGTGCCACTAGTCTTTCCTGGGAACGTTGTTCTATCTAGGAGAATGGTTTTTAAGGAGTCTTTGCCCCACCATTCTTTCCCGGCATCACCGATTCTTGCCAATACTTTGGTTTTAATATTTATAAAACTCTCGCAAGTGCACGAATCACTTCGAAGAAAATGATAAGTATACTCCCAAGGTCGATCTAAGGAAGGAATGTATATGGTTTTTAATTTATTATTCAAACTTTTAAAAAATGAAATTAAATCCTAAACATCATGTCACGATATTTTGGGTTTTGTATTTTTAATCTACTTACATAAAAATAAACATAGATTCAATAAACATTTATGCAAATTTTATCATTTATAATGGCGGAGTATTTATGGATATAATAACTAAGTTAATTATGCTTGCTCATATTATCTAGGTTATTAAAGATATGAATTGATATTTATTGATTTTCCCTTTTTTGTATGAATACCACCTTTGGTGGGGTTAGATATTCTTTGTTAACTAAACAAATCAATTAACACCTATGGGTGGGGTTGATAACCAATTTGCTTAATTAAATTAATTCCTTTTTCTAAGAGATTGAAAATGAACCATTTAAATGCCACCTTTGGTGGGGTTAGACAGTTTAAACTTTATTCAAGGTGTCCAAATTAAACCTAAGAATTTAGTTATCCGAGTACTAACTTTCAAGTTTTAAAACCACTATTGAAAACATGTTGTCAATACATTTTCAGATAATAATTCTTATAAAAACTTTTGAAATAGAGCTTCACTCTAACACCGGGCGATTGTACCAAAAAAATAAAAGAACACTACTCTAAATCAGATAGGATAACTAAACCTTAAAATCTAATTTTCAAGTTTAAGTTTGTAATGAAAAATAATATATTTCTCTCTAACATTCTTAATATAAAATCTTGAATAAAAACAAAATCAATTCATTTTAGAGATTTTCACCTATTTAATATTTCGCAAGCATAACAACATTATTATTACATCATGTTTATAAATAGCCAGCACAGTTAAATTTAATCACAGACAAATTAAATATAACATGTAAGAATAAAGCATAAAAAATAACTGTAAAGAAAATAAAATCCTTACAGAACTTCGACGCTATTCCCTTTGCTGGAAAACCTCCAAGCGGAATTTGCACTCCCATTTATTGAATCAAAAAGCTAAAAAATCACAAAAACATAACTAGTTCTTCCCAAAAAGGGAAGAACTCTAAAACTAAGAGAAATTAACTAAGAAAAGCTAAAAACTAAGAAAAACTAAAAAAAAACTAAAAACTAAGAAAAGAGAGAAAGAAAGAGAGAAAATAATGTGTTTTGAGGTGTGTTTTGAAGTGAAGGGAATGGGGGTATTTATAGGTGAGGATGGAGAGAAAAAATGAGTGAAAAAATGTGAAAACACGGAGTGCAAATGCTGAGGTCATTGATGACGTCAGCATGATGTCATGTGGTGGCTGCACGTGAAAAATGGGGCGAAATGGGCGTTGGCGCGCGCGGAAGGGCTGGCACTGCGCGTAGGGGCGCGCGCGTGAACAGTAACAGTGCGCTGGGGCGCACGCGGATTTTGAAGCAGGCGCGCGCGGGTGTGGGCTTGGGCGCGCGCGGCTGGGCTCTGGCGCGCACGGGACTGGGTGTGCGGCTGGGTAGCTACGCGACGCGGCGGCGCGATTTTCTCCTTTTTGACATTTTTGACCGTTTTGACCTTTTTGACCCATTTTTTCCAATTTTTCCATATTTGTTGACATTTCTCCATTTATTTATTAATATATTTGTGATGTATTGCTTCCAGTATTCCTCTTTGAGTCTTTAAGTTACGTTTTTAAGCCAAAATACCCTAAAAACAATAAAAATACTCATGATTCCGAAAAAGACAAATTTATATAAATATATGATAAAACATATAAATATATATTTTTTAATCAATTAATGTGTATAAAATCATGGTTATTTTAGTGCTTTTTGAGCACTTATCAGTTAGCTCTAAGGATACTCAGGAACCAACTATTATTGATCTTATGGAATAGTATACTGATTGTCCAGTTTTGGTGTTGCTTTGGGGTGGTTATGAAGTTTTTAGTCCTTGTCTTTACAGTTTGGTTTCATGCACATGTGGTTGTTATTTTGTTTATCTTTTTATATGTATTTGTGTCTGGCCTTGCTAGTTGAGTGATTATTCCATCTATATACGCTTAGTTAGATAAAGCTGGTGTTTTGGTGGATTAATTACTTTTTAACCTAACTACTATATATTATTAATAGCGTTATGCCTATCATTTGTTTTTGGTTTTGAGAAGTTGAACGAGTCCATGTTTATTTATGTTGAGTTTTTTTTTTTGTGTTTGTCGTTTGTTTGTATCAGCATTTCCATTCTAATGAATTTTCTTCTCGACAAAAAAAAAAAAAAATCCAACCTAAATAAAAATTAAGAGTTTGGGTCAACCCAACCCATCCAATTTACATCACTAATTTCCATTGAAACTTTGAATGGATATTGATCTTCAGATGAATTGGGGAGATAATATGCAACTTTGTAAAAGGTAAATGAATTTATAACTGTAGAAGATCTAATTGTTTCTCGAGACTTTGGAAAGGAGTGATGTACAGTTGTACAAAATTTAATTGTTTCTCGTGGCTATGTCAAGGATTTTTTTTTACGTTATTAATAATAATTACGTAATTAAAATATATTAATAACACAAATAAAATACTAATTTTTCCATTAACAATTACATAATAAAATAGATTTTTTCTTTTCAAAGGTCTTGAACGTTTGAAAAAGTCTATCACGTGGACACGTGTCTCCGTCAGAGCTTGACAGATTTTTTGACGTCGTTAGAATTTTTCACGGAAGTAACAGCGCGTGAACGTACGTTCGCCTTTGCCTGTTGGCATTACTCGGTACCGTACTGGCCGAGCTTATCCGTTAGTAAACTTTTATTATATTTCCATTTTGTTCTCCATTAGATGGAAATGGAATGACCGAATGAGTATTCCATATTTGAATAGAGAGAGGGAGAGAGAGAAAAGGAGCTTTAAAGTGCGTTTTAGTCTTTCCGAGACAGAGAGAGGAGTGGAAGTGAACCCTAGATTTCTTTAGTTGCTATTTAGCCCGAGTTAGTATTCGATTTATGTTAATTCATTATACAGATCCAAAGTTTTGCTGGAAAGTTCAAAATTTGCTACTTCAACGCTGTTGTAGGTACACGTTTGGTTCTTCTTCTTATTTATTTATTTGTTTTGAGTTTTCGTCCACTACATCGTATGGTATAATTTATATCAAATTTGGCTGTTGTATATAGAATTATAACTTTTAGATTTGGTTACCTGCAGTTTTTGGTGTATAGATATGATGTTTATGGGTCGTTAGCTGTGCTTGGTTCTCATATAGAAATCGGTATTGTTTTTATTATTACTATTATTACAGGGTCAGCTCAGGTCGTTAAAAAATAGTTTATGATTTGGATTGAAGCTATTGATGTGATACTCGTTAGAGATCCTGCTTAATTTTATTGATTCAAGGAGAAAGCAATATTGGGTTTGGTTTCTGAGATATTGTGAAAAGACTTTCGTGTTGGTCTTCGTATCCTTTAAAAGTTAGCGAAAATGATGTCCAGATCGTATACAAATCTTTTAGATCTAGCATCCGGGAACTTTCCTGTGATGCCTCGTGAAAAGAAGCGACTTCCTCGAGTAATGACCGTTGCTGGTGTTATATCAGAGCTTGATGACGATCAGGCCAGTAGTGTGACCTCAGATGTTCCTTCATCAGTTGTCCAAGACCGTTTGATCATTGTTGCTAATCAACTCCCAGTAAAGGCTAAACGTAGACCTGACAATAAAGGGTGGAGTTTTAGTTGGGATGAGGACTCTTTGCTATTACAGTTAAAGGATGGTCTTCCTGATGATATGGAGGTTTTGTATGTTGGGTCTTTGAAGGTTGAGATTGATTCCAATGAACAAGATGATGTATCACAGCTTTTGTTGGACAGGTTTAAGTGTGTTCCAGCTTTTTTGCCCCCTGACATTTTGGAAAAATTCTATCATGGGTTCTGCAAGCAGCATTTGTGGCCTCTCTTCCACTACATGCTTCCGTTTTTGGCAAATCATGGAGGGCGGTTTGATAGATCTTTATGGGAGGCTTATGTGGCAGCAAATAAGATTTTCTCACAGAGAGTGATTGAGGTTATAAATCCTGATGATGACTATGTTTGGGTTCATGATTATCATTTAATGGTTCTACCAACCTTTTTGAGGAGAAGATTCAACAGACTGAGGATGGGGTTTTTTCTTCACAGCCCATTTCCGTCGTCAGAGATTTATAGGACTCTACCTGTGAGGGAAGAGATCCTTAAGTCTCTTTTGAATGCAGACCTTATTGGTTTTCACACTTTTGACTATGCTCGGCATTTCCTGTCTTGTTGTAGTCGGATGCTAGGTCTGGAGTATCAATCAAAAAGGGGCTATATTGGATTGGAATACTATGGTAGAACAGTTGGAATTAAAATAATGCCTGTTGGGATTCACATGGGTCAAATTGAATCAGTGTTGAGACATGCAGATAAAGAGTGGAGGGTAGCAGAACTCAAGCAACAATTTAAAGGAAAAACTGTGCTGCTTGGTGTTGATGATATGGACATATTTAAAGGTGTGAATCTGAAGCTATTATCAATGGAACAGATGCTGAAGCAGCATCCAAAGTGGCAGGGGAAGGCAGTTTTGGTGCAGATTGCAAACCCTGCCAGAGGAAGAGGCAAGGACCTTGAAGAAATACAGGCTGAAATTCAAGAAAGCTGCAACAGAATTAATCAGAATTTTGGTTATTCTGGTTATCAACCAATAGTTTTCATTGATAGACCAGTCTCTCTCAATGAAAGAGCTGCATATTCCACCATTGCTGAGTGTGTTGTGGTTACTGCAGTGAGGGATGGGATGAATCTTACTCCTTATGAGTACATTATCTGCAGGCAAGGAATCCCAGGGTCAGATCCTAATTCTGAATCAAATGGACCCAATAAGAGCATGCTAGTAGTTTCAGAGTTCATTGGATGTTCCCCTTCATTGAGTGGTGCGATTCGGATTAACCCATGGAATGTTGAAGCTACTGCTGAGGCAATGAATGAGGCAATTTCTTTGGCTGATTCTGAGAAACAGTTGCGACATGAGAAGCATTATAGATATGTTAGTACACATGATGTAGTGTATTGGTCGCGAAGCTTTTTCCAAGATATGGAAAGGACATGCAGAGACCATTTTATAAGACGTTGCTGGGGTATTGGTTTGAGCTTTGGTTTCAGGGTTGTAGCTCTTGATCCTAATTTCAGAAAGTTGTCTATTGATGCTATTCTATCTGCTTATTCAAGGTCTAAAAGTCGGGCCATACTTTTGGATTATGATGGCACTGTGATGCCTCAAACGTCCATCAATAAGATACCAAGTGGACAAGTTATGTCCATGTTAAGCATGCTTTGTGATGACGTAAAAAACAATCTTTTCATCGTCAGTGGAAGAGGAAGGGATAGTTTGGGCAAGTGGTTTTCTCCTTGCAAGAAATTAGGGATTGCTGCTGAGCATGGTTATTTTATGAGGTATGCTTATCTCTTTTGCTTATTATCCTTGTTTGTCATTTGTACTTGTATTATTACATGTGCCTAAACTTGTTGATTTGTTAGGTGGTCAGCTGACAAGGATTGGGAGATTTGTGGGCAAGGTAGTGATTTTGGATGGATACAGATGGCTGAGCCAGTTATGAAGTTGTACACGGAATCAACGGATGGCTCTTACATTGAAATGAAGGAAAGTGCCTTAGTGTGGCATCATCAAGATGCAGACCCTGGTTTTGGGTCTTGCCAGGCCAAGGAGATGCTGGACCATTTAGAGTGTGTTCTAGCAAATGAACCAGTGGCTGTGAAAAGTGGTCAGTGCATTGTAGAAGTAAAGCCACAGGTTAGTAGCCATATTACACTTTGGTTTCTAAATTCTCAAAGCAATATTTATCCTCATTCATTATGATAGTTAAGCATGTCATTTCCAAAAGCGTTAAGAGTCCCCTTTCTTAGTGAGTCCTTTCACCTCTTTTAAATCACAAACCTAATTTTTTTGGCTCATGTTCATTGTAGTTATAGCCAGAGTTAGACTGCAAGGTTCGTTTTAAAATTTTCTAAACAATTGGAGTCCCTGTCAATGTTTAGAAGATCATTTTGTTTGATGGGGAAACGGTGGAAGCATACTTCCATTATTTTGCATAATCTCCTTATAGACACGTGCACACATCTGTGCATGCACTTAGACAAATGTATGTACTGTATATTTGGTTGCTTCATCCTCTTATCAGGAGATATTCATTTTTGTTTGCCCATATTATTAATGGGTTAGAAGGTTATTGTTGCAAAATGATTTTTGCAATATGGGGTACCACAAAATTCACTGCATAGAGTTTTATTAACTGCTTATTAGTTGATACTGTGCAGTTAAGTAAATAATGGAACATAAAAAAAGGCTCAGAAGTGACCTCATTAGGTGCATTGTACTAGCTAGATATGAATTTGACGCTTCATTCAAGGTTATTATTTAACATTGTAATGTGGAGAAGTCAACTGATGTTCACCTCCATGAAATGGACAAACTGTTTACTACATAACTACTATCTTCTATATTGTCTTATGATCTCGCAAGAACAGTGGTGCTTAGACCAAAGAAGATACATGTTATTCCATATGCAATCTTCTATGAGCTCATTCACATCATCATTCGTAATTCAACAGTATTATGCCCCTTAATTGTATTTGTTTTTTTGAAAAGGTCTGAAGAAAATTTTCAAGAGGTTTTTAGTTGACTGATAAATTAACATAACCTCAGCTAGCATAACACTGGGATCATTTTAGGAAGCATTCTTGTGAGCTTGGATGTGATTGTATCTGGAAAAAGTAGTTTGTTGATTTTATATTTTTTAATGTGCATTCACTGTTGTCATTTCGTTCATGACTTTATACATGGGTCACCTTATTTTCTTATTTTCTGTAAATGGATTGCCTGTTTACCACTAGTAATATGTGACTGATGCCTCGACAATAACGAAAACATGATCAATAAATTTTGTTTGTTTCTGATTCATAGGGAGTCAGTAAAGGAATGGTTGCAGAAAAGATCTTCACATCAATGGCTGATAGTGGAAGGCAGGCTGATTTTGTACTATGCATTGGTGATGATAGATCAGACGAGGACATGTTTGAGATAATTGGAAATGCAATGAATAATGGTGTTCTCTCCTCTAATACTTCCATCTTTGCATGCACCGTTGGACAGAAACCAAGCAAGGCCAAATACTATTTGGATGACACGGTTGAGGTTATAAACATGCTTGAAGCTTTAGCAGAGGCTTCTGATCCTTCTCCTTCCTCAGATCCTGAAAGAGAAGTCTCCCCTTAAAATCCTCCTTGGTTGCTTTCATAGTTTAAAGATCGAAGTGATCTAAACACAATTCCATACTGGGTTGTGATTGAAGACAAAGATGTTTTTTCAGCCATTTACTTTTGAGAGAACTACAATGCAACCCATTAAACATCATCGGCAAGGATAATTTCCAGGTTACAGCAATTCAGAAGACTAATGACACTAGTTGTTTTCCTACGGCAGGTCACATACTTATGCATCACCTTCGTCAACTCAGGCATCTAACGGTAAATAGCTAACTTATTACTCATTGATTCATGAAGCAACCACAGAATGCGGGAAGAAATGCACAAATAATTGTTGCATCAAATACATTTAGAGGGAGCGGAGCCTATCTAATAGAATTGTGATACTTGGTATTTTGGCAGGGCAAAGGTCACTGCAATTTAGCATTAAACATGAAATAGGGGGGACATTGCAAGGGCATATATGTTGAGCGGATATATATGTCCATGAACTGAACAGTATTATTGCTATTTTGCTTCATTTTGTGTTGTGGCTTGAATTTATTTTACCATTTGATAACTATCAGATAAGTCTCTTTGCTTTTTTAATCTGTAAATTAAATATAATAACAATTTCCAAGTTTGTTCTCTACAATCTACAGTTGTCGGACTCCATTTCACATGCTTGTACGTAGTACTTTTTCTGTAATCTTTAGGAAATTAAGTAGTTAATGAACAATTTTAAGGAAAAAAAATGATATAGGAATATACGATCATTAAGGGGGGAAGTAAGAGCCGGGCATGTTTTATAGAAATTGCTCTCTTTTTGCTTAGAGTTGAGTTCCCTTTATGGAAGTTCATCTTCCAGCTTTTCCCTACCCTGAAAACCAGAGAAATATTCCGAATAATCTTTTTTTCTCCCCTGGTTTTTAAGCCATTTCCTGTTATGAGTAATTTCAGAGAAATAGAAGAAGAAGAAACAGTGAGGATGAAAGTTGATTTGTATAATATTATGATATTTTGTATTCCATCTCATTGGCTATATATATATAGCCTTACAAGAAGATTGGAGAAGGCAGAAGAAAGTGCTTGAATAGAAAACATGAGCATATCCCCCTATCGACCTAGTGGTCCCCTTCTCCACCGTGTAACCACCTCTGTGCTAGTGAAACGACCTGTGTCCATGTGTGTTTGTCTGTGCGTTAAGCCACTCAAATCAGCACATATCATTTCTTCTCTCTTTTAGAATTTTTGTCCTCAAGTTGGGTATGATTTGGTAAAATTATAAGCAATATTATTTATTATCATATCTAATATATGCTTTGAGGCTATCAATCCAATTATAATCAACTCTGTCATTGAATTTTTCCTTCTATGCAAACTTAGGATTTTCTTAGAAATCGACCAATGCTTGTCTCATGATAGAGTTCGAGAGGATGTTTTGAATTTCAGGATCTACACTATTTTAGCCTGTCTCTCTTTTAATTCATCGAAAAGTACCCAAAGCAATTCTTGGTTGTTAGGATCATGTTTCAAGCCTTTCTAGTATGTTTGGGTCTATGAATGTTCACTCGTTTGCAAATGTAAGCATGTAAAAGGATCAACATAGCTATGCAAAGGATGTAAATTGATAGAGCTTGTTAGTATGAGTTCTTGGAAACCAATTTCACTACCAACTAGTTGAAGCTCTGTTATTACAAAATACATGATGCCAGACATATTATTTCTTCTTTGACCATGCCTTGTCCCCACCAAAGCACCACTTTGATCATTAGCTAGTGTTTGGCTATCAATAAGGAAATCAGAGAGGATGTTGTCACGTTTACTATTCTTAAGATGCTGCATCAAGCTATTTTCTAATAGTTTGAAAGACATGGTTGAGGATACGGGAGTTAAATCCCCAAAACCAACCGCAAGTATTGGATTACATTTTATGCTTACAGTTGTTAAAATCCCTCCAAAAAGCTCTATTATTTTGACCAACAACTGAAAGTGTTGCAAATTCATCAATAGGATTGTGGTTGTGGAGATGACCCTTTAACTTATCTGGTAGTCTAGCATCAACTTTATCTTACTATTCATTATTCATAATAGCCACTTTCCCTAATGATGGATGCTCATTTCCAGTAGTATTAATGTTAGAGTTTTCAGGGGTTAGGTGAGCAATAAAAAAAGAGTAGTTGCTTTCACCATTACCCTTGAGTGAGTTAACACCGTGTGATTGTTGATGAACGTTCCTAGAGTCTCCCTGTTGAGGGAGAATTGAGGAAAAATAGGGAGATTAATTAAGGGAACCATTATGGGGTTCGAAAACCTGATCAGAGTGCAAGACATTAGGGTTACTCTTGGCCTCTAAAGGAAGCAGCGAAGTCTTAGTTTCCTGTTGACTTGCTTTAGGCACTGAATCTTAACCTTCAACGACTTTTTTAGAACTGGAATCTACCATGACATTGATAGCAAAAATTTATACCCAAGGTATCGACCTAAACATTCATGTTGCCAGAAGTCAGATGGAGCTACCCAACAAACTTTTGAATAATAGTTGGTTGCTGATGCTTATCAGCCATTTTTTATGAACAAACAGAAACCCCTTTGAATCTAGCTTTCATAATGTGAAAGGAGCAGAGAAGAAAGTTTTTGCCTCTTCTTTCACCTCCGATAGTTGAAACCTTAGGCACCTCATCAACAAGGCTTGTAAGTACCACAACCAGAAACATAAGGGATATGAGAAACCGCGCATCTGGTACCCCAACGAATTAAGCCTCTTAACCAATTGGGCCTCCTAACAATAACACTAGCAATTCCATATAATGGCCCAACACTAACATTAATACTTGGAGTAGCATTTTCTTTATGGGTGGGAACAATAGACCCAGATAATGGCCCAAATCCAAGCCCATTATGAGGTAGTCCAGCTAAAGGAGAAAAACTTGATTCATGGGTCGGTTCTGGAGGCCTAGGTGGTGTTGATCCACATGGCTTTATCTTGGTGTCTGAATAAGCCATCGCCATTTCTTCGGGTAAACCAGAAAAAAGATTCTCGTCGGTTTTGAGATCTATAGGTTAGGATTCCCTCGTTGCGTACTCCATGGCAGCATAATAAGCACCAAAGGTGAAGAATCCAATGGTTGGAACTTCAAATTTTTCAAAGATCTCAGACGACCAACTTATCATAACGTTAAGAAAAAGAGTTGATGGTGGTGGTGCTAGCCTTGGGTTCTTTGAAGGGTCTTCATAGTCGGTTGGACCAAACCTTAGTTGCACCGCCTTGGTGAACTCACTCTAGGTGAGTGGTCCACGAAACTTTGCAAGCAACCATCAATGCCATTATAGGGCGATGCCTTCTAGATGGAAGGAAGCCAGCTGCACCTGTTGATCTGGTGTGATGTTCATGAATCCGAAGTACTGTTCGGCCTCACAAATCCAACCAATTGGGTTATTTAAAAAAAAATTAGGGAAGGATATCTTGTTATGTCTTTGTTTCGTCACGAGTCATGAGTCATTCACGTGTAATGATCAGTATGTGCATTTGTGGGCACTTTACAAGCCTCCCAACGTGTATGGAAAAAATAAAAAAAGGGAGGGGAGGGACGAATCAAAGCGACATAGGGCTGAATCTCAGTAAATCGTGGCAGCAAGGCCACTTTACCACTTACAATACCCCGTCACGTATTTAAGTCATCTACAAAGGATTCTACCAGCCGCTCGATGGAAATTACACTTCAAGGCGCTCGCCTTTTGGGGCCGAGGCCCCTACTGTAGGTCACCAAACGGGCGGTAAGCACACGCATCGTTTCTAGCCCGGATTCTGACTTAGAGGCATTCAGTCATAATCCAGCACACAGTAGCTTCGCGTCACTGGCTTTTCAACCAAGCGCGATGACCAATTGTGCGAATCAATGGTTCCTCTCGTACTAGGTTGAATTACTATTGCGACACTGCCATCAGTAGGGTAAAACGAACCTGTCTCATGACGGTTTTCTATTTTTATTTAGTTAAAATAGAAAGGATTCTTAGATTGCGTCCGATGATGTTTTCTAGGCGGCAGTCCAACAAAGAGGCGAAGTAGTGGTCATAATGGGAAAGATCCACTATATTGGCCCGAGAACGGGAAATAATAAGAATGGTAAACCAGAGTCTCTTTTTTACAACAATAGCAAGGAGATTTGCCAATAGGAGTCTAAACCCAGCTCACGTTCCCTATTAGTGGGACATGTTCTGGATTAGGTGGAAAATATTTTGATAGAGAATGTGGAGTATATTTTTGTATATGTAAAGGTAATATTACACTACCCAATGTTTGGTTGACTAGAATGGAATTGTATCAGAATTGATTCTATCTAGTTTTATATATGGCTGGGCTGAAAAGTGAGAATTAAATTAAATCAATTCCTAAAAAAAGAAGTAATCACAATTCCTTCTCCCCCTTAAGGAATCATGATTTCATTCTCATCTAATTTGTTTTCTAATTTTACACAAATCTCACTCCAAGTACAATCCTAAACCCTAAGCCTTATTCCCTAAATCCCTATTCCCAAATCCCAAAACCATAAATCCTAAACCCTATTTATAAAAGTAATAATTTTAACGCTAAACCTTAACACACAAATATAACCCTAAACTCTAAACCCTAAATCACAAAATCGTAAATCATATTTAGAAAAATAATAATTTTAACCCTAAACCTTAAATCACAAACATAACCCAATATCATTAACCATAAACCCTAAACATTATTTAGAAAAATAATAATTTTAACCCTAAACCTTAACCCACAAATATAACTTTAAACCTTATATCCAATATCCCAAATCCCAAATCCCACAACCCTAAACCATATTTAGAAAAATAATAGTTTTAATCCTAAACCTTAACCCATAAATATAACCGTAAACCGTAAACCCCAAATCTCAAAACCTTATACCCTATGTACAAAAAATAATAATTTTAATACTAAACCTTAATCCACAAACATAATCCAAAACCTTAAAACCTAAACCCTAAACCCTATAACATAAACCCCAAATCCCATAACCAATACCCTATTTAGAAAAATAATAATTTTAACTCTAAACCTTAACCCACAAATAAAACCCTAAACCCCAAATCCCGAAACCATACATCCAATTTAGAAAAATAATAATTTTGACCCTAAACCATAACCCACAATTATAACCTTAAACCATAAACCCTAAACCCCAAATCCAAAATCCCACAACCCTAAACCTTATTTAGAAAAATAATAATTTTAACCCTAAACATTAACCCACAAATATAACCATAAACCCAAAATCATAAACCACAAAATCTCATAATCCTAAACCCTAGTTAGAAAAATAATAATTTTAAACCTTAACCTTAACTGACAAATTCAACCCTAAGCCTGAAACAAAAATCCCAAAACACTAAACCCCAAATCCCAAATCCCAAACCTTCAAATACTAAACCCTATTATGAAAAATAATAATTTTTATAATATATTTTATTTTTAAGATATAATTATTAAGAAAAATAATAATTTCAATAATTTATTTTGTCTAACGAAAAAATAATAATTAAATAATATTATTTAAATTTTACAGAATATATGAGTGTTAAGGTAATATATAGTTTTTTACATTCTATTCCAATTGTAAACCAAACATATCAATCATGATTTATTCTTTGATTCTAGTGGTCAAACGCAAAAAAGGTTTCCATTCCATTCCTATTCTCAATCCCATATTCACTCTAATCTGTTGTCCATGTCAAAAGTGTTCGTAAATTAAGTCCACAGTTAGCGAATTTAAACTCAGGATCATCGTATTGAGATATTTACCCAACAAGAGGATATGGTGGCTCAATGACATGAGGTGATGATGAGATTCTTACACACTTAGGAAAAAATATTGCATCATAATTCTTTAGTACAATATCACACGTAACACATACCTCCCAAAATCTTTTGATTTCTCCATCTTCTTAGACTTGGATTTTTTTATTGGTGTTATATTAATTTGTTAGTTTATTTAGAGATATTTGGTATATGTTAAACTTGAAGTTCTTGAATAAATGCTAGAATTGCTTGGTTGACGGTATATTGGGACATGTTTTGAATTAGGTGGAATATATTTTTATAGAGAATATTTAGTATATTTTTGTATATGTAAGGATAATATTACATTGCCCTACGTTTGGTTGACTAAAATGGAATTGAATTAGAATTGATTTCTTTCAATTTTATTTTTGGTTAGGCTGAAAAGTGAGAATAAAATGAGAACAATTTGTAGAATAGAAGTAATCATAATTCCTTCTCCCCCTTTAAGGAAACATGTTTCCTTTCCTATCTCAAACTTTTTTTCCAATTTTACCCAAACCCCAAGTACAACCTTAAACCTTATGCCCTGATTTTCTCTCGAGGCGAAATTATAGATAACATTTAACTAAGAAAATGATTTAGGCTATCTTTGGATCGTTTGAGCCTATCTATCTACCTTCATATGCTTTATCCATAGTATACCCCTTTTGAGCCTCAAAGTTTTTATATATATTTTTATCTCATTTTCAAAAGCCTACTAAATATATATATACGTGCAGATATATCGGAAAAAAAGAGAGGATATTGTTAAAAAAAGGAAAAAAAATAGAAAAAAAGAAAAAAATGAGTATTGTATGTGATGTTAAATCCCAAATTGGGAAGTAGTTATTGTGATGATAGATCGTATCTCGTTTAAATCCTAAAATGATGTGTTTAGGAAAAGTTTTTAGCTAAATATTATCCTTTATCCTACCTTTACCTAACCCATACATTACAAGCTTAATAAAGTCCTATTGATTTTGTGTTTGTCTACATTAGTGGAGAGAGAAATGAAAAATAAACTTATGAGATATGCGATTTCATTAAAAATAAATTGCACTCATATTTGCATAAACTGATCCGGATTATATGTGATAAAATATGAAAAGACTTCACACACACACTAAATTCATTGTGAAAATGTAATATACTTTTATATTAATTTCAACGTTTAGATAAAATTCTTTTATTTCTTTGAGTTATGTTATTTGAAATAAACAAAAAGAAATATTTTAAAAATCGCTATTTTAAAAGCATTTATTCTTGTTTTATTTCTTGCCTTTTGCTCGAGGGTTAGCAAAATCTTAAGTTTGGGGGTGTGATAACTGTATTTTATACTGTTATTTTCGTCTATTTTATTAATTATAATTGCTAGTTCTTTACATTTTTAGTTAATTTTTAATTAATTAAATTAATATTTAGTATTAGTTTTTAATAAATATATTTTCAAGAAAATTAATGAATTTTAATAAAAAGGGACTTAATTGCAATTATAAAAAGCTTAAAATTTAATTTGAATTAAAAGTGGGTTAAATTGAAAATATCAAAAGATTATAAGTTAATTTGAATTAAATTTGTGGGTCAAAATGCAATTAATGAAAGTTGAATTTTCTGCGCAGTAGAAGGAGCCACTCGTGACATTCACAATGCCCAACACTCACCGTTCGATCGTCCAATCAACGGTCAAGATCTGGCGCATGCAAACAAGACACGACAAAAGAGAGTGGACCCGGTATTCCTGAAGCACGCGACTCGGCACCGAGTAGGGCCCACCTGCCACGCAGGCTGGCGTGCAGAGTAGGACCCACGTGTCGACTGCGCAGAAGTTTCTCCCGAGCTGCATCGCTCACCGTTGGATCAGTTGAAAGGTTTAGATTTAACCGCGTGGAATCAAGCTGTCACGCACCGAGCTGCTCGCCTACACTCCCGTGCGACGCTGTTCATCGCATCAGAGTGCACCATCGCATTTCACCGAATAAAAAGCAGCCACGTGTTTCCTCAATATTTCAGGGAATCATATGACGACACATGGCATGTATTTGTTAAAATAAAAACACAGAAACGACACCCACTCACCACCTCTTTCTGCGTCGCCACGTATCGAAGCCAACTGTCGCACACTTCCAACGCGATAAGATCTTGTGCGACTCAGTCCAGCTGTTCTCCATGCGCCCATTCTCCCCACCGAATGAAAGTCTGCCACATGTCTCTTCATATCTTGCAGCCAATAAAATGATGACACGTGGCATGCATTTAAAGAAAAAAAAATTAGAAAAACACAGAACGGTTTTCACCCGTGTTATTTATTTTAATTCCTCCCATGTCTTTTTGTCCCCCAATACATGTATCTTGATAAAAAAAAATTGTATAGGGGGATATATTTGGACGCGAGAAAAAAGTTGGAGTTTAGTTTTTAGTTTTGCATTTTTCCACTTTTTCACTTAAGTTTTAGTTTCTCTCTACGTGTTGTAAAATACGCAGAAACTTTTATTTAACAATTTTTATGTTGTATTTTCTTAGGAAATAGAGAGAAAGAAGACAACGAAGAACAAGGAAAGGGAAGAAATTTAATTTTCATTGAGGAATCGTGAAAGAGTTTCTCCTAATCTTTTTTTCTTTTAAATTTTATTTCTCTGAAATGTTTGATTGTTGTTGTGTTGTAATTTTAATTTATGCTATGAACTAATTTATTTGTTCTAGGGTTGCAGTGTAGCTTAAATTATGAAACTTGAATTAATTATTTTTGAATGATTTATGGAACGGTTTTAAGTTGTTTATTTTATCTATGCTTAATGCTTTTAATTATCGGAAGATTAATTAATTGATACGTGACACTTAAATAAACTTGGAAAATGCATTTTTTTGTGTTGCTCGTTATAAAATAACGTATATATATAAGGGATAGGAATATACTTTTATTGTATGTGTAACTATTTGAGAACTTATAACTTAATAAATCTGGTTGAATTTAATTCTCATAGGAATATAATGAATTATTTTAGTGAGATGTGTCTGTATGGAGCTCGGAAGAGATATATGGATAAATTAGGAGTTCTTGGTTAACAACTTAAAATACGAGAACATAAATCAAGAAAAAATAAAATGTTCAAGTGGATTAATTTGGTGAAACTACAATCCTAGAATTTTCTTATAAACTGTTATAAAAACTAGTTAATCAAACTGCATCAAATTATCGAATATATGGATAAACTCAGGTTGAAATAATTTTAGTATTAAGGAACACTAGTAACAAATCTCCGTGGGAACGATATTTTACTTAATCATATTATTACTTGTGACCGTGTATACTTGCATGATTTTATGTTCTCTAAAAGAGACAAAAATCTTAAATCCTAAAATCGAAAACCCTAGTTAGATAAATAATAATTTAAACCCTAAATCTAAACACACAAATATAACCCCAAATCTTAAACTCCAAATCCAAAATCACGAAACCCTAAACTCTATTTAGAAAAATAAAATTTTAACCCTAAACCATAACCCACAAATATAACCCTAAACCCTATAACGTAAACCCCAAATCTAACAACCTAAACCCTATTTTGAAAAATAATACTTTTAACCCTAAACTTTAACCCACAAATATAAACTTAAACCCTAAACCCTACATCCTATTTAGAAAAATAATAATTTTAACCCTAATCCATAACCCACAAATATAACCCTAAACCCTAAACACTAAACCCCAAATCCTAAATCCCATAACCCTAAACCCTATTTAGAAAAATAATAATTTTAACCCTAAACCTTAACCCACAAATATGACCTTAAACCCTAAACCCTAAACCCCAAATCCCACAACCATGAATCCTCTTTAGATAAATAATAAATTTAACCCTAAACCTTAACCCACAAATATAACCATAAACCCTAAATCATAAAGTCCAAATCTCATAAACCTAAACCCTATTTAAAAAAAATAGTTTTTAAAATATATTTTATTTTTAAGTAATAATTATTTAGTAACATAATAATTTCAATAATATATTTTTTCTAATGAAAAAATAATAATTAAATAATATTATTTAAATTTTAGAGAATATATTAGTATTAAGGTAATATAGAGTGTTTTACATTCCATTACAATTGTAAATCAAACACTACAACCCTAATTCCTTTTTTGATTCAAGTAGTGAAACGCAAAAAAAATGATTCCATTCCATTCATATTCACAATCCCATTCCGATTTAATTCTGTTATCCTTCTCAAAAGTGTTCAAATTTTATGTCCACGATAATCAAATTTAAACTCGGGATTATCATATTGAGATATTTACTCAACAACAGGAGATGATGGCTCAATGACAAGAGGTGATGATGAGACTCTAAAATAAACTTAGTCAAAATATTGAATCATAATTCTTTAGTACAATATCACAAGTAGCACCTACCTCTCAAAATCCATTGATTTCTCCATTTTCTTAGACTTGGATTTTTTCATTGGAGTTATATTATCTTGTTAGTTTATGTAAAGACAATTGGTATATGTCAAAGTTGAAGTTCTTGAATAAATGCTAGAATTTCTTGGTTGACGGTATATTGGGACATGTTTTGGATTAGGTGGAATATATTTTGATAGAGAATGTTTATTATATTTTTGTATATGAAAAGGTAATATTACATTACCCTACATTTGGTTGACTGGAATGGAATGAAATAAAAAATGATTCCTTCCAATTTTATATTTGGTTGAGCTGAAAAGTGAGAATAAAATGAAAACAAATCCTAGAATTGAAGTAATCTTAATTCCTTTTCCCACTTAAGGAATCAAGATTTCATTCTTATATCAAATTGTTTTTCCAATTTTACTCCAACCCTAAGTATAACCCTAAACTCAAAGTCCTAAAACTTAAACCAAGATACTAAATCCCAAATCCCAAAACCCTAGATCCTATTTAGAAAAAAAAATATAATTTTAACCCTAAACCTTAACCCACAAATATGACCCTAAACCATAAAAACCAAATCCCAAATCACAAAACGCTAAACCCTATTTAGAAAAATAATAAATTTAACTCTAAACCTTAACCCACAAATATAACCATAAACCCTATAACATGTATCCCGAATCCAACAACCCTAAACCCTATTTAGAGAAATAATAATTTTAACCCTAAACCCTAAATCCAAAATTCTACAACCCTAAATCATATTTTGAAAAATAATAATTTTAACCCTAAACCTTACTCGGACTTTGTCCCAGCTTGAGTCGTAAACCTCGATCCATTTATTGTGACACTAGAAAATGATTTGACATCGAATTTTGGACCATGTGCAAGCCATTCTAAACTTTCTGTTATTTTATGATTGGGTTTCTTGAGTTCATCTTGAATCTATGTATACAAAAAACATGAAATGTGTTTAAAGTAAAGTTTTAAAACATTGCATAGAAGTACTAATAAATTCTTGTATGTGACACTTATATGGTTGCATAACCAATTAATAAGCTCTCGCTTATGTTCATCATACGGTCATTTTTCTCCTCCTTTTTTTTATAACAAGAATCGATCTTCAATAAGTTTAAATGCATTCTGTAATGTTATTAAGGATATATGAAGTAAATATCATCATTAACAGTTAAATAAAAATTAATTTTTGCATAAATGGAAATGTTAAACATCACTTACTCTATATACGGTTATGCCTAATTATTATTTACCAAAATGATTCGGTGTGCTTTTTCCCATCGAGTGCGATCAATAAACAATTTCTTAATTCCACCAAGCATAGGGTTTTCTACTTGGATCATGTTACATTCTAAGAAAAACTTATGCATAGGATTCCCAATTTCGATGCAACCACTAAAGTATTCATAACAAAACTCAATTGCCTCTTCAGCAATGTAACGTTCCACCATGCATCATTCAGGTCGATTTCTATTATTTACATATCCTTTAAAGACTTGCATATATCTCTCAAAAGGATACATCCATCTTAAGTAAGTAGGACCACACAATTGAACCTCTCGAACTAAATGAACACACAAGTGAATCATTATATTGAAGAAAGAAGGAGGAAAATATTTTTCAATTAGACACAAAGTCTCTACAACACTTTTCTATAAAGAGTTTAACTCGCCAATTGATATAGATTTCTTGTATATTGTATTGAAGAATGAACACAAATGAATTATTGATAATTGAACATGATTTGGAAGAATTGATCTAATAGCTAGTGGTAATAACTGTTGCATTAAGATATAACAATTATGTGATTTCAATCCATAAAGTTTCTTATCGGTGATAGACACAAAATTTCTTAAGTTGGATGAGTAACCATCAGGAAATTTCACACCCGCCAAACATTTACAAAACACATCCTTCTATTTTGTTGACATTTTATATGATGCTGGTGGCAAGTATGTTCGATTCTTATCATTTTTCACCCTTGGTGGCAATCCAGATCGTATACCTAGTTTCTTTAAATCTAGTCTTACTTTAATTCCATCCTTCGTTTTTGTAGGTATATTAAGTAATCTACCAATCAAGCTCTCAGATACATTTTTATTAATGTCCATGACATCTAAGATGTGACGAATGTGTAGGTCTTTCCAATAAGATAATTCCCAAAATATTGATTTTTTATTCCAACAACCATGGTCTACTGATTCTCCTTCTTTTTCATTTTCACCCTATTCATTAGATGACCTCTTTCGTTTCCCTACCTTACTGAGTATTCTTTTTTCATCTTTCCATATCGTTTGAATGTCATACCATTTAATTTCCTTAATATCTCAACACCTTGCAGACATCAGGGTGCATGATCATGATCTTCTTCACCATCGAACAATTTCTTTTTTTATCTAAACTTGTGTCCAGATGGAAAAAATATTTTATGTCTTCTATAAGGCATCCTTTGTCCATGAACATGATAAGTTGCAGAAGTGCCATCACTACATAAAGGGCATCCCTTGTTACCTTTTGTTGCATGTCCTGATAAGTTTTCATAAGTAGGAAAAGCATTAATTGTCCATAAAAGGACCCCTCTCATGTTAAAGTGTTCTTCTTTATGTGCATCGTAAAAATTTACACCATCATTCCACAACGTCTTTATATCATCTATTAGAGGTTGGAAATATACATCAATATCAACACCGGGTTGTTTCAGTCCTGAGATCAATAATGTTAACATCATGAATTTTCTTTTCATACACAACCAGGGAGGAAGGTTGTATGTTACCATAATTACTAGCCAACAACTATATCTACTACTAAGGGAACTATGTGGATTAATTCCATCAGCAGCAATGGCAAGATGAAGATTGCGCGGATTAGATGCAAATTGAAGGGATAAATTATCTACTACTTTCCAATTTAGAGAATCACGAGGATGACATAGCACCCTATCACCATATCAATTATCTAAATGCCAATTCAACATCTTTGATATCTCTTTACTTTTGAACAACATTTGAAAATGAGGAATCAGAGAAAAGTACCAAACAACCTTTGCGGGTATGCCTTTCTTAGATGTTGTCTCATTTGTAGCATGCTTCCATCTCAATTCTTTACACATCGGACAATCATCTAAAATCTCATATTCTTTTCTATAAAGAATGCAATCATTTGGACAAGTATGAATCTTATCATATTCCATGCCAAATCGACTAAGAGATTCCTTCACTTCATACATTGAAGATGGAAATTCAATACCCTCATAAAACATATCGACTAGTAGATTTAGTAATTCTGTGAATCCCTTGTCAAAAAAACCAGGTTTTGCCTTCACATTGTACAAATAAACCTATCCCAAAATTTTAGTGTATTTCTTTCATTTTGGATACAACGGTTTTTTGGCATCTTCTAGAAGTTTTTTAAAGGTTTTCGGATCATCCTCACGTAGTTCATCTTCAACACCATGAAACATATTTTTTGTCTATACATTATGATAAGATGTATGTAATCCATTCACATTCTTATTTATCTTTTCCCCATAAGTATTATCAATATTTTTTCCATGATAATACCAACATTTATAGCTCAAAAGAATACCATTATGGATAAGATGATAGTTAACCTCGTCAACTTCATGAAATTTCTCATTTTTACATTTAACACATGGGTATCAAATCATACTAATTTCATTATTACTATTTCTACAATCAAATTTCATAAAACTTTCAACTCTAGGAATGTAGTCCTAATTATTAGAATATATTTCAAAACATACATAATACAAAAATTTATCATTTTAATCATTTTGAAATTGTATTATTTTAACTTAATAAAATATAATTATTTATATGTAAATAAATTTATCCACGTACGGTAAATATTATAGTCCCTCAAACCCACAGCATCCAGATATTATTTGCACAAAAAATCAGCCAAACATATAATAAGCATAATGCAAAATATACATAAATAAAAAATTTATACAAAAAAAGAAAACTGAATAATAAGTGCATAAGATTAATACAAATACTTACAAGAGTAAATGAAATGACTAAATGAAGGAAATGAAGAAAAAATGGGTGTTTTGTAAGTGATAATAAGTGAGAAAATAGGTATAATTATTTTGAGTATTTCACTAAAAAAAATAGGAGATCTGAAAGATAATATGGAGAGGAAGATAACCCACAAAACGACTTAAAATGGTGGTCGGGGGTGGTCGGAAAATGAGAAAGAGTGGAGGAAGTGAGCTCGGTTTTGAGGTTTTTTTTTGCTGGGCAAATTGAAAAAGACGTTCTGATGAAGAAGAGAGAATAGAAATGGATTAATACGTGTGGATATCATCCGTTGACGTGTCGAACTGATGCTACACAGGTGGAATCGACACTATACACGTGTGTAGAATCGGTTCAACACATCAACCGACGCTACGTGTGATGAGTGCTCAAAAAGCACTAAAAAAACCATGATTTTATGCACATTAATTGATTAAAAATATATATATTTATATGTTTTATCATATATTTATATAAATTTGTCTTTTTCGGAATCACGGGTATTTTTATTGTTTTTCAGGTATTTTGGCTTAAAAACATAACTTAAAGACTCAAAGAGGAATACTAGAAGCAATACATCACAAATATATTAATAAATAAATGGGGAAAGGTCAACAAATATGGAAAAATTGGACAAAATGGGTCAAAAAGGTCAAAAATGTCAAAAAGGAGAAAATCGCGTCGCCGTGTCGCGTAGCTACCCAGCCGCGCGCCCAGTCCCGCGTGTGCCAGCGCCCAAGCCCATCCGCGCACCCAGCAGCCCTCCGCGCGCGCCGACGCCCGTTTCGCCCCATTTTTCACGTGCAACCGCCCCATGACGTCAAGCTGACGTCGTCAATGACCTCAGCAATTCCATTCCGCGTTTTTACCACTTTTTAACATTTTTTCACTCACTTTTTCTCTTCATCCTCACCTTAAATACCCCCCCTTCCCTTCACTTCTAAACACACCTCAAAATACATTCTTTTCTCTCTTTTCTTAGATTTTTAGTTTTTCTTAGTTTTTAGTTTTTCTTGGTTAATTTCTCTTAGTTTTAGAGTTCTTCCTTTTTTGGGAAGAACTAGTTATGTTTTTGTGATTTTTTAGCTTTTTGATTCATTAAATTGGAGTGCAAATTCCGCTTGGAGGTTTTCCGGCAACGGGAATAGCGTCGAAGTTCGGTAAGGATTTTATTTTCTTTACAGTTATTTTTTATGCTTTATTCTTACATGTTATATTTAATTTAACTGTGCTGGCTGTTTATAAACATGATGTAATAATAACGTTGTTATGCTTGCGAAATATTAAATAGGTGAAAATCTCTAAAATGAATTGATTTTGTTTTTATTCAAGATTTTATATTAAGAATGTTAGAGAGAAATATATTATTTTTCATCACAAACTTAAACCTGAAAATTAGATTTTAAGGTTTAGTTATCCGGTATGATTTAGAGTAGTGCTCTTTTATTTGTTGGTACAATCGCTCGGTAGTTAGAGTGAAGCTCTATTTCAAAAGTTTTTATAAGAATTATTATATGAAAATGTATTGACAACATCTTTTCTGTAGTGGTTTTAAAACTTAAAAGTTAGTACTCGGATAGCTAAATTCTTAGGTTTAATTTGGACACCTTGAATAAAGTTTAAACTGTCTAACCCCACCAAAGGTGGCATTTAAATGGTTCATTTTCAATCTCTTAGAAAAAGGAATTAATTTAATTAACCAAATTAGTTATCAACCCCACCCATAGGTGTTAATTGATTTGTTTAGTTAACAAAGAATATCTAACCCCACCAAAGGTGGTATTCATACAAAAAAGGGAGAATCAATAAATATCAATTCATATCTTTAATAACCTAAATAATATGAGCAAGCATAATTAACTTAGTTATTATATCCATAAATACTCCACTATAATAAAAGATAAAATTTGCATGAATGTTTATTGAATCTATGTTTATTTTTATGTAAGTAGATTAAAAACACAAAACCCCAAAATATCGTGAGAGGATGTTTAGGATTTAATTTCCTTTTTAAAAGTTTGAATAATAAATTAGAAACCACATACATTCCTTCCTTAGATCGACCTTGGGAGTATACTTATCATTTTCTTCGAAATGATTCGTGCACTTGCGAGAGTTTTATAAATATTAAAACCAAAGTATTGGCAAGAATCGACGATGTCGGTTTTCGCTCATCAACGTGCTATGCGTATTTTTTTATTTTAAAAATGCAGTTTAAAATTGAAATTATATAGTACAATTTTTTGTCAATTATTATTTTATTTGAAATCTTTAAAATTGAATTCGGATATATATATAGTATTATTTTTTCTTCTTTTTTTTAGTCAATTTCTTTTTAAAATTATATAACTTTGTATATTTGTTTGGATACTTAATTTTATGTACGTACATGTTTTTCACACTAGTTATTGAATTGGATAACATGAAAAATATTTATACTATATAGAAAAGTTTTCAAAAAAATATAAAAGGTTTATAGTTAAAATAAAATAATAATTGAACTAAAAAATAAAAAAATTGTACTATTTAATTTCAATTTTAAAATAAAAAAATACACGTAGGACGTAGCGTCCATTGACGTGTAGAATAGACGCTATCCACGTGTGTAGCGTTGGTTCTACACGTCAACCGAGACTACGTACTACGTGTATTTTTTATTTTCAAATTGTAGTTTAAAATTGAAATTAAATAGTACAATTTTTTTTTATTTTTTGGTCAATTATTATTTTATTTGATTTTAATTATAAACCTTTTATACTTTTTTGAAAACTTGTTTGCATTTTGCAAATATTTCATGTACGTACATAAAATTAAGTATCCAAACAAATACACAAAATTATATAATTTTAAAAACAAATTGACTTAAAAAAAAGAAAAAAAATTATACTATATATATATATATATCAAAATTCAATTTTAAACAGTTTAAATAAAATAATAATTGGCTAAAAAATTAAAAAAAATTTGCTATATAATTTCAATTCTAAACTGCATTTTTAAAATAAAAAAATACACGTAGGATGTAGCGTCGGTTCTACGTGTCAAACAACGATACATGTAGCATCGATTTTTCACCGAACTAACTTTACATTCATTAAAAATAGATTTCTCCAAAAAATAACTTTTAAATACCACATTTTGTACTAGTGACCCCAAATCCCAAATCCCAAAACCCTAGATCCTATTTAGAAAAATAATAATTTTAAACCTACGGTAAAATTTGTGATTATGGTTTGGGGTATAATTTATTATTTTTTTAAATAGGGTTTAGGGTTTGTTGTTTAGAGTTCTATTTGTGAGTTAATGTTTAGGATAAAAATTATTATTTTTTAAATAGGGTTTAGCGTTGTGGGATTTGGGATTTACGTTTTAACGTTAGATTTATGGGTTAAAGTTTCATATTAAAATTATTATTTTTATAAATAGGGTTTAGGGTTTTCTAATTTTTGATTTGGGGTTTAAGATTTTGGTTTATATTTGTGGGTTAAGGTTTATGGTTAAAATTATTATTTTTTTAAATAAGGTTTACAGTTTTGGGTTATACTTCGAGTTGGGGTAAAATTGGGAAAGAAACTTTGAGATGAGAATGGAATCATGATTCCTTAAGGGGCGAGAAGGAATTATGAGTACTTCTCTTTTAGGAATTGATTTCATTTTATTCTCATTTTTCTACACCACCAAACATATAATTGGAAGGAATCAATTCTAATTCCTTTCCATTCCAGTCAACCAAACATAAGGTAATGTAATATTACCTTTCCATATTAAAAAATATACTCCACATTCTCTTTCAAAATATGTTCCACCTAATCCAAAATTTGTCTCAATATAACCTCGACCAAGAAATTCTAGCATTTATTCAAGAACTTCAAGTTTAATATATACCAAATGTCTCTACATAAACTAACAAAATAATATAACTCCAATAAGAAAAAAATCCATGTCTAAGAAGATGAAGAAATTGATAGATGTTGTGAGGTAGGTGCTACTTGTGATATTGTAATAAGGAATTATGATGCTATATTTTGACTAAGTTTGTGTAAGAATCTCATCATGACCTCATGTCATTGATCCATCATCTCCTTTTGTTTAGTAAATATCTCAATACGATGAACCTGAGCTCAAATTTGCTAACCGTGGACTTTGAACACTTTCGACATTGAAAAGAGAATAGAATCAGAATGGGATTGTGAATAGGAATGGAATGGAAACAGTTTTTTTTCTTTGACAATTAGAATCAAAAAATTAATTAGTATTTTCGTGTTTGGTTTACAATTGAAATAGAACGGAAAACACTTTATATTACCTTGATACCCTTATATTCATTAAAATTTAAATAATGTCATTTAATTATTATTTTTTCGTTCGATAAAATATATTATGAAAATCATTATTTTTCTAAATAATTTTTACTTAAAAATAAAATATATTATTAAAATTATTATTTTTGTAAATAGGGTTTAGGGTTTGGAGGTTTGGAATATAGGGTTTTGGGATTTAGGGTTATGTTTGTGGTTAAGGTTTAGGGTTAAAATTATTATTTTTCTAAATAATGTTTAGGGATTTGAGATTTAGGATTTATTGTTTAGGGTTTACGATTATATTTATGGGTTAATTTTTAGGGATAATACTATTATTTTTCTAAATAGGGTTCTGGGTTGTGTGATTTGAGATATATGGTTTAAGGTTATATTTGTGGGTTAAAGTTTAGGGTTAAAATTATTATTTTTCTAAATAGGGTTTAGGGTTATGGTATTTGGGATTTGGGTTTTGGGGTTTAGGAATATATTTGGGGATTAAGGTTTAAGGTTAAATTTTTTATTTTTCTAAATAGGGTTTAAGGTTTTAGGATTTGAGGTGTATTGTTTTGTGTTTAGTGTTATATTTGTGTGTTAAGGTTTAGGGTTAAAATTATTATTTTTCTAAATGGGATTAGGGTTTTGGGATATGAGATTTGGGTTTTAGGGTTTAAGGTTATATTCTACGGTTAAGGTTTAGGGTTAAAATTATTATTTTTCTAAAAAGGATTTAGGTGTTAATTGATTTGTTTAGTTAACAAAGAATATCTAACCCCAGCAAATGTGGTATTCATATAAAAAAGGGAGAATCAATAAATATGAATTCATATATTTAATAACCTAAATAATATGAGCAAGCATAATTAACTTAGTTATTATATCCATAAATACTCCACCATTATAAATAATAAAATTTGCATGAATGTTTATTGAATCTATGTTTATTTTTATGTAAGTAGATTAAAAACACAAAACCCCAAAATATCGTGAGAGGATGTTTAGGATTTAATTTCGTTTTTAAAAGTTTGAATAATAAATTAAAAACCATATACATTCCTTTCTTAGATCGACCTTGGGAGTATACTTATCATTTTCTTCGAAATTATTCGTGCACTTGCGAGAGTTTTATAAATATTAAAACCAAAGTATTGGCAAGAATCGGCGATGCCGGTTTTCGCTCATCAAGTAGATTAATCAATTTTAATTTATTTTATTTTTATTTTTATTTTATTTTATTTTTATTAATTTTTATTTTTTCTTTATTTTCTTTAACTATTTTTTTTTCTCTCTCTTAATTTTCATTTAACTCAATTAACTTAGTTTTTTACTAACTTAATTAACTTAGCTTTTTAATTAACTTAAATTTTTTATTAACTTAATTAACTTAGAATTTTAATTAACTTAACTTAATTAACTTAGATTTTTTTTATTAACTTAGCTTTTTAATTAGCTTAGATTTTTTTTAACTTAACTAACTTAGATTTTTTAACTTTACTTAATTACCTCAGATTTTTACTTAAATTAACTTAATAAAGATAGCTTTTAATTAAGTTAGATTTTTTTACTTAACTAACTTAGCTTTTTAAATTAACTTAACTTAATTAACTTAGATTTTTCATTAACTCAATTAACTTAGATTTTTACGTTACTTAACTTAATTAACTTAGATTTTTACTTAACTGAACTTAGTTAACTTAATTTTAATAGCATGAAAAGTAAAGATCTAAGGGAGTTCTGTCTAGGAGACTAGTTCTTGAAAGCCTTTGTGCCACTAGTCTTTCCTGGGAACGTTGTTCTATCTAGGAGAATGGTTTTTAAGGAGTCTTTGCCCCACCATTCTTTCCCGGCATCACCGATTCTTGCCAATACTTTGGTTTTAATATTTATAAAACTCTCGCAAGTGCACGAATCACTTCGAAGAAAATGATAAGTATACTCCCAAGGTCGATCTAAGGAAGGAATGTATATGGTTTTTAATTTATTATTCAAACTTTTAAAAAATGAAATTAAATCCTAAACATCATGTCACGATATTTTGGGTTTTGTATTTTTAATCTACTTACATAAAAATAAACATAGATTCAATAAACATTTATGCAAATTTTATCATTTATAATGGCGGAGTATTTATGGATATAATAACTAAGTTAATTATGCTTGCTCATATTATCTAGGTTATTAAAGATATGAATTGATATTTATTGATTTTCCCTTTTTTGTATGAATACCACCTTTGGTGGGGTTAGATATTCTTTGTTAACTAAACAAATCAATTAACACCTATGGGTGGGGTTGATAACCAATTTGCTTAATTAAATTAATTCCTTTTTCTAAGAGATTGAAAATGAACCATTTAAATGCCACCTTTGGTGGGGTTAGACAGTTTAAACTTTATTCAAGGTGTCCAAATTAAACCTAAGAATTTAGTTATCCGAGTACTAACTTTCAAGTTTTAAAACCACTATTGAAAACATGTTGTCAATACATTTTCAGATAATAATTCTTATAAAAACTTTTGAAATAGAGCTTCACTCTAACTACCGGGCGATTGTACCAAAAAAATAAAAGAACACTACTCTAAATCAGATAGGATAACTAAACCTTAAAATCTAATTTTCAAGTTTAAGTTTGTAATGAAAAATAATATATTTCTCTCTAACATTCTTAATATAAAATCTTGAATAAAAACAAAATCAATTCATTTTAGAGATTTTCACCTATTTAATATTTCGCAAGTATAACAACATTATTATTACATCATGTTTATAAATAGCCAGCACAGTTAAATTTAATCACAGACAAATTAAATATAACATGTAAGAATAAAGCATAAAAAATAACTGTAAAGAAAATAAAATCCTTACAGAACTTCGACGCTATTCCCTTTGCTGGAAAACCTCCAAACGGAATTTGCACTCCCATTTATTGAATCAAAAAGCTAAAAAATCACAAAAACATAACTAGTTCTTCCCAAAAAGGGAAGAACTCTAAAACTAAGAGAAATTAACTAAGAAAAGCTAAAAACTAAGAAAAACTAAAAAAAAACTAAAAACTAAGAAAAGAGAGAAAGAAAGAGAGAAAATAATGTGTTTTGAGGTGTGTTTTGAAGTGAAGGGAATGGGGGTATTTATAGGTGAGGATGGAGAGAAAAAATGAGTGAAAAAATGTGAAAACACGGAGTGCAAATGCTGAGGTCATTGATGACGTCAGCATGATGTCATGTGGTGGCTGCACGTGAAAAATGGGGCGAAATGGGCGTTGGCGCGCGCGGAAGGGCTGGCACTGCGCGTAGGGGCGCGCGCGTGAACAGTAACAGTGCGCTGGGGCGCACGCGGATTTTGAAGCAGGCGCGCGCGGGTGTGGGCTTGGGCGCGCGCGGCTGGGCTCTGGCGCGCGCGGGACTGGGTGCGCGGCTGGGTAGCTACGCGACGCGGCGGCGCGATTTTCTCCTTTTTGACATTTTTGACCGTTTTGACCCATTTTTTCCAATTTTTCCATATTTGTTGACATTTCTCCATTTATTTATTAATATATTTGTGATGTATTGCTTCCAGTATTCCTCTTTGAGTCTTTAAGTTACGTTTTTAAGCCAAAATACCCTAAAAACAATAAAAATACTCATGATTCCGAAAAAGACAAATTTATATAAATATATGATAAAACATATAAATATATATTTTTTAATCAATTAATGTGTATAAAATCATGGTTATTTTAGTGCTTTTTGAGCACTTATCAGTTAGCTCTAAGGATACTCAGGAACCAACTATTATTGATCTTATGGAATAGTATACTGATTGTCCAGTTTTGGTGTTGCTTTGGGGTGGTTGTGAAGTTTTTAGTCCTTGTCTTTACAGTTTGGTTTCATGCACATGTGGTTGTTATTTTGTTTATCTTTTTATATGTATTTGTGTCTGGCCTTGCTAGTTGAGTGATTATTCCATCTATATACGCTTAGTTAGATAAAGCTGGTGTTTTGGTGGATTAATTACTTTTTAACCTAACTACTATATATTATTAATAGCGTTATGCCTATCATTTGTTTTTGGTTTTGAGAAGTTGAACGAGTCCATGTTTATTTATGTTGAGTTTTTTTTTTTGTGTTTGTCGTTTGTTTGTATCAGCATTTCCATTCTAATGAATTTTCTTCTCGACAAAAAAAAAAATCCAACCTAAATAAAAATTAAGAGTTTGGGTCAACCCAACCCATCCAATTTACATCACTAATTTCCATTGAAACTTTGAATGGATATTGATCTTCAGATGAATTGGGGAGATAATATGCAACTTTGTAAAAGGTAAATGAATGTATAACTGTAGAAGATCTAATTGTTTCTCGAGACTTTGGAAAGGAGTGATGTACAGTTGTACAAAATTTAATTGTTTCTCGTGGCTATGTCAAGGATTTTTTTTTACGTTATTAATAATAATTACGTAATTAAAATATATTAATAACACAAATAAAATACTAATTTTTCCATTAACAATTACATAATAAAATAGATTTTTTCTTTTCAAAGGTCTTGAACGTTTGAAAAAGTCTATCACGTGGACACGTGTCTCCGTCAGAGCTTGACAGATTTTTTGACGTCGTTAGAATTTTTCACGGAAGTAACAGCGCGTGAACGTACGTTCGCCTTTGCCTGTTGGCATTACTCGGTACCGTACTGGCCGAGCTTATCCGTTAGTAAACTTTTATTATATTTCCATTTTGTTCTCCATTAGATGGAAATGGAATGACCGAATGAGTATTCCATATTTGAATAGAGAGAGGGAGAGAGAGAAAAGGAGCTTTAAAGTGCGTTTTAGTCTTTCCGAGACAGAGAGAGGAGTGGAAGTGAACCCTAGATTTCTTTAGTTGCTATTTAGCCCGAGTTAGTATTCGATTTATGTTAATTCATTATACAGATCCAAAGTTTTGCTGGAAAGTTCAAAATTTGCTACTTCAACGCTGTTGTAGGTACACGTTTGGTTCTTCTTCTTATTTATTTATTTGTTTTGAGTTTTCGTCCACTACATCGTATGGTATAATTTATATCAAATTTGGCTGTTGTATATAGAATTATAACTTTTAGATTTGGTTACCTGCAGTTTTTGGTGTATAGATATGATGTTTATGGGTCGTTAGCTGTGCTTGGTTCTCATATAGAAATCGGTATTGTTTTTATTATTACTATTATTACAGGGTCAGCTCAGGTCGTTAAAAAATAGTTTATGATTTGGATTGAAGCTATTGATGTGATACTCGTTAGAGATCCTGCTTAATTTTATTGATTCAAGGAGAAAGCAATATTGGGTTTGGTTTCTGAGATATTGTGAAAAGACTTTCGTGTTGGTCTTCGTATCCTTTAAAAGTTAGCGAAAATGATGTCCAGATCGTATACAAATCTTTTAGATCTAGCATCCGGGAACTTTCCTGTGATGCCTCGTGAAAAGAAGCGACTTCCTCGAGTAATGACCGTTGCTGGTGTTATATCAGAGCTTGATGACGATCAGGCCAGTAGTGTGACCTCAGATGTTCCTTCATCAGTTGTCCAAGACCGTTTGATCATTGTTGCTAATCAACTCCCAGTAAAGGCTAAACGTAGACCTGACAATAAAGGGTGGAGTTTTAGTTGGGATGAGGACTCTTTGCTATTACAGTTAAAGGATGGTCTTCCTGATGATATGGAGGTTTTGTATGTTGGGTCTTTGAAGGTTGAGATTGATTCCAATGAACAAGATGATGTATCACAGCTTTTGTTGGACAGGTTTAAGTGTGTTCCAGCTTTTTTGCCCCCTGACATTTTGGAAAAATTCTATCATGGGTTCTGCAAGCAGCATTTGTGGCCTCTCTTCCACTACATGCTTCCGTTTTTGGCAAATCATGGAGGGCGGTTTGATAGATCTTTATGGGAGGCTTATGTGGCAGCAAATAAGATTTTCTCACAGAGAGTGATTGAGGTTATAAATCCTGATGATGACTATGTTTGGGTTCATGATTATCATTTAATGGTTCTACCAACCTTTTTGAGGAGAAGATTCAACAGACTGAGGATGGGGTTTTTTCTTCACAGCCCATTTCCGTCGTCAGAGATTTATAGGACTCTACCTGTGAGGGAAGAGATCCTTAAGTCTCTTTTGAATGCAGACCTTATTGGTTTTCACACTTTTGACTATGCTCGGCATTTCCTGTCTTGTTGTAGTCGGATGCTAGGTCTGGAGTATCAATCAAAAAGGGGCTATATTGGATTGGAATACTATGGTAGAACAGTTGGAATTAAAATAATGCCTGTTGGGATTCACATGGGTCAAATTGAATCAGTGTTGAGACATGCAGATAAAGAGTGGAGGGTAGCAGAACTCAAGCAACAATTTAAAGGAAAAACTGTGCTGCTTGGTGTTGATGATATGGACATATTTAAAGGTGTGAATCTGAAGCTATTATCAATGGAACAGATGCTGAAGCAGCATCCAAAGTGGCAGGGGAAGGCAGTTTTGGTGCAGATTGCAAACCCTGCCAGAGGAAGAGGCAAGGACCTTGAAGAAATACAGGCTGAAATTCAAGAAAGCTGCAACAGAATTAATCAGAATTTTGGTTATTCTGGTTATCAACCAATAGTTTTCATTGATAGACCAGTCTCTCTCAATGAAAGAGCTGCATATTACACCATTGCTGAGTGTGTTGTGGTTACTGCAGTGAGGGATGGGATGAATCTTACTCCTTATGAGTACATTATCTGCAGGCAAGGAATCCCAGGGTCAGATCCTAATTCTGAATCAAATGGACCCAATAAGAGCATGCTAGTAGTTTCAGAGTTCATTGGATGTTCCCCTTCATTGAGTGGTGCGATTCGGATTAACCCATGGAATGTTGAAGCTACTGCTGAGGCAATGAATGAGGCAATTTCTTTGGCTGATTCTGAGAAACAGTTGCGACATGAGAAGCATTATAGATATGTTAGTACACATGATGTAGTGTATTGGTCGCGAAGCTTTTTCCAAGATATGGAAAGGACATGCAGAGACCATTTTATAAGACGTTGCTGGGGTATTGGTTTGAGCTTTGGTTTCAGGGTTGTAGCTCTTGATCCTAATTTCAGAAAGTTGTCTATTGATGCTATTCTATCTGCTTATTCAAGGTCTAAAAGTCGGGCCATACTTTTGGATTATGATGGCACTGTGATGCCTCAAACGTCCATCAATAAGATACCAAGTGGACAAGTTATGTCCATGTTAAGCATGCTTTGTGATGACGTAAAAAACAATCTTTTCATCGTCAGTGGAAGAGGAAGGGATAGTTTGGGCAAGTGGTTTTCTCCTTGCAAGAAATTAGGGATTGCTGCTGAGCATGGTTATTTTATGAGGTATGCTTATCTCTTTTGCTTATTATCCTTGTTTGTCATTTGTACTTGTATTATTACATGTGCCTAAACTTGTTGATTTGTTAGGTGGTCAGCTGACAAGGATTGGGAGATTTGTGGGCAAGGTAGTGATTTTGGATGGATACAGATGGCTGAGCCAGTTATGAAGTTGTACACGGAATCAACGGATGGCTCTTACATTGAAATGAAGGAAAGTGCCTTAGTGTGGCATCATCAAGATGCAGACCCTGGTTTTGGGTCTTGCCAGGCCAAGGAGATGCTGGACCATTTAGAGTGTGTTCTAGCAAATGAACCAGTGGCTGTGAAAAGTGGTCAGTGCATTGTAGAAGTAAAGCCACAGGTTAGTAGCCATATTACACTTTGGTTTCTAAATTCTCAAAGCAATATTTATCCTCATTCATTATGATAGTTAAGCATGTCATTTCCAAAAGCGTTAAGAGTCCCCTTTCTTAGTGAGTCCTTTCACCTCTTTTAAATCACAAACCTAATTTTTTTGGCTCATGTTCATTGTAGTTATAGCCAGAGTTAGACTGCAAGGTTCGTTTTAAAATTTTCTAAACAATTGGAGTCCCTGTCAATGTTTAGAAGATCATTTTGTTTGATGGGGAAACGGTGGAAGCATACTTCCATTATTTTGCATAATCTCCTTATAGACACGTGCACACATCTGTGCATGCACTTAGACAAATGTATGTACTGTATATTTGGTTGCTTCATCCTCTTATCAGGAGATATTCATTTTTGTTTGCCCATATTATTAATGGGTTAGAAGGTTATTGTTGCAAAATGATTTTTGCAATATGGGGTACCACAAAATTCACTGCATAGAGTTTTATTAACTGCTTATTAGTTGATACTGTGCAGTTAAGTAAATAATGGAACATAAAAAAAGGCTCAGAAGTGACCTCATTAGGTGCATTGTACTAGCTAGATATGAATTTGACGCTTCATTCAAGGTTATTATTTAACATTGTAATGTGGAGAAGTCAACTGATGTTCACCTCCATGAAATGGACAAACTGTTTACTACATAACTACTATCTTCTATATTGTCTTATGATCTCGCAAGAACAGTGGTGCTTAGACCAAAGAAGATACATGTTATTCCATATGCAATCTTCTATGAGCTCATTCACATCATCATTCGTAATTCAACAGTATTATGCCCCTTAATTGTATTTGTTTTTTCGAAAAGGTCTGAAGAAAATTTTCAAGAGGTTTTTAGTTGACTGATAAATTAACATAACCTCAGCTAGCATAACACTGGGATCATTTTAGGAAGCATTCTTGTGAGCTTGGATGTGATTGTATCTGGAAAAAGTAGCTTTGTTGATTTTATATTTTTTAATGTGCATTCACTGTTGTCATTTCGTTCATGACTTTATACATGGGTCACCTTATTTTCTTATTTTCTGTAAATGGATTGCCTGTTTACCACTAGTAATATGTGACTGATGCCTCGACAATAACGAAAACATGATCAATAAATTTTGTTTGTTTCTGATTCATAGGGAGTCAGTAAAGGAATGGTTGCAGAAAAGATCTTCACATCAATGGCTGATAGTGGAAGGCAGGCTGATTTTGTACTATGCATTGGTGATGATAGATCAGACGAGGACATGTTTGAGATAATTGGAAATGCAATGAATAATGGTGTTCTCTCCTCTAATACTTCCATCTTTGCATGCACCGTTGGACAGAAACCAAGCAAGGCCAAATACTATTTGGATGACACGGTTGAGGTTATAAACATGCTTGAAGCTTTAGCAGAGGCTTCTGATCCTTCTCCTTCCTCAGATCCTGAAAGAGAAGTCTCCCCTTAAAATCCTCCTTGGTTGCTTTCATAGTTTAAAGATCGAAGTGATCTAAACACAATTCCATACTGGGTTGTGATTGAAGACAAAGATGTTTTTTCAGCCATTTACTTTTGAGAGAACTACAATGCAACCCATTAAACATCATCGGCAAGGATAATTTCCAGGTTACAGCAATTCAGAAGACTAATGACACTAGTTGTTTTCCTACGGCAGGTCACATACTTATGCATCACCTTCGTCAACTCAGGCATCTAACGGTAAATAGCTAACTTATTACTCATTGATTCATGAAGCAACCACAGAATGGGGGAAGAAATGCACAAATAATTGTTGCATCAAATACATTTAGAGGGAGCGGAGCCTATCTAATAGAATTGTGATACTTGGTATTTTGGCAGGGCAAAGGTCACTGCAATTTAGCATTAAACATGAAATAGGGGGGACATTGCAAGGGCATATATGTTGAGCGGATATATATGTCCATGAACTGAACAGTATTATTGCTATTTTGCTTCATTTTGTGTTGTGGCTTGAATTTATTTTACCATTTGATAACTATCAGATAAGTCTCTTTGCTTTTTTAATCTGTAAATTAAATATAATAACAATTTCCAAGTTTGTTCTCTACAATCTACAGTTGTCGGACTCCATTTCACATGCTTGTACGTAGTACTTTTTCTGTAATCTTTAGGAAATTAAGTAGTTAATGAACAATTTTAAGGAAAAAAAATGATATAGGAATATACGATCATTAAGGGGGGAAGTAAGAGCCGGGCATGTTTTATAGAAATTGCTCTCTTTTTGCTTAGAGTTGAGTTCCCTTTATGGAAGTTCATCTTCCAGCTTTTCCCTACCCTGAAAACCAGAGAAATATTCCGAATAATCTTTTTTTCTCCCCTGGTTTTTAAGCCATTTCCTGTTATGAGTAATTTCAGAGAAATAGAAGAAGAAGAAACAGTGAGGATGAAAGTTGATTTGTATAATATTATGATATTTTGTATTCCATCTCATTGGCTATATATATATAGCCTTACAAGAAGATTGGAGAAGGCAGAAGAAAGTGCTTGAATAGAAAACATGAGCATATCCCCCTATCGACCTAGTGGTCCCCTTCTCCACCGTGTAACCACCTCTGTGCTAGTGAAACGACCTGTGTCCATGTGTGTTTGTCTGTGCGTTAAGCCACTCAAATCAGCACATATCATTTCTTCTCTCTTTTAGAATTTTTGTCCTCAAGTTGGGTATGATTTGGTAAAATTATAAGCAATATTATTTATTATCATATCTAATATATGCTTTGAGGCTATCAATCCAATTATAATCAACTCTGTCATTGAATTTTTCCTTCTATGCAAACTTAGGATTTTCTTAGAAATCGACCAATGCTTGTCTCATGATAGAGTTCGAGAGGATGTTTTGAATTTCAGGATCTACACTATTTTAGCCTGTCTCTCTTTTAATTCATCGAAAAGTACCCAAAGCAATTCTTGGTTGTTAGGATCATGTTTCAAGCCTTTCTAGTATGTTTGGGTCTATGAATGTTCACTCGTTTGCAAATGTAAGCATGTAAAAGGATCAACATAGCTATGCAAAGGATGTAAATTGATAGAGCTTGTTAGTATGAGTTCTTGGAAACCAATTTCACTACCAACTAGTTGAAGCTCTGTTATTACAAAATACATGATGCCAGACATATTATTTCTTCTTTGACCATGCCTTGTCCCCACCAAAGCACCACTTTGATCATTAGCTAGTGTTTGGCTATCAATAAGGAAATCAGAGAGGATGTTGTCACGTTTACTATTCTTAAGATGCTGCATCAAGCTATTTTCTAATAGTTTGAAAGACATGGTTGAGGATACGGGAGCTAAATCCCCAAAACCAACCGCAAGTATTGGATTACATTTTATGCTTACAGTTGTTAAAATCCCTCCAAAAAGCTCTATTATTTTGACCAACAACTGAAAGTGTTGCAAATTCATCAATAGGATTGTGGTTGTGGAGATGACCCTTTAACTTATCTGGTAGTCTAGCATCAACTTTATCTTACTATTCATTATTCATAATAGCCACTTTCCCTAATGATGGATGCTCATTTCCAGTAGTATTAATGTTAGAGTTTTCAGGGGTTAGGTGAGCAATAAAAAAAGAGTAGTTGCTTTCACCATTACCCTTGAGTGAGTTAACACCGTGTGATTGTTGATGAACGTTCCTAGAGTCTCCCTGTTGAGGGAGAATTGAGGAAAAATAGGGAGATTAATTAAGGGAACCATTATGGGGTTCGAAAACCTGATCAGAGTGCAAGACATTAGGGTTACTCTTGGCCTCTAAAGGAAGCAGCGAAGTCTTAGTTTCCTGTTGACTTGCTTTAGGCACTGAATCTTAACCTTCAACGACTTTTTTAGAACTGGAATCTACCATGACATTGATAGCAAAAATTTATACCCAAGGTATCGACCTAAACATTCATGTTGCCAGAAGTCAGATGGAGCTACCCAACAAACTTTTGAATAATAGTTGGTTGCTGATGCTTATCAGCCATTTTTTTATGAACAAACAGAAACCCCTTTGAATCTAGCTTTCATAATGTGAAAGGAGCAGAGAAGAAAGTTTTTGCCTCTTCTTTCACCTCCGATAGTTGAAACCTTAGGCACCTCATCAACAAGGCTTGTAAGTACCACAACCAGAAACATAAGGGATATGAGAAACCGCGCATCTGGTACCCCAACGAATTAAGCCTCTTAACCAATTGGGCCTCCTAACAATAACACTAGCAATTCCATATAATGGCCCAACACTAACATTAATACTTGGAGTAGCATTTTCTTTATGGGTGGGAACAATAGACCCAGATAATGGCCCAAATCCAAGCCCATTATGAGGTAGTCCAGCTAAAGGAGAAAAACTTGATTCATGGGTCGGTTCTGGAGGCCTAGGTGGTGTTGATCCACATGGCTTTATCTTGGTGTCTGAATAAGCCATCGCCATTTCTTCGGGTAAACCAGAAAAAAGATTCTCGTCGGTTTTGAGATCTATAGGTTAGGATTCCCTCGTTGCGTACTCCATGGCAGCATAATAAGCACCAAAGGTGAAGAATCCAATGGTTGGAACTTCAAATTTTTCAAAGATCTCAGACGACCAACTTATCATAACGTTAAGAAAAAGAGTTGATGGTGGTGGTGCTAGCCTTGGGTTCTTTGAAGGGTCTTCATAGTCGGTTGGACCAAACCTTAGTTGCACCGCCTTGGTGAACTCACTCTAGGTGAGTGGTCCACGAAACTTTGCAAGCAACCATCAATGCCATTGTAGGGCGATGCCTTCTAGATGGAAGGAAGCCAGCTGCACCTGTTGATCTGGTGTGATGTTCATGAATCCGAAGTACTGTTCGGCCTCACAAATCCAACCAATTGGGTTATTTAAAAAAAAATTAGGGAAGGATATCTTGTTATGTCTTTGTTTCGTCACGAGTCATGAGTCATTCACGTGTAATGATCAGTATGTGCATTTGTGGGCACTTTACAAGCCTCCCAACGTGTATGGAAAAAATAAAAAAAGGGAGGGGAGGGACGAATCAAAGCGACATAGGGCTGAATCTCAGTAAATCGTGGCAGCAAGGCCACTTTACCACTTACAATACCCCGTCACGTATTTAAGTCATCTACAAAGGATTCTACCAGCCGCTCGATGGAAATTACACTTCAAGGCGCTCGCCTTTTGGGGCCGAGGCCCCTACTGTAGGTCACCAAACGGGCGGTAAGCACACGCATCGTTTCTAGCCCGGATTCTGACTTAGAGGCATTCAGTCATAATCCAGCACACAGTAGCTTCGCGTCACTGGCTTTTCAACCAAGCGCGATGACCAATTGTGCGAATCAATGGTTCCTCTCGTACTAGGTTGAATTACTATTGCGACACTGCCATCAGTAGGGTAAAACGAACCTGTCTCATGACGGTTTTCTATTTTTATTTAGTTAAAATAGAAAGGATTCTTAGATTGCGTCCGATGATGTTTTCTAGGCGGCAGTCCAACAAAGAGGCGAAGTAGTGGTCATAATGGGAAAGATCCACTATATTGGCCCGAGAACGGGAAATAATAAGAATGGTAAACCAGAGTCTCTTTTTTACAACAATAGCAAGGAGATTTGCCAATAGGAGTCTAAACCCAGCTCACGTTCCCTATTAGTGGGTGAACAATCCAAAATTGGTGAATTCTGCTTCACAATGATAGGAAGAGCCGATATCGAAGGATAAAAAAGCAACGTCGCTATGAACGCTTGGCTGCCACAAGCCAATTATCCCTGTGGTAACTTTTCTAACACCTCTAGCTTCAAATTCCGAAGGTCTAAAGGATCGATAGGCCACGCTTTCACGGTTCATATTCGTACTAAAAATTAGAATCAAACGAGCTTTTACCCTTTTGTTCCACACGAGATTTCTGTTCTCGTTGAGCTCATCTTAGGACACCTGCGTTATCTTTTAACAGATGTGCCGCCCAAGCCAAACTCCCCACTTGAAAATGTCTTCCGCCCGGATCAGCCCGTCGCAGCAAAGTTTTGACCCTTTTTGTATAATTGTTTTTATCTTTTTGACTTTTCATGATTTCTTTTCTCAAAATATTTGTGATGTATTGGCTCAAGTATTTTTCTATGTTTTTAAGTTATTTTTGAACGAAAATACCTGAAAACAATAAAAATACCCATAATTCCAAAAAAGACAAATTTATATAAAAATATGTTAAAGTCATAAAAATATAAATCTATTTAATCAATTAAAATACATTAAATCATGGTAATTTTATTTCTTTTTAAGCACTCATCAACAATATCTATCAATTTCTCCATCTTCTTAGACTTGGATTTTTTTCTCATTGGAGTTATAATATTTTGTTAGTTTATGTAGAGATATTTGATATATGTTAAACTTGAGGTTCTTGAATAAATGCTAGAATTTCTTTATTGACGGTATATTGGGACATGTTCTGGATTAGGTGGAAAATATTTTGATAGAGAATGTGGAGTATATTTTTGTATATGTAAAGGTAATATTACACTACCCAATGTTTGGTTGACTAGAATGGAATTGTATCAGAATTGATTCTATCTAGTTTTATATATGGCTGGGCTGAAAAGTGAGAATTAAATTAAATCAATTCCTAAAAAAAGAAGTAATCACAATTCCTTCTCCCCCTTAAGGAATCATGATTTCATTCTCATCTAATTTGTTTTCTAATTTTACACAAATCTCACTCCAAGTACAATCCTAAACCCTAAGCCTTATTCCCTAAATCCCTATTCCCAAATCCCAAAACCATAAATCCTAAACCCTATTTATAAAAGTAATAATTTTAACGCTAAACATTAACACACAAATATAACCCTAAACTCTAAACCCTAAATCACAAAATCGTAAATCATATTTAGAAAAATAATAATTTTAACCCTAAACCTTAAATCACAAACATAACCCAATATCATTAACCATAAACCCTAAACATTATTTAGAAAAATAATAATTTTAACCCTAAACCTTAACCCACAAATATAACTTTAAACCTTATATCCAATATCCCAAATCCCAAATCCCACAACCCTAAACCATATTTAGAAAAATAATAGTTTTAATCCTAAACCTTAACCCATAAATATAACCGTAAACCGTAAACCCCAAATCTCAAAACCTTATACCCTATGTACAAAAAATAATAATTTTAATACTAAATCTTAATCCACAAACATAATCCAAAACCTTAAAACCTAAACCCTAAACCCTATAACATAAACCCCAAATCCCATAACCAATACCCTATTTAGAAAAATAATAATTTTAACTCTAAACCTTAACCCACAAATAAAACCCTAAACCCCAAATCCCGAAACCATACATCCAATTTAGAAAAATAATAATTTTGACCCTAAACCATAACCCACAATTATAACCTTAAACCATAAACCCTAAACCCCAAATCCAAAATCCCACAACCCTAAACCTTATTTAGAAAAATAATAATTTTAACCCTAAACATTAACCCACAAATATAACCATAAACCCAAAATCATAAACCACAAAATCTCATAATCCTAAACCCTAGTTAGAAAAATAATAATTTTAAACCTTAACCTTAACTGACAAATTCAACCCTAAGCCTGAAACACAAATCCCAAAACACTAAACCCCAAATCCCAAATCCCAAACCTTCAAATACTAAACCCTATTATGAAAAATAATAATTTTTATAATATATTTTATTTTTAAGATATAATTATTAAGAAAAATAATAATTTCAATAATTTATTTTGTCTAACGAAAAAATAATAATTAAATAATATTATTTAAATTTTACAGAATATATGAGTGTTAAGGTAATATATAGTTTTTTACATTCTATTCCAATTGTAAACCAAACATATCAATCATGATTTATTCTTTGATTCTAGTGGTCAAACGCAAAAAAGGTTTCCATTCCATTCCTATTCTCAATCCCATATTCACTCTAATCTGTTGTCCATGTCAAAAGTGTTCGTAAATTACGTCCACAGTTAGCGAATTTAAACTCAGGATCATCGTATTGAGATATTTACCCAACAAGAGGATATGGTGGCTCAATGACATGAGGTGATGATGAGATTCTTACACACTTAGGAAAAAATATTGCATCATAATTCTTTAGTACAATATCACACGTAACACATACCTCCCAAAATCTTTTGATTTCTCCATCTTCTTAGACTTGGATTTTTTTATTGGTGTTATATTAATTTGTTAGTTTATTTAGAGATATTTGGTATATGTTAAACTTGAAGTTCTTGAATAAATGCTAGAATTGCTTGGTTGACGGTATATTGGGACATGTTTTGAATTAGGTGGAATATATTTTTATAGAGAATATTTAGTATATTTTTGTATATGTAAGGATAATATTACATTGCCCTACGTTTGGTTGACTAAAATGGAATTGAATTAGAATTGATTTCTTTCAATTTTATTTTTGGTTAGGCTGAAAAGTGAGAATAAAATGAGAACAATTTGTAGAATAGAAGTAATCATAATTCCTTCTCCCCCTTTAAGGAAACATGTTTCCTTTCCTATCTCAAACTTTTTTTCCAATTTTACCCAAACCCCAAGTACAACCTTAAACCTTATGCCCTGATTTTCTCTCGAGGCGAAATTATAGATAACATTTAACTAAGAAAATGATTTAGGCTATCTTTGGATCGTTTGAGCCTATCTATCTACCTTCATATGCTTTATCCATAGTATACCCCTTTTGAGCCTCAAAGTTTATATATATATTTTTATCTCATTTTCAAAAGCCTACTAAATATATATATACGTGCAGATATATCGGAAAAAAAAAGAGGATACTGTTAAAAAAAGGAAAAAAAATAGAAAAAAAGAAAAAAATGAGTATTGTATGTGATGTTAAATCCCAAATTGGGAAGTAGTTATTGTGATGATAGATCATATCTCGTTTAAATCCTAAAATGATGTGTTTAGGAAAAGTTTTTAGCTAAATATTATCCTTTATCCTACCTTTACCTAACCCATACATTACAAGCTTAATAAAGTCCTATTGATTTTGTGTTTGTCTACATTAGTGGAGAGAGAAATGAAAAATAAACTTATGAGATATGCGATTTCATTAAAAATAAATTGCGCTCATATTTGCATAAACTGATCCGGATTATATGTGATAAAATATGAAAAGACTTCACACACACACTAAATTCATTGTGAAAATGTAATATACTTTTATATTAATTTCAACGTTTAGATAAAATTCTTTTATTTCTTTGAGTTATGTTATTTGAAATAAACAAAAAGAAATATTTTAAAAATCGCTATTTTAAATGCATTTATTCTTGTTTTATTTCTTGCCTTTTGCTCGAGGGTTAGCAAAATCTTAAGTTTGGGGGTGTGATAACTGTATTTTATACTGTTATTTTCGTCTATTTTATTAATTATAATTGCTAGTTCTTTACATTTTTAGTTAATTTTTAATTAATTAAATTAATATTTAGTATTAGTTTGTAATAAATATATTTTCAAGAAAATTAATGAATTTTAATAAAAAGGGACTTAATTGCAATTATAAAAAGCTTAAAATTTAATTTGAATTAAAAGTGGGTTAAATTGAAAATATCAAAAGATTATAAGTTAATTTGAATTAAATTTGTGGGTCAAAATGCAATTAATGAAAGTTGAATTTTCTGCGCAGGAGAAGGAGCCACTCGTGACATTCACAATGCCCAACACTCACCGTTCGATCGTCCAATCAACGGTCAAGATCTGGCGCATGCAAACAAGACACGACAAAAGAGAGTGGACCCGGTATTCCTGAAGCACGCGACTCGGCACCGAGTAGGGCCCACCTGCCACGCAGGCTGGCGTACAGAGTGGGACCCACGTGTCGACTGCGCAGAAGTTTCTCTCGAGCTGCATCGCTCACCGTTGGATCAGTTGAAAGGTTTAGATTTAACCGCGTGGAATCAAGCTGTCACGCACCGAGCTGCTCGCCTACACTCCCGTGCGACGCTGTTCATCGCATCAGAGTGCACCATCGCATTTCACCGAATAAAAAGCAGCCACGTGTTTCCTCAATATTTCAGGGAATCATATGACGACACATGGCATGTATTTGTTAAAATAAAAACACAGAAACGACACCCACTCACCACCTCTTTTTGCGTCGCCACGTATCGAAGCCAACTGTCGCACACTTCCAACGCGATAAGATCTTGTGCGACTCAGTCCAGCTGTTCTCCATGCGCCCATTCTCCCCACCGAATGAAAGTCTGCCACATGTCTCTTCATATCTTGCAGCCAATAAAATGATGACACGTGGCATGCATTTAAAGAAAAAAAAATTAGAAAAACACAGAACGGTTTTCACGCGTGTTATTTATTTTAATTCCTCCCATGTCTTTTTGTCCCCCAATACATGTATCTTGATAAAAAAAAATTGTATAGGGGGATATATTTGGACGCGAGAAAAAAGTTGGAGTTTAGTTTTTAGTTTTGCATTTTTCCACTTTTTCACTTAAGTTTTAGTTTCTCTCTACGTGTTGTAAAATACGCAGAAACTTTTATTTAACAATTTTTATGTTGTATTTTCTTAGGAAATAGAGAGAAAGAAGACAACGAAGAACAAGGAAAGGGAAGAAATTTAATTTTCATTGAGGAATCGTGAAAGAGTTTCTCCTAATCTTTTTTTCTTTTAAATTTTATTTCTCTGAAATGTTTGATTGTTGTTGTGTTGTAATTTTAATTTCTGCTATGAACTAATTTATTTGTTCTAGGGTTGCAGTGTAGCTTAAAATATGAAACTTGAATTAATTATTTTTGAATGATTTATGGAACGGTTTTAAGTTGTTTATTTTATCTATGCTTAATGCTTTTAATTATCGGAAGATTAATTAATTGATACGTGACACTTAAATAAACTTGGAAAATACATTTTTGTGTGTTGCTCGTTATAAAATAACGTATATATATAAGGGATAGGAATATACTTTTATTGTATGTGTAACTATTTGAGAACTTAGAACTTAATAAATCTGGTTGAATTTAATTCTCATAGGAATATAATGAATTATTTTAGTGAGATGTGTCTGTATGGAGCTCGGAAGAGATATATGGATAAATTAGGAGTTCTTGGTTAACAACTTAAAATACGAGAACATAAATCAAGAAAAAATAAAATGTTCAAGTGGATTAATTTGGTGAAACTACAATCCTAGAATTTTCTTATAAACTGTTATAAAAACTAGTTAATCAAACTGCATCAAATTATCGAATATATGGATAAACTCAGGTTGAAATAATTTTAGTATTAAGGAACACTAGTAACAAATCTCCGTGGGAACGATATTTTACTTAATCATATTATTACTTGTGACCCTGTATACTTGCATGATTTTATGTTCTCTAAAAGAGACAAAAATCTTAAATCCTAAAATCGAAAACCCTAGTTAGATAAATAATAATTTAAACCCTAAATCTAAACACACAAATATAACCCCAAATCTTAAACTCCAAATCCAAAATCACGAAACCCTAAACTCTATTTAGAAAAATAAAATTTTAACCCTAAACCATAACCCACAAATATAACCCTAAACCCTATAACGTAAACCCCAAATCCAACAACCTAAACCCTATTTTGAAAAATAATACTTTTAACCCTAAACATTAACCCACAAATATAAACTTAAACCCTAAACCCTACATCCTATTTAGAAAAATAATAATTTTAACCCTAATCCATAACCCACAAATATAACCCTAAACCCTAAACACTAAACCCCAAATCCTAAATCCCATAACCCTAAACCCTATTTAGAAAAATAATAATTTTAACCCTAAACCTTAACCCACAAATATGACCTTAAACCCTAAACCCTAAACCCCAAATCCCAAATCCCACAACCATGAATCCTCTTTAGATAAATAATAAATTTAACCCTAAACCTTAACCCACAAATATAACCATAAACCCTAAATCATAAAGTCCAAATCTCATAAACCTAAACCCTATTTAAAAAAAATAGTTTTTAAAATATATTTTATTTTTAAGTAATAATTATTTAGTAACATAATAATTTCAATAATATATTTTTTCTAATGAAAAAATAATAATTAAATAATATTATTTAAATTTTAGAGAATATATTAGTATTAAGGTAATATAGAGTGTTTTACATTCCATTACAATTGTAAATCAAACACTACAACCCTAATTCCTTTTTTGATTCAAGTAGTGAAACGCAAAAAAATGATTCCATTCCATTCATATTCACAATCCCATTCCGATTTAATTCTGTTATCCTTCTCAAAAGTGTTCAAATTTTATGTCCACGATAATCAAATTTAAACTCGGGATTATCATATTGAGATATTTACTCAACAACAGGAGATGATGGCTCAATGACAAGAGGTGATGATGAGACTCTAAAATAAACTTAGTCAAAATATTGAATCATAATTCTTTAGTACAATATCACAAGTAGCACCTACCTCTCAAAATCCATTGATTTCTCCATTTTCTTAGACTTGGATTTTTTCATTGGAGTTATATTATCTTGTTAGTTTATGTAAAGACAATTGGTATATGTCAAAGTTGAAGTTGTTGAATAAATGCTAGAATTTCTTGGTTGACGGTATATTGGGACATGTTTTGGATTAGGTGGAATATATTTTGATAGAGAATGTTTATTATATTTTTGTATATGAAAAGGTAATATTACATTATCCTACATTTGGTTGACTGGAATGGAATGAAATAAAAAATGATTCCTTCCAATTTTATATTTGGTTGAGCTGAAAAGTGAGAATAAAATGAAAACAAATCCTAGAATTGAAGTAATCTTAATTCCTTTTCCCACTTAAGGAATCAAGATTTCATTCTTATATCAAATTGTTTTTCCAATTTTACTCCAACCCTAAGTATAACCCTAAACTCAAAGTCCTAAAACTTAAACCAAGATACTAAATCCCAAATCCCAAAACCCTAGATCCTATTTAGAAAAAAAATATAATTTTAACCCTAAACCTTAACCCACAAATATGACCCTAAACCATAAAAACCAAATCCCAAATCACAAAACGCTAAACCCTATTTAGAAAAATAATAAAATTAACTCTAAACCTTAACCCACAAATATAACCATAAACCCTATAACATGTATCCCGAATCCAACAACCCTAAACCCTATTTAGAGAAATAATAATTTTAACCCTAAACCCTAAATCCAAAATTCTACAACCCTAAATCATATTTTGAAAAATAATAATTTTAACCCTAAACCTTACTCGGACTTTGTCCCAGCTTGAGTCGTAAACCTCGATCCATTTATTGTGACACTAGAAAATGATTTGACATCGAATTTTGGACCATGTGCAAGCCATTCTAAACTTTCTGTTATTTTATGATTGGGTTTCTTGAGTTCATCTTGAATCTATGTATACAAAAAACATGAAATGTGTTTAAAGTAAAGTTTTAAAACATTGCATAGAAGTACTAATAAATTCTTGTATGTGACACTTATATGGTTGCATAACCAATTAATAAGCTCTCGCTTATGTTCATCATACGATCATTTTTCTCCTCCTTTTTTTTATAACAAGAATCGATCTTCAATAAGTTTAAATGCATTCTGTAATGTTATTAAGGATATATGAAGTAAATATCATCATTAACAGTTAAATAAAAATTAATTTTTGCATAAATGGAAATGTTAAACATCACTTACTCTATATACGGTTATGCCTAATTATTATTTACCAAAATGATTCGGTGTGCTTTTTCCCATCGAGTGCGATCAATAAACAATTTCTTAATTCCACCAAGCATAGGGTTTTCTACTTGGATCATGTTACATTCTAAGAAAAACTTATGCATAGGATTCCCAATTTCGATGCAACCACTAAAGTATTCATAACAAAACTCAATTGCCTCTTCAGCAATGTAACGTTCCACCATGCATCATTCAGGTCGATTTCTATTATTTACATATCCTTTAAAGACTTGCATATATCTCTCAAAAGGATACATCCATCTTAAGTAAGTAGGACCACACAATTGAACCTCTCGAACTAAATGAACACACAAGTGAATCATTATATTGAAGAAAGAAGGAGGAAAATATTTTTCAATTAGGCACAAAGTCTCTACAACACTTTTCTATAAAGAGTTTAACTCGCCAATTGATATAGATTTCTTGTATATTGTATTGAAGAATGAACACAAATGAATTATTGATAATTGAACATGATTTGGAAGAATTGATCTAATAGCTAGTGGTAATAACTGTTGCATTAAGATATAACAATTATGTGATTTCAATCCATAAAGTTTCTTATCGGTGATAGACACAAAATTTCTTAAGTTGGATGAGTAACCATCAGGAAATTTCACACCCGCCAAACATTTACAAAACACATCCTTCTATTTTGTTGACATTTTATATGATGCTGGTGGCAAGTATGTTCGATTCTTATCATTTTTCACCCTTGGTGGCAATCCAGATCGTATACCTAGTTTCTTTAAATCTAGTCTTACTTTAATTCCATCCTTCGTTTTTGTAGGTATATTAAGTAATCTACCAATCAAGCTCTCAGATACATTTTTATTAATGTCCATGACATCTAAGATGTGACGAATGTGTAGGTCTTTCCAATAAGATAATTCCCAAAATATTGATTTTTTATTCCAACAACCATGGTCTACTGATTCTTTTTCTTTTTCATTTTCACCCTATTCATTAGATGACCTCTTTCGTTTCCCTACCTTACTGAGTATTCTTTTTTCATCTTTCCATATCGTTTGAATGTCATACCATTTAATTTCCTTAATATCTCAACACCTTGCAGACATCAGGGTGCATGATCATGATCTTCTTCACCATCGAACAATTTCTTTTTTTATCTAAACTTGTGTCCAGATGGAAAAAATATTTTATGTCTTCTATAAGGCATCCTTTGTCCGTGAACATGATAAGTTGCAGAAGTGCCATCACTACATAAAGGGCATCCCTTGTTACCTTTTGTTGCATGTCCTGATAAGTTTTCATAAGTAGGAAAAGCATTAATTGTCCATAAAAGGACCCCTCTCATGTTAAAGTGTTCTTCTTTATGTGCATCGTAAAAATTTACACCATCATTCCACAACGTCTTTATATCATCTATTAGAGGTTGGAAATATACATCAATATCAACACCGGGTTGTTTCAGTCCTGAGATCAATAATGTTAACATCATGAATTTTCTTTTCATACACAACCAGGGAGGAAGGTTGTATGTTACCATAATTACTAGCCAACAACTATATCTACTACTAAGGGAACTATGTGGATTAATTCCATCAGCAGCAATGGCAAGATGAAGATTGCGCGGATTAGATGCAAATTGAAGGGATAAATTATCTACTACTTTCCAATTTAGAGAATCACGAGGATGACATAGCACCCTATCACCATATCAATTATCTAAATGCCAATTCAACATCTTTGATATCTCTTTACTTTTGAACAACATTTGAAAACGAGGAATCATAGAAAAGTACCAAACAACCTTTGCGGGTATGCCTTTCTTAGATGTTGTCTCATTTGTAGCATGCTTCCATCTCAATTCTTTACACATCGAACAATCATCTAAAATCTCATATTCTTTTCTATAAAGAATGCAATCATTTGGACAAGTATGAATCTTATCATATTCCATGCCAAATCGACTAAGAGATTCCTTCACTTCATACATTGAAGATGGAAATTCAATACCCTCATAAAACATATCGACTAGTAGATTTAGTAATTCTGTGAATCCCTTGTCAAAAAAACCAGGTTTTGCCTTCACATTGTACAAATAAACCTATCCCAAAATTTTAGTGTATTTCTTTCATTTTGGATACAACGGTTTTTTGGCATCTTCTAGAAGTTTTTTAAAGGTTTTCGGATCATCCTCACGTAGTTCATCTTCAACACCATGAAACATATTTTTTGTCTATACATTATGATAAGATGTATGTAATCCATTCACATTCTTATTTATCTTTTCCCCATAAGTATTATCAATATTTTTTCCATGATAATACCAACATTTATAGCTCAAAAGAATACCATTATGGATAAGATGATAGTTAACCTCGTCAACTTCATGAAATTTCTCATTTTTACATTTAACACATGGGTATCAAATCATACTAATTTCATTATTACTATTTCTACAATCAAATTTCATAAAACTTTCAACTCTAGGAATGTAGTCCTAATTATTAGAATATATTTCAAAACATACATAATACAAAAATTTATCATTTTAATCATTTTGAAATTGTATTATTTTAACTTAATAAAATATAATTATTTATATGTAAATAAATTTATCCACGTACGGTAAATATTATAGTCCCTCAAACCCACAGCATCCAGATATTATTTGCACAAAAAATCAGCCAAACATATAATAAGCATAATGCAAAATATACATAAATAAAAAATTTATACAAAAAAAGAAAACTGAATAATAAGTGCATAAGATTAATACAAATACTTACAAGAGTAAATGAAATGACTAAATGAAGGAAATGAAGAAAAAATGGGTGTTTTGTAAGTGATAATAAGTGAGAAAATAGGTATAATTATTTTGAGTATTTCACTAAAAAAAATAGGAGATCTGAAAGATAATATGGAGAGGAAGATAACCCACAAAACGACTTAAAATGGTGGTCGGGGGTGGTCGGAAAATGAGAAAGAGTGGAGGAAGTGAGCTCGGTTTTGAGGTTTTTTTTTCTGGGCAAATTGAAAAAGACGTTCTGATGAAGAAGAGAGAATAGAAATGGATTAATACGTGTGGATATCATCCGTTGACGTGTCGAACTGATGCTACACAGGTGGAATCGACACTATACACGTGTGTAGAATCGGTTCAACACATCAACCGACGCTACGTGTGATGAGTGCTCAAAAAGCACTAAAAAAACCATGATTTTATGCACATTAATTGATTAAAAATATATATATTTATATGTTTTATCATATATTTATATAAATTTGTCTTTTTCGGAATCACGGGTATTTTTATTGTTTTTCAGGTATTTTGGCTTAAAAACATAACTTAAAGACTCAAAGAGGAATACTAGAAGCAATACATCACAAATATATTAATAAATAAATGGGGAAAGGTCAACAAATATGGAAAAATTGGACAAAATGGGTCAAAAAGGTCAAAAATGTCAAAAAGGAGAAAATCGCGTCGCCGTGTCGCGTAGCTACCCAGCCGCGCGCCCAGTCCCGCGTGTGCCAGCGCCCAAGCCCATCCGCGCACCCAGCAGCCCTCCGCGCGCGCCGACGCCCGTTTCGCCCCATTTTTCACGTGCAACCGCCCCATGACGTCAAGCTGACGTCGTCAATGACCTCAGCAATTCCATTCCGCGTTTTTACCACTTTTTAACATTTTTTCACTCACTTTTTCTCTTCATCCTCACCTTAAATACCCCCCCTTCCCTTCACTTCTAAACACACCTCAAAATACATTCTTTTCTCTCTTTTCTTAGATTTTTAGTTTTTCTTAGTTTTTAGTTTTTCTTGGTTAATTTCTCTTAGTTTTAGAGTTCTTCCTTTTTTGGGAAGAACTAGTTATGTTTTTGTGATTTTTTAGCTTTTTGATTCATTAAATTGGAGTGCAAATTCCGCTTGGAGGTTTTCCGGCAACGGGAATAGCGTCGAAGTTCGGTAAGGATTTTATTTTCTTTACAGTTATTTTTTATGCTTTATTCTTACATGTTATATTTAATTTAACTGTGCTGGCTGTTTATAAACATGATGTAATAATAACGTTGTTATGCTTGCGAAATATTAAATAGGTGAAAATCTCTAAAATGAATTGATTTTGTTTTTATTCAAGATTTTATATTAAGAATGTTAGAGAGAAATATATTATTTTTCATCACAAACTTAAACCTGAAAATTAGATTTTAAGGTTTAGTTATCCGGTATGATTTAGAGTAGTGCTCTTTTATTTGTTGGTACAATCGCTCGGTAGTTAGAGTGAAGCTCTATTTCAAAAGTTTTTATAAGAATTATTATATGAAAATGTATTGACAACATCTTTTCTGTAGTGGTTTTAAAACTTAAAAGTTAGTACTCGGATAGCTAAATTCTTAGGTTTAATTTGGACACCTTGAATAAAGTTTAAACTGTCTAACCCCACCAAAGGTGGCATTTAAATGGTTCATTTTCAATCTCTTAGAAAAAGGAATTAATTTAATTAACCAAATTAGTTATCAACCCCACCCATAGGTGTTAATTGATTTGTTTAGTTAACAAAGAATATCTAACCCCACCAAAGGTGGTATTCATACAAAAAAGGGAGAATCAATAAATATCAATTCATATCTTTAATAACCTAAATAATATGAGCAAGCATAATTAACTTAGTTATTATATCCATAAATACTCCACTATAATAAAAGATAAAATTTGCATGAATGTTTATTGAATCTATGTTTATTTTTATGTAAGTAGATTAAAAACACAAAACCCCAAAATATCGTGAGAGGATGTTTAGGATTTAATTTCCTTTTTAAAAGTTTGAATAATAAATTAGAAACCACATACATTCCTTCCTTAGATCGACCTTGGGAGTATACTTATCATTTTCTTCGAAATGATTCGTGCACTTGCGAGAGTTTTATAAATATTAAAACCAAAGTATTGGCAAGAATCGACGATGTCGGTTTTCGCTCATCAACGTGCTATGCGTATTTTTTTATTTTAAAAATGCAGTTTAAAATTGAAATTATATAGTACAATTTTTTGTCAATTATTATTTTATTTGAAATCTTTAAAATTGAATTCGGATATATATATAGTATTATTTTTTCTTCTTTTTTTTAGTCAATTTCTTTTTAAAATTATATAACTTTGTATATTTGTTTGGATACTTAATTTTATGTACGTACATGTTTTTCACACTAGTTATTGAATTGGATAACATGAAAAATATTTATACTATACAGAAAAGTTTTCAAAAAAATATAAAAGGTTTATAGTTAAAATAAAATAATAATTGAACTAAAAAATAAAAAAATTGTACTATTTAATTTCAATTTTAAAATAAAAAAATACACGTAGGACGTAGCGTCCATTGACGTGTAGAATAGACGCTATCCACGTGTGTAGCGTTGGTTCTACACGTCAACCGAGACTACGTACTACGTGTATTTTTTATTTTCAAATTGTAGTTTAAAATTGAAATTAAATAGTACAATTTTTTTTATTTTTTGGTCAATTATTATTTTATTTGATTTTAATTATAAACCTTTTATACTTTTTTGAAAACTTGTTTGCATTTTGCAAATATTTCATGTACGTACATAAAATTAAGTATCCAAACAAATACACAAAATTATATAATTTTAAAAACAAATTGACTTAAAAAAAAGAAAAAAAATTATACTATATATATATATATATCAAAATTCAATTTTAAACAGTTTAAATAAAATAATAATTGGCTAAAAAATTAAAAAAAATTTGCTATATAATTTCAATTCTAAACTGCATTTTTAAAATAAAAAAATACACGTAGGATGTAGCGTCGGTTCTACGTGTCAAACAACGATACATGTAGCATCGATTTTTCACCGAACTAACTTTACATTCATTAAAAATAGATTTCTCCAAAAAATAACTTTTAAATACCACATTTTGTACTAGTGACCCCAAATCCCAAAACCCAAAACCCTAGATCCTATTTAGAAAAATAATAATTTTAAACCTACGGTAAAATTTGTGATTATGGTTTGGGGTATAATTTATTATTTTTTTAAATAGGGTTTAGGGTTTGTTGTTTAGAGTTCTATTTGTGAGTTAATGTTTAGGATAAAAATTATTATTTTTTAAATAGGGTTTAGCGTTGTGGGATTTGGGATTTACGTTTTAACGTTAGATTTATGGGTTAAAGTTTCATATTAAAATTATTATTTTTATAAATAGGGTTTAGGGTTTTCTAATTTTTGATTTGGGGTTTAAGATTTTGGTTTATATTTGTGGGTTAAGGTTTATGGTTAAAATTATTATTTTTTTAAATAAGGTTTACAGTTTTGGGTTATACTTCGAGTTGGGGTAAAATTGGGAAAGAAACTTTGAGATGAGAATGGAATCATGATTCCTTAAGGGGCGAGAAGGAATTATGAGTACTTCTCTTTTAGGAATTGATTTCATTTTATTCTCATTTTTCTACACCACCAAACATATAATTGGAAGGAATCAATTCTAATTCCTTTCCATTCCAGTCAACCAAACATAAGGTAATGTAATATTACCTTTCCATATTAAAAAATATACTCCAAATTCTCTTTCAAAATATGTTCCACCTAATCCAAAATTTGTCTCAATATAACCTCGACCAAGCAATTCTAGCATTTATTCAAGAACTTCAAGTTTAATATATACCAAATGTCTCTACATAAACTAACAAAATAATATAACTCCAATAAGAAAAAAATCCATGTCTAAGAAGATGAAGAAATTGATAGATGTTGTGAGGTAGGTGCTACTTGTGATATTGTAATAAGGAATTATGATGCTATATTTTGACTAAGTTTGTGTAAGAATCTCATCATGACCTAATGTCATTGATCCATCATCTCCTTTTGTTTAGTAAATATCTCAATACGATGAACCTGAGCTCAAATTTGCTAACCGTGGACTTTGAACACTTTCGACATTGAAAAGAGAATAGAATCAGAATGGGATTGTGAATAGGAATGGAATGGAAACAGTTTTTTTTCTTTGACAATTAGAATCAAAAAATTAATTAGTATTTTCGTGTTTGGTTTACAATTGAAATAGAACGGAAAACACTTTATATTACCTTGATACCCTTATATTCATTAAAATTTAAATAATATCATTTAATTATTATTTTTTCGTCCGATAAAATATATTATGAAAATCATTATTTTTCTAAATAATTTTTACTTAAAAATAAAATATATTATTAAAATTATTATTTTTGTAAATAGGGTTTAGGGTTTGGAGGTTTGGAATATATGGTTTTGGGATTTAGGGTTATGTTTGTGGTTAAGGTTTAGGGTTAAAATTATTATTTTTCTAAATAATGTTTAGGGATTTGAGATTTAGGATTTACGGTTTAGGGTTTACGATTATATTTATGGGTTAATTTTTAGGGATAATACTATTATTTTTCTAAATAGGGTTCTGGGTTGTGTGATTTGAGATATATGGTTTAAGGTTATATTTGTGGGTTAAAGTTTAGGGTTAAAATTATTATTTTTCTAAATAGGGTTTAGGGTTATGGTATTTGGGATTTGGGTTTTGGGGTTTAGGAATATATTTGGGGATTAAGGTTTAAGGTTAAATTTTTTATTTTTCTAAATAGGGTTTAAGGTTTTAGGATTTGAGGTGTATTGTTTTGTGTTTAGTGTTATATTTGTGTGTTAAGGTTTAGGGTTAAAATTATTATTTTTCTAAATGGGATTAGGGTTTTGGGATATGAGATTTGGGTTTTAGGGTTTAAGGTTATATTCTACGGTTAAGGTTTAGGGTTAAAATTATTATTTTTCTAAAAAGGATTTAGGTGTTAATTGATTTGTTTAGTTAACAAAGAATATCTAACCCCAGCAAATGTGGTATTCATATAAAAAAGGGAGAATCAATAAATATGAATTCATATATTTAATAACCTAAATAATATGAGCAAGCATAATTAACTTAGTTATTATATCCATAAATACTCCACCATTATAAATAATAAAATTTGCATGAATGTTTATTGAATCTATGTTTATTTTTATGTAAGTAGATTAAAAACACAAAACCCCAAAATATCGTGAGAGGATGTTTAGGATTTAATTTCGTTTTTAAAAGTTTGAATAATAAATTAAAAACCATATACATTCCTTTCTTAGATCGACCTTGGGAGTATACTTATCATTTTCTTCGAAATTATTCGTGCACTTGCGAGAGTTTTATAAATATTAAAACCAAAGTATTGGCAAGAATCGGCGATGCCGGTTTTCGCTCATCAAGTAGATTAATCAATTTTAATTTATTTTATTTTTATTTTTATTTTATTTTATTTTTATTAATTTTTATTTTTTCTTTATTTTCTTTAACTATTTTTTTTCTCTCTCTTAATTTTCATTTAACTCAATTAACTTAGTTTTTTACTAACTTAATTAACTTAGCTTTTTAATTAACTTAAATTTTTTATTAACTTAATTAACTTAGAATTTTAATTAACTTAACTTAATTAACTTAGATTTTTTTTATTAACTTAGCTTTTTAATTAGCTTAGATTTTTTTTAACTTAACTAACTTAGATTTTTTAACTTTACTTAATTACCTCAGATTTTTACTTAAATTAACTTAATAAAGATAGCTTTTAATTAAGTTAGATTTTTTTACTTAACTAACTTAGCTTTTTAAATTAACTTAACTTAATTAACTTAGATTTTTCATTAACTCAATTAACTTAGATTTTTACGTTACTTAACTTAATTAACTTAGATTTTTACTTAACTGAACTTAGTTAACTTAATTTTAATAGCATGAAAAGTAAAGATCTAAGGGAGTTCTGTCTAGGAGACTAGTTCTTGAAAGCCTTTGTGCCACTAGTCTTTCCTGGGAACGTTGTTATATCTAGGAGAATGGTTTTTAAGGAGTCTTTGCCCCACCATTCTTTCCCGGCATCACCGATTCTTGCCAATACTTTGGTTTTAATATTTATAAAACTCTCGCAAGTGCACGAATCACTTCGAAGAAAATGATAAGTATACTCCCAAGGTCGATCTAAGGAAGGAATGTATATGGTTTTTAATTTATTATTCAAACTTTTAAAAAATGAAATTAAATCCTAAACATCATGTCACGATATTTTGGGTTTTGTATTTTTAATCTACTTACATAAAAATAAACATAGATTCAATAAACATTTATGCAAATTTTATCATTTATAATGGCGGAGTATTTATGGATATAATAACTAAGTTAATTATGCTTGCTCATATTATCTAGGTTATTAAAGATATGAATTGATATTTATTGATTTTCCCTTTTTTGTATGAATACCACCTTTGGTGGGGTTAGATATTCTTTGTTAACTAAACAAATCAATTAACACCTATGGGTGGGGTTGATAACCAATTTGCTTAATTAAATTAATTCCTTTTTCTAAGAGATTGAAAATGAACCATTTAAATGCCACCTTTGGTGGGGTTAGACAGTTTAAACTTTATTCAAGGTGTCCAAATTAAACCTAAGAATTTAGTTATCCGAGTACTAACTTTCAAGTTTTAAAACCACTATTGAAAACATGTTGTCAATACATTTTCAGATAATAATTCTTATAAAAACTTTTGAAATAGAGCTTCACTCTAACTACCGGGCGATTGTACCAAAAAAATAAAAGAACACTACTCTAAATCAGATAGGATAACTAAACCTTAAAATCTAATTTTCAAGTTTAAGTTTGTAATGAAAAATAATATATTTCTCTCTAACATTCTTAATATAAAATCTTGAATAAAAACAAAATCAATTCATTTTAGAGATTTTCACCTATTTAATATTTCGCAAGCATAACAACATTATTATTACATCATGTTTATAAATAGCCAGCACAGTTAAATTTAATCACAGACAAATTAAATATAACATGTAAGAATAAAGCATAAAAAATAACTGTAAAGAAAATAAAATCCTTACAGAACTTCGACGCTATTCCCTTTGCTGGAAAACCTCCAAGCGGAATTTGCACTCCCATTTATTGAATCAAAAAGCTAAAAAATCACAAAAACATAACTAGTTCTTCCCAAAAAGGGAAGAACTCTAAAACTAAGAGAAATTAACTAAGAAAAGCTAAAAACTAAGAAAAACTAAAAAAAAACTAAAAACTAAGAAAAGAGAGAAAGAAAGAGAGAAAATAATGTGTTTTGAGGTGTGTTTTGAAGTGAAGGGAATGGGGGTATTTATAGGTGAGGATGGAGAGAAAAAATGAGTGAAAAAATGTGAAAACACGGAGTGCAAATGCTGAGGTCATTGATGACGTCAGCATGATGTCATGTGGTGGCTGCACGTGAAAAATGGGGCGAAATGGGCGTTGGCGCGCGCGGAAGGGCTGGCACTGCGCGTAGGGGCGCGCGCGCGTGAACAGTAACAGTGCGCTGGGGCGCACGCGGATTTTGAAGCAGGCGCGCGCGGGTGTGGGCTTGGGCGCGCGCGACTGGGCTCTGGCGCGCGCGGGACTGGGTGCGCGGCTGGGTAGCTACGCGACGCGGCGGCGTGATTTTCTCCTTTTTGACATTTTTGACCGTTTTGACCTTTTTGACCCATTTTTTCCAATTTTTCCATATTTGTTGACATTTCTCCATTTATTTATTAATATATTTGTGATGTATTGCTTCCAGTATTCCTCTTTGAGTCTTTAAGTTACGTTTTTAAGCCAAAATACCCTAAAAACAATAAAAATACTCATGATTCCGAAAAAGACAAATTTATATAAATATATGATAAAACATATAAATATATATTTTTTAATCAATTAATGTGTATAAAATCATGGTTATTTTAGTGCTTTTTGAGCACTTATCAGTTAGCTCTAAGGATACTCAGGAACCAACTATTATTGATCTTATGGAATAGTATACTGATTGTCCAGTTTTGGTGTTGCTTTGGGGTGGTTGTGAAGTTTTTAGTCCTTGTCTTTACAGTTTGGTTTCATGCACATGTGGTTGTTATTTTGTTTATCTTTTTATATGTATTTGTGTCTGGCCTTGCTAGTTGAGTGATTATTCCATCTATATACGCTTAGTTAGATAAAGCTGGTGTTTTGGTGGATTAATTACTTTTTAACCTAACTACTATATATTATTAATAGCGTTATGCCTATCATTTGTTTTTGGTTTTGAGAAGTTGAACGAGTCCATGTTTATTTATGTTGAGTTTTTTTTTTTGTGTTTGTCGTTTGTTTGTATCAGCATTTCCATTCTAATGAATTTTCTTCTCGACAAAAAAAAAAATCCAACCTAAATAAAAATTAAGAGTTTGGGTCAACCCAACCCATCCAATTTACATCACTAATTTCCATTGAAACTTTGAATGGATATTGATCTTCAGATGAATTGGGGAGATAATATGCAACTTTGTAAAAGGTAAATGAATTTATAACTGTAGAAGATCTAATTGTTTCTCGAGACTTTGGAAAGGAGTGATGTACAGTTGTACAAAATTTAATTGTTTCTCGTGGCTATGTCAAGGATTTTTTTTTACGTTATTAATAATAATTACGTAATTAAAATATATTAATAACACAAATAAAATACTAATTTTTCCATTAACAATTACATAATAAAATAGATTTTTTCTTTTCAAAGGTCTTGAACGTTTGAAAAAGTCTATCACGTGGACACGTGTCTCCGTCAGAGCTTGACAGATTTTTTGACGTCGTTAGAATTTTTCACGGAAGTAACAGCGCGTGAACGTACGTTCGCCTTTGCCTGTTGGCATTACTCGGTACCGTACTGGCCGAGCTTATCCGTTAGTAAACTTTTATTATATTTCCATTTTGTTCTCCATTAGATGGAAATGGAATGACCGAATGAGTATTCCATATTTGAATAGAGAGAGGGAGAGAGAGAAAAGGAGCTTTAAAGTGCGTTTTAGTCTTTCCGAGACAGAGAGAGGAGTGGAAGTGAACCCTAGATTTCTTTAGTTGCTATTTAGCCCGAGTTAGTATTCGATTTATGTTAATTCATTATACAGATCCAAAGTTTTGCTGGAAAGTTCAAAATTTGCTACTTCAACGCTGTTGTAGGTACACGTTTGGTTCTTCTTCTTATTTATTTATTTGTTTTGAGTTTTCGTCCACTACATCGTATGGTATAATTTATATCAAATTTGGCTGTTGTATATAGAATTATAACTTTTAGATTTGGTTACCTGCAGTTTTTGGTGTATAGATATGATGTTTATGGGTCGTTAGCTGTGCTTGGTTCTCATATAGAAATCGGTATTGTTTTTATTATTACTATTATTACAGGGTCAGCTCAGGTCGTTAAAAAATAGTTTATGATTTGGATTGAAGCTATTGATGTGATACTCGTTAGAGATCCTGCTTAATTTTATTGATTCAAGGAGAAAGCAATATTGGGTTTGGTTTCTGAGATATTGTGAAAAGACTTTCGTGTTGGTCTTCGTATCCTTTAAAAGTTAGCGAAAATGATGTCCAGATCGTATACAAATCTTTTAGATCTAGCATCCGGGAACTTTCCTGTGATGCCTCGTGAAAAGAAGCGACTTCCTCGAGTAATGACCGTTGCTGGTGTTATATCAGAGCTTGATGACGATCAGGCCAGTAGTGTGACCTCAGATGTTCCTTCATCAGTTGTCCAAGACCGTTTGATCATTGTTGCTAATCAACTCCCAGTAAAGGCTAAACGTAGACCTGACAATAAAGGGTGGAGTTTTAGTTGGGATGAGGACTCTTTGCTATTACAGTTAAAGGATGGTCTTCCTGATGATATGGAGGTTTTGTATGTTGGGTCTTTGAAGGTTGAGATTGATTCCAATGAACAAGATGATGTATCACAGCTTTTGTTGGACAGGTTTAAGTGTGTTCCAGCTTTTTTGCCCCCTGACATTTTGGAAAAATTCTATCATGGGTTCTGCAAGCAGCATTTGTGGCCTCTCTTCCACTACATGCTTCCGTTTTTGGCAAATCATGGAGGGCGGTTTGATAGATCTTTATGGGAGGCTTATGTGGCAGCAAATAAGATTTTCTCACAGAGAGTGATTGAGGTTATAAATCCTGATGATGACTATGTTTGGGTTCATGATTATCATTTAATGGTTCTACCAACCTTTTTGAGGAGAAGATTCAACAGACTGAGGATGGGGTTTTTTCTTCACAGCCCATTTCCGTCGTCAGAGATTTATAGGACTCTACCTGTGAGGGAAGAGATCCTTAAGTCTCTTTTGAATGCAGACCTTATTGGTTTTCACACTTTTGACTATGCTCGGCATTTCCTGTCTTGTTGTAGTCGGATGCTAGGTCTGGAGTATCAATCAAAAAGGGGCTATATTGGATTGGAATACTATGGTAGAACAGTTGGAATTAAAATAATGCCTGTTGGGATTCACATGGGTCAAATTGAATCAGTGTTGAGACATGCAGATAAAGAGTGGAGGGTAGCAGAACTCAAGCAACAATTTAAAGGAAAAACTGTGCTGCTTGGTGTTGATGATATGGACATATTTAAAGGTGTGAATCTGAAGCTATTATCAATGGAACAGATGCTGAAGCAGCATCCAAAGTGGCAGGGGAAGGCAGTTTTGGTGCAGATTGCAAACCCTGCCAGAGGAAGAGGCAAGGACCTTGAAGAAATACAGGCTGAAATTCAAGAAAGCTGCAACAGAATTAATCAGAATTTTGGTTATTCTGGTTATCAACCAATAGTTTTCATTGATAGACCAGTCTCTCTCAATGAAAGAGCTGCATATTACACCATTGCTGAGTGTGTTGTGGTTACTGCAGTGAGGGATGGGATGAATCTTACTCCTTATGAGTACATTATCTGCAGGCAAGGAATCCCAGGGTCAGATCCTAATTCTGAATCAAATGGACCCAATAAGAGCATGCTAGTAGTTTCAGAGTTCATTGGATGTTCCCCTTCATTGAGTGGTGCGATTCGGATTAACCCATGGAATGTTGAAGCTACTGCTGAGGCAATGAATGAGGCAATTTCTTTGGCTGATTCTGAGAAACAGTTGCGACATGAGAAGCATTATAGATATGTTAGTACACATGATGTAGTGTATTGGTCGCGAAGCTTTTTCCAAGATATGGAAAGGACATGCAGAGACCATTTTATAAGACGTTGCTGGGGTATTGGTTTGAGCTTTGGTTTCAGGGTTGTAGCTCTTGATCCTAATTTCAGAAAGTTGTCTATTGATGCTATTCTATCTGCTTATTCAAGGTCTAAAAGTCGGGCCATACTTTTGGATTATGATGGCACTGTGATGCCTCAAACGTCCATCAATAAGATACCAAGTGGACAAGTTATGTCCATGTTAAGCATGCTTTGTGATGACGTAAAAAACAATCTTTTCATCGTCAGTGGAAGAGGAAGGGATAGTTTGGGCAAGTGGTTTTCTCCTTGCAAGAAATTAGGGATTGCTGCTGAGCATGGTTATTTTATGAGGTATGCTTATCTCTTTTGCTTATTATCCTTGTTTGTCATTTGTACTTGTATTATTACATGTGCCTAAACTTGTTGATTTGTTAGGTGGTCAGCTGACAAGGATTGGGAGATTTGTGGGCAAGGTAGTGATTTTGGATGGATACAGATGGCTGAGCCAGTTATGAAGTTGTACACGGAATCAACGGATGGCTCTTACATTGAAATGAAGGAAAGTGCCTTAGTGTGGCATCATCAAGATGCAGACCCTGGTTTTGGGTCTTGCCAGGCCAAGGAGATGCTGGACCATTTAGAGTGTGTTCTAGCAAATGAACCAGTGGCTGTGAAAAGTGGTCAGTGCATTGTAGAAGTAAAGCCACAGGTTAGTAGCCATATTACACTTTGGTTTCTAAATTCTCAAAGCAATATTTATCCTCATTCATTATGATAGTTAAGCATGTCATTTCCAAAAGCGTTAAGAGTCCCCTTTCTTAGTGAGTCCTTTCACCTCTTTTAAATCACAAACCTAATTTTTTTGGCTCATGTTCATTGTAGTTATAGCCAGAGTTAGACTGCAAGGTTCGTTTTAAAATTTTCTAAACAATTGGAGTCCCTGTCAATGTTTAGAAGATCATTTTGTTTGATGGGGAAACGGTGGAAGCATACTTCCATTATTTTGCATAATCTCCTTATAGACACGTGCACACATCTGTGCATGCACTTAGACAAATGTATGTACTGTATATTTGGTTGCTTCATCCTCTTATCAGGAGATATTCATTTTTGTTTGCCCATATTATTAATGGGTTAGAAGGTTATTGTTGCAAAATGATTTTTGCAATATGGGGTACCACAAAATTCACTGCATAGAGTTTTATTAACTGCTTATTAGTTGATACTGTGCAGTTAAGTAAATAATGGAACATAAAAAAAGGCTCAGAAGTGACCTCATTAGGTGCATTGTACTAGCTAGATATGAATTTGACGCTTCATTCAAGGTTATTATTTAACATTGTAATGTGGAGAAGTCAACTGATGTTCACCTCCATGAAATGGACAAACTGTTTACTACATAACTACTATCTTCTATATTGTCTTATGATCTCGCAAGAACAGTGGTGCTTAGACCAAAGAAGATACATGTTATTCCATATGCAATCTTCTATGAGCTCATTCACATCATCATTCGTAATTCAACAGTATTATGCCCCTTAATTGTATTTGTTTTTTCGAAAAGGTCTGAAGAAAATTTTCAAGAGGTTTTTAGTTGACTGATAAATTAACATAACCTCAGCTAGCATAACACTGGGATCATTTTAGGAAGCATTCTTGTGAGCTTGGATGTGATTGTATCTGGAAAAAGTAGCTTTGTTGATTTTATATTTTTTAATGTGCATTCACTGTTGTCATTTCGTTCATGACTTTATACATGGGTCACCTTATTTTCTTATTTTCTGTAAATGGATTGCCTGTTTACCACTAGTAATATGTGACTGATGCCTCGACAATAACGAAAACATGATCAATAAATTTTGTTTGTTTCTGATTCATAGGGAGTCAGTAAAGGAATGGTTGCAGAAAAGATCTTCACATCAATGGCTGATAGTGGAAGGCAGGCTGATTTTGTACTATGCATTGGTGATGATAGATCAGACGAGGACATGTTTGAGATAATTGGAAATGCAATGAATAATGGTGTTCTCTCCTCTAATACTTCCATCTTTGCATGCACCGTTGGACAGAAACCAAGCAAGGCCAAATACTATTTGGATGACACGGTTGAGGTTATAAACATGCTTGAAGCTTTAGCAGAGGCTTCTGATCCTTCTCCTTCCTCAGATCCTGAAAGAGAAGTCTCCCCTTAAAATCCTCCTTGGTTGCTTTCATAGTTTAAAGATCGAAGTGATCTAAACACAATTCCATACTGGGTTGTGATTGAAGACAAAGATGTTTTTTCAGCCATTTACTTTTGAGAGAACTACAATGCAACCCATTAAACATCATCGGCAAGGATAATTTCCAGGTTACAGCAATTCAGAAGACTAATGACACTAGTTGTTTTCCTACGGCAGGTCACATACTTATGCATCACCTTCGTCAACTCAGGCATCTAACGGTAAATAGCTAACTTATTACTCATTGATTCATGAAGCAACCACAGAATGGGGGAAGAAATGCACAAATAATTGTTGCATCAAATACATTTAGAGGGAGCGGAGCCTATCTAATAGAATTGTGATACTTGGTATTTTGGCAGGGCAAAGGTCACTGCAATTTAGCATTAAACATGAAATAGGGGGGACATTGCAAGGGCATATATGTTGAGCGGATATATATGTCCATGAACTGAACAGTATTATTGCTATTTTGCTTCATTTTGTGTTGTGGCTTGAATTTATTTTACCATTTGATAACTATCAGATAAGTCTCTTTGCTTTTTTAATCTGTAAATTAAATATAATAACAATTTCCAAGTTTGTTCTCTACAATCTACAGTTGTCGGACTCCATTTCACATGCTTGTACGTAGTACTTTTTCTGTAATCTTTAGGAAATTAAGTAGTTAATGAACAATTTTAAGGAAAAAAAATGATATAGGAATATACGATCATTAAGGGGGGAAGTAAGAGCCGGGCATGTTTTATAGAAATTGCTCTCTTTTTGCTTAGAGTTGAGTTCCCTTTATGGAAGTTCATCTTCCAGCTTTTCCCTACCCTGAAAACCAGAGAAATATTCCGAATAATCTTTTTTTCTCCCCTGGTTTTTAAGCCATTTCCTGTTATGAGTAATTTCAGAGAAATAGAAGAAGAAGAAACAGTGAGGATGAAAGTTGATTTGTATAATATTATGATATTTTGTATTCCATCTCATTGGCTATATATATATAGCCTTACAAGAAGATTGGAGAAGGCAGAAGAAAGTGCTTGAATAGAAAACATGAGCATATCCCCCTATCGACCTAGTGGTCCCCTTCTCCACCGTGTAACCACCTCTGTGCTAGTGAAACGACCTGTGTCCATGTGTGTTTGTCTGTGCGTTAAGCCACTCAAATCAGCACATATCATTTCTTCTCTCTTTTAGAATTTTTGTCCTCAAGTTGGGTATGATTTGGTAAAATTATAAGCAATATTATTTATTATCATATCTAATATATGCTTTGAGGCTATCAATCCAATTATAATCAACTCTGTCATTGAATTTTTCCTTCTATGCAAACTTAGGATTTTCTTAGAAATCGACCAATGCTTGTCTCATGATAGAGTTCGAGAGGATGTTTTGAATTTCAGGATCTACACTATTTTAGCCTGTCTCTCTTTTAATTCATCGAAAAGTACCCAAAGCAATTCTTGGTTGTTAGGATCATGTTTCAAGCCTTTCTAGTATGTTTGGGTCTATGAATGTTCACTCGTTTGCAAATGTAAGCATGTAAAAGGATCAACATAGCTATGCAAAGGATGTAAATTGATAGAGCTTGTTAGTATGAGTTCTTGGAAATCAATTTCACTACCAACTAGTTGAAGCTCTGTTATTACAAAATACATGATGCCAGACATATTATTTCTTCTTTGACCATGCCTTGTCCCCACCAAAGCACCACTTTGATCATTAGCTAGTGTTTGGCTATCAATAAGGAAATCAGAGAGGATGTTGTCACGTTTACTATTCTTAAGATGCTGCATCAAGCTATTTTCTAATAGTTTGAAAGACATGGTTGAGGATACGGGAGCTAAATCCCCAAAACCAACCGCAAGTATTGGATTACATTTTATGCTTACAGTTGTTAAAATCCCTCCAAAAAGCTCTATTATTTTGACCAACAACTGAAAGTGTTGCAAATTCATCAATAGGATTGTGGTTGTGGAGATGACCCTTTAACTTATCTGGTAGTCTAGCATCAACTTTATCTTACTATTCATTATTCATAATAGCCACTTTCCCTAATGATGGATGCTCATTTCCAGTAGTATTAATGTTAGAGTTTTCAGGGGTTAGGTGAGCAATAAAAAAAGAGTAGTTGCTTTCACCATTACCCCTGAGTGAGTTAACACCGTGTGATTGTTGATGAACGTTCCTAGAGTCTCCCTGTTGAGGGAGAATTGAGGAAAAATAGGGAGATTAATTAAGGGAACCATTATGGGGTTCGAAAACCTGATCAGAGTGCAAGACATTAGGGTTACTCTTGGCCTCTAAAGGAAGCAGCGAAGTCTTAGTTTCCTGTTGACTTGCTTTAGGCACTGAATCTTAACCTTCAACGACTTTTTTAGAACTGGAATCTACCATGACATTGATAGCAAAAATTTATACCCAAGGTATCGACCTAAACATTCATGTTGCCAGAAGTCAGATGGAGCTACCCAACAAACTTTTGAATAATAGTTGGTTGCTGATGCTTATCAGCCATTTTTTTATGAACAAACAGAAACCCCTTTGAATCTAGCTTTCATAATGTGAAAGGAGCAGAGAAGAAAGTTTTTGCCTCTTCTTTCACCTCCGATAGTTGAAACCTTAGGCACCTCATCAACAAGGCTTGTAAGTACCACAACCAGAAACATAAGGGATATGAGAAACCGCGCATCTGGTACCCCAACGAATTAAGCCTCTTAACCAATTGGGCCTCCTAACAATAACACTAGCAATTCCATATAATGGCCCAACACTAACATTAATACTTGGAGTAGCATTTTCTTTATGGGTGGGAACAATAGACCCAGATAATGGCCCAAATCCAAGCCCATTATGAGGTAGTCCAGCTAAAGGAGAAAAACTTGATTCATGGGTCGGTTCTGGAGGCCTAGGTGGTGTTGATCCACATGGCTTTATCTTGGTGTCTGAATAAGCCATCGCCATTTCTTCGGGTAAACCAGAAAAAAGATTCTCGTCGGTTTTGAGATCTATAGGTTAGGATTCCCTCGTTGCGTACTCCATGGCAGCATAATAAGCACCAAAGGTGAAGAATCCAATGGTTGGAACTTCAAAATTTTCAAAGATCTCAGACGACCAACTTATCATAACGTTAAGAAAAAGAGTTGATGGTGGTGGTGCTAGCCTTGGGTTCTTTGAAGGGTCTTCATAGTCGGTTGGACCAAACCTTAGTTGCACCGCCTTGGTGAACTCACTCTAGGTGAGTGGTCCACGAAACTTTGCAAGCAACCATCAATGCCATTGTAGGGCGATGCCTTCTAGATGGAAGGAAGCCAGCTGCACCTGTTGATCTGGTGTGATGTTCATGAATCCGAAGTACTGTTCGGCCTCACAAATCCAACCAATTGGGTTATTTAAAAAAAAATTAGGGAAGGATATCTTGTTATGTCTTTGTTTCGTCACGAGTCATGAGTCATTCACGTGTAATGATCAGTATGTGCATTTGTGGGCACTTTACAAGCCTCCCAACGTGTATGGAAAAAATAAAAAAAGGGAGGGGAGGGACGAATCAAAGCGACATAGGGCTGAATCTCAGTAAATCGTGGCAGCAAGGCCACTTTACCACTTACAATACCCCGTCACGTATTTAAGTCATCTACAAAGGATTCTACCAGCCGCTCGATGGAAATTACACTTCAAGGCGCTCGCCTTTTGGGGCCGAGGCCCCTACTGTAGGTCACCAAACGGGCGGTAAGCACACGCATCGTTTCTAGCCCGGATTCTGACTTAGAGGCATTCAGTCATAATCCAGCACACAGTAGCTTCGCGTCACTGGCTTTTCAACCAAGCGCGATGACCAATTGTGCGAATCAATGGTTCCTCTCGTACTAGGTTGAATTACTATTGCGACACTGCCATCAGTAGGGTAAAACGAACCTGTCTCATGACGGTTTTCTATTTTTATTTAGTTAAAATAGAAAGGATTCTTAGATTGCGTCCGATGATGTTTTCTAGCCGGCAGTCCAACAAAGAGGCGAAGTAGTGGACATAATGGGAAAGATCCACTATACTGGCCCGAGAACGGGAAATAATAAGAATGGTAAACCAGAGTCTCTTTTTTACAACAATAGCAAGGAGATTTGCCAATAGGAGTCTAAACCCAGCTCACGTTCCCTATTAGTGGGACATGTTCTGGATTAGGTGGAAAATATTTTGATAGAGAATGTGGAGTATATTTTTGTATATGTAAAGGTAATATTACACTACCCAATGTTTGGTTGACTAGAATGGAATTGTATCAGAATTGATTCTATCTAGTTTTATATATGGCTGGGCTGAAAAGTGAGAATTAAATTAAATCAATTCCTAAAAAAAGAAGTAATCACAATTCCTTCTCCCCCTTAAGGAATCATGATTTCATTCTCATCTAATTTGTTTTCTAATTTTACACAAATCTCACTCCAAGTACAATCCTAAACCCTAAGCCTTATTCCCTAAATCCCTATTCCCAAATCCCAAAACCATAAATCCTAAACCCTATTTATAAAAGTAATAATTTTAACGCTAAACCTTAACACACAAATATAACCCTAAACTCTAAACCCTAAATCACAAAATCGTAAATCATATTTAGAAAAATAATAATTTTAACCCTAAACCTTAAATCACAAACATAACCCAATATCATTAACCATAAACCCTAAACATTATTTAGAAAAATAATAATTTTAACCCTAAACCTTAACCCACAAATATAACTTTAAACCTTATATCCAATATCCCAAATCCCAAATCCCACAACCCTAAACCATATTTAGAAAAATAATAGTTTTAATCCTAAACCTTAACCCATAAATATAACCGTAAACCGTAAACCCCAAATCTCAAAACCTTATACCCTATGTACAAAAAATAATAATTTTAATACTAAACCTTAATCCACAAACATAATCCAAAACCTTAAAACCTAAACCCTAAACCCTATAACATAAACCCCAAATCCCATAACCAATACCCTATTTAGAAAAATAATAATTTTAACTCTAAACCTTAACCCACAAATAAAACCCTAAACCCCAAATCCCGAAACCATACATCCAATTTAGAAAAATAATAATTTTGACCCTAAACCATAACCCACAATTATAACCTTAAACCATAAACCCTAAACCCCAAATCCAAAATCCCACAACCCTAAACCTTATTTAGAAAAATAATAATTTTAACCCTAAACATTAACCCACAAATATAACCATAAACCCAAAATCATAAACCACAAAATCTCATAATCCTAAACCCTAGTTAGAAAAATAATAATTTTAAACCTTAACCTTAACTGACAAATTCAACCCTAAGCCTGAAACAAAAATCCCAAAACACTAAACCCCAAATCCCAAATCCCAAACCTTCAAATACTAAACCCTATTATGAAAAATAATAATTTTTATAATATATTTTATTTTTAAGATATAATTATTAAGAAAAATAATAATTTCAATAATTTATTTTGTCTAACGAAAAAATAATAATTAAATAATATTATTTAAATTTTACAGAATATATGAGTGTTAAGGTAATATATAGTTTTTTACATTCTATTGCAATTGTAAACCAAACATATCAATCATGATTTATTCTTTGATTCTAGTGGTCAAACGCAAAAAAGGTTTCCATTCCATTCCTATTCTCAATCCCATATTCACTCTAATCTGTTGTCCATGTCAAAAGTGTTCGTAAATTAAGTCCACAGTTAGCGAATTTAAACTCAGGATCATCGTATTGAGATATTTACCCAACAAGAGGATATGGTGGCTCAATGACATGAGGTGATGATGAGATTCTTACACACTTAGGAAAAAATATTGCATCATAATTCTTTAGTACAATATCACACGTAACACATACCTCCCAAAATCTTTTGATTTCTCCATCTTCTTAGACTTGGATTTTTTTATTGGTGTTATATTAATTTGTTAGTTTATTTAGAGATATTTGGTATATGTTAAACTTGAAGTTCTTGAATAAATGCTAGAATTGCTTGGTTGACGGTATATTGGGACATGTTTTGAATTAGGTGGAATATATTTTTATAGAGAATATTTAGTATATTTTTGTATATGTAAGGATAATATTACATTGCCCTACGTTTGGTTGACTAAAATGGAATTGAATTAGAATTGATTTCTTTCAATTTTATTTTTGGTTAGGCTGAAAAGTGAGAATAAAATGAGAACAATTTGTAGAATAGAAGTAATCATAATTCCTTCTCCCCCTTTAAGGAAACATGTTTCCTTTCCTATCTCAAACTTTTTTTCCAATTTTACCCAAACCCCAAGTACAACCTTAAACCTTATGCCCTGATTTTCTCTCGAGGCGAAATTATAGATAACATTTAACTAAGAAAATGATTTAGGCTATCTTTGGATCGTTTGAGCCTATCTATCTACCTTCATATGCTTTATCCATAGTATACCCCTTTTGAGCCTCAAAGTTTATATATATATTTTTATCTCATTTTCAAAAGCCTACTAAATATATATATACGTGCAGATATATCGGAAAAAAAGAGAGGATACTGTTAAAAAAAGGAAAAAAAATAGAAAAAAAGAAAAAAATGAGTATTGTATGTGATGTTAAATCCCAAATTGGGAAGTAGTTATTGTGATGATAGATCGTATCTCGTTTAAATCCTAAAATGATGTGTTTAGGAAAAGTTTTTAGCTAAATATTATCCTTTATCCTACCTTTACCTAACCCATACATTACAAGCTTAATAAAGTCCTATTGATTTTGTGTTTGTCTACATTAGTGGAGAGAGAAATGAAAAATAAACTTATGAGATATGTGATTTCATTAAAAATAAATTGCACTCATATTTGCATAAACTGATCCGGATTATATGTGATAAAATATGAAAAGACTTCACACACACACTAAATTCATTGTGAAAATGTAATATACTTTTATATTAATTTCAACGTTTAGATAAAATTCTTTTATTTCTTTGAGTTATGTTATTTGAAATAAACAAAAAGAAATATTTTAAAAATCGCTATTTTAAAAGCATTTATTCTTGTTTTATTTCTTGCCTTTTGCTCGAGGGTTAGCAAAATCTTAAGTTTGGGGGTGTGATAACTGTATTTTATACTGTTATTTTCGTCTATTTTATTAATTATAATTGCTAGTTCTTTACATTTTTAGTTAATTTTTAATTAATTAAATTAATATTTAGTATTAGTTTTTAATAAATATATTTTCAAGAAAATTAATGAATTTTAATAAAAAGGGACTTAATTGCAATTATAAAAAGCTTAAAATTTAATTTGAATTAAAAGTGGGTTAAATTGAAAATATCAAAAGATTATAAGTTAATTTGAATTAAATTTGTGGGTCAAAATGCAATTAATGAAAGTTGAATTTTCTGCGCAGTAGAAGGAGCCACTCGTGACATTCACAATGCCCAACACTCACCGTTCGATCGTCCAATCAACGGTCAAGATCTGGCGCATGCAAACAAGACACGACAAAAGAGAGTGGACCCGGTATTCCTGAAGCACGCGACTCGGCACCGAGTAGGGCCCACCTGCCACGCAGGCTGGCGTGCAGAGTAGGACCCACGTGTCGACTGCGCAGAAGTTTCTCCCGAGCTGCATCGCTCACCGTTGGATCAGTTGAAAGGTTTAGATTTAACCGCGTGGAATCAAGCTGTCACGCACCGAGCTGCTCGCCTACACTCCCGTGCGACGATGTTCATCGCATCAGAGTGCACCATCGCATTTCACCGAATAAAAAGCAGCCACGTGTTTCCTCAATATTTCAGGGAATCATATGACGACACATGGCATGTATTTGTTAAAATAAAAACACAGAAACGACACCCACTCACCACCTCTTTCTGCGTCGCCACGTATCGAAGCCAACTGTCGCACACTTCCAACGCGATAAGATCTTGTGCGACTCAGTCCAGCTGTTCTCCATGCGCCCATTCTCCCCACCGAATGAAAGTCTGCCACATGTCTCTTCATATCTTGCAGCCAATAAAATGATGACACGTGGTATGCATTTAAAGAAAAAAAAATTAGAAAAACACAGAACGGTTTTCACCCGTGTTATTTATTTTAATTCCTCCCATGTCTTTTTGTCCCCCAATACATGTATCTTGATAAAAAAAAATTGTATAGGGGGATATATTTGGACGCGAGAAAAAAGTTGGAGTTTAGTTTTTAGTTTTGCATTTTTCCACTTTTTCACTTAAGTTTTAGTTTCTCTCTACGTGTTGTAAAATACGCAGAAACTTTTATTTAACAATTTTTATGTTGTATTTTCTTAGGAAATAGAGAGAAAGAAGACAACGAAGAACAAGGAAAGGGAAGAAATTTAATTTTCATTGAGGAATCGTGAAAGAGTTTCTCCTAATCTTTTTTTCTTTTAAATTTTATTTCTCTGAAATGTTTGATTGTTGTTGTGTTGTAATTTTAATTTCTGCTATGAACTAATTTATTTGTTCTAGGGTTGCAGTGTAGCTTAAATTATGAAACTTGAATTAATTATTTTTGAATGATTTATGGAACAGTTTTAAGTTGTTTATTTTATCTATGCTTAATGCTTTTAATTATCGGAAGATTAATTAATTGATACGTGACACTTAAATAAACTTGGAAAATACATTTTTGTGTGTTGCTCGTTATAAAATAACGTATATATATAAGGGATAGGAATATACTTTTATTGTATGTGTAACTATTTGAGAACTTAGAACTTAATAAATCTGGTTGAATTTAATTCTCATAGGAATATAATGAATTATTTTAGTGAGATGTGTCTGTATGGAGCTCGGAAGAGATATATGGATAAATTAGGAGTTCTTGGTTAACAACTTAAAATACGAGAACATAAATCAAGAAAAAATAAAATGTTCAAGTGGATTAATTTGGTGAAACTACAATCCTAGAATTTTCTTATAAACTGTTATAAAAACTAGTTAATCAAACTGCATCAAATTATCGAATATATGGATAAACTCAGGTTGAAATAATTTTAGTATTAAGGAACACTAGTAACAAATCTCCGTGGGAACGATATTTTACTTAATCATATTATTACTTGTGACCGTGTATACTTGCATGATTTTATGTTCTCTAAAAGAGACAAAAATCTTAAATCCTAAAATCGAAAACCCTAGTTAGATAAATAATAATTTAAACCCTAAATCTAAACACACAAATATAACCCCAAATCTTAAACTCCAAATCCAAAATCACGAAACCCTAAACTCTATTTAGAAAAATAAAATTTTAACCCTAAACCATAACCCACAAATATAACCCTAAACCCTATAACGTAAACCCCAAATCTAACAACCTAAACCCTATTTTGAAAAATAATACTTTTAACCCTAAACATTAACCCACAAATATAAACTTAAACCCTAAACCCTACATCCTATTTAGAAAAATAATAATTTTAACCCTAATCCATAACCCACAAATATAACCCTAAACCCTAAACACTAAACCCCAAATCCTAAATCCCATAACCCTAAACCCTATTTAGAAAAATAATAATTTTAACCCTAAACCTTAACCCACAAATATGACCTTAAACCCTAAACCCTAAACCCCAAATCCCACAACCATGAATCCTCTTTAGATAAATAATAAATTTAACCCTAAACCTTAACCCACAAATATAACCATAAACCCTAAATCATAAAGTCCAAATCTCATAAACCTAAACCCTATTTAAAAAAAATAGTTTTTAAAATATATTTTATTTTTAAGTAATAATTATTTAGTAACATAATAATTTCAATAATATATTTTTTCTAATGAAAAAATAATAATTAAATAATATTATTTAAATTTTAGAGAATATATTAGTATTAAGGTAATATAGAGTGTTTTACATTCCATTACAATTGTAAATCAAACACTACAACCCTAATTCCTTTTTTGATTCAAGTAGTGAAACGCAAAAAAATGATTCCATTCCATTCATATTCACAATCCCATTCCGATTTAATTCTGTTATCCTTCTCAAAAGTGTTCAAATTTTATGTCCACGATAATCAAATTTAAACTCGGGATTATCATATTGAGATATTTACTCAACAACAGGAGATGATGGCTCAATGACAAGAGGTGATGATGAGACTCTAAAATAAACTTAGTCAAAATATTGAATCATAATTCTTTAGTACAATATCACAAGTAGCACCTACCTCTCAAAATCCATTGATTTCTCCATTTTCTTAGACTTGGATTTTTTCATTGGAGTTATATTATCTTGTTAGTTTATGTAAAGACAATTGGTATATGTCAAAGTTGAAGTTGTTGAATAAATGCTAGAATTTCTTGGTTGACGGTATATTGGGACATGTTTTGGATTAGGTGGAATATATTTTGATAGAGAATGTTTATTATATTTTTGTATATGAAAAGGTAATATTACATTACCCTACATTTGGTTGACTGGAATGGAATGAAATAAAAAATGATTCCTTCCAATTTTATATTTGGTTGAGCTGAAAAGTGAGAATAAAATGAAAACAAATCCTAGAATTGAAGTAATCTTAATTCCTTTTCCCACTTAAGGAATCAAGATTTCATTCTTATATCAAATTGTTTTTCCAATTTTACTCCAACCCTAAGTATAACCCTAAACTCAAAGTCCTAAAACTTAAACCAAGATACTAAATCCCAAATCCCAAAACCCTAGATCCTATTTAGAAAAAAAAATATAATTTTAACCCTAAACCTTAACCCACAAATATGACCCTAAACCATAAAAACCAAATCCCAAATCACAAAACGCTAAACCCTATTTAGAAAAATAATAAATTTAACTCTAAACCTTAACCCACAAATATAACCATAAACCCTATAACATGTATCCCGAATCCAACAACCCTAAACCCTATTTAGAGAAATAATAATTTTAACCCTAAACCCTAAATCCAAAATTCTACAACCCTAAATCATATTTTGAAAAATAATAATTTTAACCCTAAACCTTACTCGGACTTTGTCCCAGCTTGAGTCGTAAACCTCGATCCATTTATTGTGACACTAGAAAATGATTTGACATCGAATTTTGGACCATGTGCAAGCCATTCTAAACTTTCTGTTATTTTATGATTGGGTTTCTTGAGTTCATCTTGAATCTATGTATACAAAAAACATGAAATGTGTTTAAAGTAAAGTTTTAAAACATTGCATAGAAGTACTAATAAATTCTTGTATGTGACACTTATATGGTTGCATAACCAATTAATAAGCTCTCGCTTATGTTCATCATACGATCATTTTTCTCCTCCTTTTTTTTATAACAAGAATCGATCTTCAATAAGTTTAAATGCATTCTGTAATGTTATTAAGGATATATGAAGTAAATATCATCATTAACAGTTAAATAAAAATTAATTTTTGCATAAATGGAAATGTTAAACATCACTTACTCTATATACGGTTATGCCTAATTATTATTTACCAAAATGATTCGGTGTGCTTTTTCCCATCGAGTGCGATCAATAAACAATTTCTTAATTCCACCAAGCATAGGGTTTTCTACTTGGATCATGTTACATTCTAAGAAAAACTTATGCATAGGATTCCCAATTTCGATGCAACCACTAAAGTATTCATAACAAAACTCAATTGCCTCTTCAGCAATGTAACGTTCCACCATGCATCATTCAGGTCGATTTCTATTATTTACATATCCTTTAAAGACTTGCATATATCTCTCAAAAGGATACATCCATCTTAAGTAAGTAGGACCACACAATTGAACCTCTCGAACTAAATGAACACACAAGTGAATCATTATATTGAAGAAAGAAGGAGGAAAATATTTTTCAATTAGACACAAAGTCTCTACAACACTTTTCTATAAAGAGTTTAACTCGCCAATTGATATAGATTTCTTGTATATTGTATTGAAGAATGAACACAAATGAATTATTGATAATTGAACATGATTTGGAAGAATTGATCTAATAGCTAGTGGTAATAACTGTTGCATTAAGATATAACAATTATGTGATTTCAATCCATAAAGTTTCTTATCGGTGATAGACACAAAATTTCTTAAGTTGGATGAGTAACCATCAGGAAATTTCACACCCGCCAAACATTTACAAAACACATCCTTCTATTTTGTTGACATTTTATATGATGCTGGTGGCAAGTATGTTCGATTCTTATCATTTTTCACCCTTGGTGGCAATCCAGATCGTATACCTAGTTTCTTTAAATCTAGTCTTACTTTAATTCCATCCTTCGTTTTTGTAGGTATATTAAGTAATCTACCAATCAAGCTCTCAGATACATTTTTATTAATGTCCATGACATCTAAGATGTGACGAATGTGTAGGTCTTTCCAATAAGATAATTCCCAAAATATTGATTTTTTATTCCAACAACCATGGTCTACTGATTCTCCTTCTTTTTCATTTTCACCCTATTCATTAGATGACCTCTTTCGTTTCCCTACCTTACTGAGTATTCTTTTTTCATCTTTCCATATCGTTTGAATGTCATACCATTTAATTTCCTTAATATCTCAACACCTTGCAGACATCAGGGTGCATGATCATGATCTTCTTCACCATCGAACAATTTCTTTTTTTATCTAAACTTGTGTCCAGATGGAAAAAATATTTTATGTCTTCTATAAGGCATCCTTTGTCCATGAACATGATAAGTTGCAGAAGTGCCATCACTACATAAAGGGCATCCCTTGTTACCTTTTGTTGCATGTCCTGATAAGTTTTCATAAGTAGGAAAAGCATTAATTGTCCATAAAAGGACCCCTCTCATGTTAAAGTGTTCTTCTTTATGTGCATCGTAAAAATTTACACCATCATTCCACAACGTCTTTATATCATCTATTAGAGGTTGGAAATATACATCAATATCAACACCGGGTTGTTTCAGTCCTGAGATCAATAATGTTAACATCATGAATTTTCTTTTCATACACAACCAGGGAGGAAGGTTGTATGTTACCATAATTACTAGCCAACAACTATATCTACTACTAAGGGAACTATGTGGATTAATTCCATCAGCAGCAATGGCAAGATGAAGATTGCGCGGATTAGATGCAAATTGAAGGGATAAATTATCTACTACTTTCCAATTTAGAGAATCACGAGGATGACATAGCACCCTATCACCATATCAATTATCTAAATGCCAATTCAACATCTTTGATATCTCTTTACTTTTGAACAACATTTGAAAATGAGGAATCAGAGAAAAGTACCAAACAACCTTTGCGGGTATGCCTTTCTTAGATGTTGTCTCATTTGTAGCATGCTTCCATCTCAATTCTTTACACATCGGACAATCATCTAAAATCTCATATTCTTTTCTATAAAGAATGCAATCATTTGGACAAGTATGAATCTTATCATATTCCATGCCAAATCGACTAAGAGATTCCTTCTCTTCATACATTGAAGATGGAAATTCAATACCCTCATAAAACATATCGACTAGTAGATTTAGTAATTCTGTGAATCCCTTGTCAAAAAAACCAGGTTTTGCCTTCACATTGTACAAATAAACCTATCCCAAAATTTTAGTGTATTTCTTTCATTTTGGATACAACGGTTTTTTGGCATCTTCTAGAAGTTTTTTAAAGGTTTTCGGATCATCCTCACGTAGTTCATCTTCAACACCATGAAACATATTTTTTGTCTATACATTATGATAAGATGTATGTAATCCATTCACATTCTTATTTATCTTTTCCCCCATAAGTATTATCAATATTTTTTCCATGATAATACCAACATTTATAGCTCAAAAGAATACCATAATGGATAAGATGATAGTTAACCTCGTCAACTTCATGAAATTTCTCATTTTTACATTTAACACATGGGTATCAAATCATACTAATTTCATTATTACTATTTCTACAATCAAATTTCATAAAACTTTCAACTCTAGGAATGTAGTCCTAATTATTAGAATATATTTCAAAACATACATAATACAAAAATTTATCATTTTAATCATTTTGAAATTGTATTATTTTAACTTAATAAAATATAATTATTTATATGTAAATAAATTTATCCACGTACGGTAAATATTATAGTCCCTCAAACCCACAGCATCCAGATATTATTTGCACAAAAAATCAGCCAAACATATAATAAGCATAATGCAAAATATACATAAATAAAAAATTTATACAAAAAAAGAAAAATGAATAATAAGTGCATAAGATTAATACAAATACTTACAAGAGTAAATGAAATGACTAAATGAAGGAAATGAAGAAAAAATGGGTGTTTTGTAAGTGATAATAAGTGAGAAAATAGGTATAATTATTTTGAGTATTTCACTAAAAAAAATAGGAGATCTGAAAGATAATATGGAGAGGAAGATAACCCACAAAACGACTTAAAATGGTGGTCGGGGGTGGTCGGAAAATGAGAAAGAGTGGAGGAAGTGAACTCGGTTTTGAGGTTTTTTTTTGCTGGGCAAATTGAAAAAGACGTTCTGATGAAGAAGAGAGAATAGAAATGGATTAATACGTGTGGATATCATCCGTTGACGTGTCGAACTGATGCTACACAGGTGGAATCGACACTATACACGTGTGTAGAATCGGTTCAACACATCAACCGACGCTACGTGTGATGAGTGCTCAAAAAGCACTAAAAAAACCATGATTTTATGCACATTAATTGATTAAAAATATATATATTTATATGTTTTATCATATATTTATATAAATTTGTCTTTTTCGGAATCACGGGTATTTTTATTGTTTTTCAGGTATTTTGGCTTAAAAACATAACTTAAAGACTCAAAGAGGAATACTAGAAGCAATACATCACAAATATATTAATAAATAAATGGGGAAAGGTCAACAAATATGGAAAAATTGGACAAAATGGGTCAAAAAGGTCAAAAATGTCAAAAAGGAGAAAATCGCGTCGCCGTGTCGCGTAGCTACACAGCCGCGCGCCCAGTCCCGCGTGTGCCAGCGCCCAAGCCCATCCGCGCACCCAGCAGCCCTCCGCGCGCGCCGACGCCCGTTTCGCCCCATTTTTCACGTGCAACCGCCCCATGACGTCAAGCTGACGTCGTCAATGACCTCAGCAATTCCATTCCGCATTTTTACCACTTTTTAACATTTTTTCACTCACTTTTTCTCTTCATCCTCACCTTAAATACCCCCCCTTCCCTTCACTTCTAAACACACCTCAAAATACATTCTTTTCTCTCTTTTCTTAGATTTTTAGTTTTTCTTAGTTTTTAGTTTTTCTTAGTTAATTTCTCTTAGTTTTAGAGTTCTTCCTTTTTTGGGAAGAACTAGTTATGTTTTTGTGATTTTTTAGCTTTTTGATTCATTAAATTGGAGTGCAAATTCCGCTTGGAGGTTTTCCGGCAACGGGAATAGCGTCGAAGTTCGGTAAGGATTTTATTTTCTTTACAGTTATTTTTTATGCTTTATTCTTACATGTTATATTTAATTTAACTGTGCTGGCTGTTTATAAACATGATGTAATAATAACGTTGTTATGCTTGCGAAATATTAAATAGGTGAAAATCTCTAAAATGAATTGATTTTGTTTTTATTCAAGATTTTATATTAAGAATGTTAGAGAGAAATATATTATTTTTCATCACAAACTTAAACCTGAAAATTAGATTTTAAGGTTTAGTTATCCGGTATGATTTAGAGTAGTGCTCTTTTATTTGTTGGTACAATCGCTCGGTAGTTAGAGTGAAGCTCTATTTCAAAAGTTTTTATAAGAATTATTATATGAAAATGTATTGACAACATCTTTTCTGTAGTGGTTTTAAAACTTAAAAGTTAGTACTCGGATAGCTAAATTCTTAGGTTTAATTTGGACACCTTGAATAAAGTTTAAACTGTCTAACCCCACCAAAGGTGGCATTTAAATGGTTCATTTTCAATCTCTTAGAAAAAGGAATTAATTTAATTAACCAAATTAGTTATCAACCCCACCCATAGGTGTTAATTGATTTGTTTAGTTAACAAAGAATATCTAACCCCACCAAAGGTGGTATTCATACAAAAAAGGGAGAATCAATAAATATCAATTCATATCTTTAATAACCTAAATAATATGAGCAAGCATAATTAACTTAGTTATTATATCCATAAATACTCCACTATAATAAAAGATAAAATTTGCATGAATGTTTATTGAATCTATGTTTATTTTTATGTAAGTAGATTAAAAACACAAAACCCCAAAATATCGTGAGAGGATGTTTAGGATTTAATTTCCTTTTTAAAAGTTTGAATAATAAATTAGAAACCACATACATTCCTTCCTTAGATCGACCTTGGGAGTATACTTATCATTTTCTTCGAAATGATTCGTGCACTTGCGAGAGTTTTATAAATATTAAAACCAAAGTATTGGCAAGAATCGACGATGTCGGTTTTCGCTCATCAACGTGCTATGCGTATTTTTTTATTTTAAAAATGCAGTTTAAAATTGAAATTATATAGTACAATTTTTTGTCAATTATTATTTTATTTGAAATCTTTAAAATTGAATTCGGATATATATATAGTATTATTTTTTCTTCTTTTTTTTAGTCAATTTCTTTTTAAAATTATATAACTTTGTATATTTGTTTGGATACTTAATTTTATGTACGTACATGTTTTTCACACTAGTTATTGAATTGGATAACATGAAAAATATTTATACTATACAGAAAAGTTTTCAAAAAAATATAAAAGGTTTATAGTTAAAATAAAATAATAATTGAACTAAAAAATAAAAAAATTGTACTATTTAATTTCAATTTTAAAATAAAAAAATACACGTAGGACGTAGCGTCCATTGACGTGTAGAATAGACGCTATCCACGTGTGTAGCGTTGGTTCTACACGTCAACCGAGACTACGTACTACGTGTATTTTTTATTTTCAAATTGTAGTTTAAAATTGAAATTAAATAGTACAATTTTTTTTATTTTTTGGTCAATTATTATTTTATTTGATTTTAATTATAAACCTTTTATACTTTTTTGAAAACTTGTTTGCATTTTGCAAATATTTCATGTACGTACATAAAATTAAGTATCCAAACAAATACACAAAATTATATAATTTTAAAAACAAATTGACTTAAAAAAAAGAAAAAAAATTATACTATATATATATATATATCAAAATTCAATTTTAAACAGTTTAAATAAAATAATAATTGGCTAAAAAATTAAAAAAAATTTGCTATATAATTTCAATTCTAAACTGCATTTTTAAAATAAAAAAATACACGTAGGATGTAGCGTCGGTTCTACGTGTCAAACAACGATACATGTAGCATCGATTTTTCACCGAACTAACTTTACATTCATTAAAAATAGATTTCTCCAAAAAATAACTTTTAAATACCACATTTTGTACTAGTGACCCCAAATCCCAAATCCCAAAACCCTAGATCCTATTTAGAAAAATAATAATTTTAAACCTACGGTAAAATTTGTGATTATGGTTTGGGGTATAATTTATTATTTTTTTAAATAGGGTTTAGGGTTTGTTGTTTAGAGTTCTATTTGTGAGTTAATGTTTAGGATAAAAATTATTATTTTTTAAATAGGGTTTAGCGTTGTGGGATTTGGGATTTACGTTTTAACGTTAGATTTATGGGTTAAAGTTTCATATTAAAATTATTATTTTTATAAATAGGGTTTAGGGTTTTCTAATTTTTGATTTGGGGTTTAAGATTTTGGTTTATATTTGTGGGTTAAGGTTTATGGTTAAAATTATTATTTTTTTAAATAAGGTTTACAGTTTTGGGTTATACTTCGAGTTGGGGTAAAATTGGGAAAGAAACTTTGAGATGAGAATGGAATCATGATTCCTTAAGGGGCGAGAAGGAATTATGAGTACTTCTCTTTTAGGAATTGATTTCATTTTATTCTCATTTTTCTACACCACCAAACATATAATTGGAAGGAATCAATTCTAATTCCTTTCCATTCCAGTCAACCAAACATAAGGTAATGTAATATTACCTTTCCATATTAAAAAATATACTCCACATTCTCTTTCAAAATATGTTCCACCTAATCCAAAATTTGTCTCAATATAACCTCGACCAAGCAATTCTAGCATTTATTCAAGAACTTCAAGTTTAATATATACCAAATGTCTCTACATAAACTAACAAAATAATATAACTCCAATAAGAAAAAAATCCATGTCTAAGAAGATGAAGAAATTGATAGATGTTGTGAGGTAGGTGCTACTTGTGATATTGTAATAAGGAATTATGATGCTATATTTTGACTAAGTTTGTGTAAGAATCTCATCATGACCTAATGTCATTGATCCATCATCTCCTTTTGTTTAGTAAATATCTCAATACGATGAACCTGAGCTCAAATTTGCTAACCGTGGACTTTGAACACTTTCGACATTGAAAAGAGAATAGAATCAGAATGGGATTGTGAATAGGAATGGAATGGAAACAGTTTTTTTTCTTTGACAATTAGAATCAAAAAATTAATTAGTATTTTCGTGTTTGGTTTACAATTGAAATAGAACGGAAAACACTTTATATTACCTTGATACCCTTATATTCATTAAAATTTAAATAATATCATTTAATTATTATTTTTTCGTCCGATAAAATATATTATGAAAATCATTATTTTTCTAAATAATTTTTACTTAAAAATAAAATATATTATTAAAATTATTATTTTTGTAAATAGGGTTTAGGGTTTGGAGGTTTGGAATATATGGTTTTGGGATTTAGGGTTATGTTTGTGGTTAAGGTTTAGGGTTAAAATTATTATTTTTCTAAATAATGTTTAGGGATTTGAGATTTAGGATTTACGGTTTAGGGTTTACGATTATATTTATGGGTTAATTTTTAGGGATAATACTATTATTTTTCTAAATAGGGTTCTGGGTTGTGTGATTTGAGATATATGGTTTAAGGTTATATTTGTGGGTTAAAGTTTAGGGTTAAAATTATTATTTTTCTAAATAGGGTTTAGGGTTATGGTATTTGGGATTTGGGTTTTGGGGTTTAGGAATATATTTGGGGATTAAGGTTTAAGGTTAAATTTTTTATTTTTCTAAATAGGGTTTAAGGTTTTAGGATTTGAGGTGTATTGTTTTGTGTTTAGTGTTATATTTGTGTGTTAAGGTTTAGGGTTAAAATTATTATTTTTCTAAATGGGATTAGGGTTTTGGGATATGAGATTTGGGTTTTAGGGTTTAAGGTTATATTCTACGGTTAAGGTTTAGGGTTAAAATTATTATTTTTCTAAAAAGGATTTAGGTGTTAATTGATTTGTTTAGTTAACAAAGAATATCTAACCCCAGCAAATGTGGTATTCATATAAAAAAGGGAGAATCAATAAATATGAATTCATATATTTAATAACCTAAATAATATGAGCAAGCATAATTAACTTAGTTATTATATCCATAAATACTCCACCATTATAAATAATAAAATTTGCATGAATGTTTATTGAATCTATGTTTATTTTTATGTAAGTAGATTAAAAACACAAAACCCCAAAATATCGTGAGAGGATGTTTAGGATTTAATTTCGTTTTTAAAAGTTTGAATAATAAATTAAAAACCATATACATTCCTTTCTTAGATCGACCTTGGGAGTATACTTATCATTTTCTTCGAAATTATTCGTGCACTTGCGAGAGTTTTATAAATATTAAAACCAAAGTATTGGCAAGAATCGGCGATGCCGGTTTTCGCTCATCAAGTAGATTAATCAATTTTAATTTATTTTATTTTATTTTTATTAATTTTTATTTTTTCTTTATTTTCTTTAACTATTTTTTTTTCTCTCTCTTAATTTTCATTTAACTCAATTAACTTAGTTTTTTACTAACTTAATTAACTTAGCTTTTTAATTAACTTAAATTTTTTATTAACTTAATTAACTTAGAATTTTAATTAACTTAACTTAATTAACTTAGATTTTTTTTATTAACTTAGCTTTTTAATTAGCTTAGATTTTTTTTAACTTAACTAACTTAGATTTTTTAACTTTACTTAATTACCTCAGATTTTTACTTAAATTAACTTAATAAAGATAGCTTTTAATTAAGTTAGATTTTTTTACTTAACTAACTTAGCTTTTTAAATTAACTTAACTTAATTAACTTAGATTTTTCATTAACTCAATTAACTTAGATTTTTACGTTACTTAACTTAATTAACTTAGATTTTTACTTAACTGAACTTAGTTAACTTAATTTTAATAGCATGAAAAGTAAAGATCTAAGGGAGTTCTGTCTAGGAGACTAGTTCTTGAAAGCCTTTGTGCCACTAGTCTTTCCTGGGAACGTTGTTCTATCTAGGAGAATGGTTTTTAAGGAGTCTTTGCCCCACCATTCTTTCCCGGCATCACCGATTCTTGCCAATACTTTGGTTTTAATATTTATAAAACTCTCGCAAGTGCACGAATCACTTCGAAGAAAATGATAAGTATACTCCCAAGGTCGATCTAAGGAAGGAATGTATATGGTTTTTAATTTATTATTCAAACTTTTAAAAAATGAAATTAAATCCTAAACATCATGTCACGATATTTTGGGTTTTGTATTTTTAATCTACTTACATAAAAATAAACATAGATTCAATAAACATTTATGCAAATTTTATCATTTATAATGGCGGAGTATTTATGGATATAATAACTAAGTTAATTATGCTTGCTCATATTATCTAGGTTATTAAAGATATGAATTGATATTTATTGATTTTCCCTTTTTTGTATGAATACCACCTTTGGTGGGGTTAGATATTCTTTGTTAACTAAACAAATCAATTAACACCTATGGGTGGGGTTGATAACCAATTTGCTTAATTAAATTAATTCCTTTTTCTAAGAGATTGAAAATGAACCATTTAAATGCCACCTTTGGTGGGGTTAGACAGTTTAAACTTTATTCAAGGTGTCCAAATTAAACCTAAGAATTTAGTTATCCGAGTACTAACTTTCAAGTTTTAAAACCACTATTGAAAACATGTTGTCAATACATTTTCAGATAATAATTCTTATAAAAACTTTTGAAATAGAGCTTCACTCTAACTACCGGGCGATTGTACCAAAAAAATAAAAGAACACTACTCTAAATCAGATAGGATAACTAAACCTTAAAATCTAATTTTCAAGTTTAAGTTTGTAATGAAAAATAATATATTTCTCTCTAACATTCTTAATATAAAATCTTGAATAAAAACAAAATCAATTCATTTTAGAGATTTTCACCTATTTAATATTTCGCAAGCATAACAACATTATTATTACATCATGTTTATAAATAGCCAGCACAGTTAAATTTAATCACAGACAAATTAAATATAACATGTAAGAATAAAGCATAAAAAATAACTGTAAAGAAAATAAAATCCTTACAGAACTTCGACGCTATTCCCTTTGCTGGAAAACCTCCAAGCGGAATTTGCACTCCCATTTATTGAATCAAAAAGCTAAAAAATCACAAAAACATAACTAGTTCTTCCCAAAAAGGGAAGAACTCTAAAACTAAGAGAAATTAACTAAGAAAAGCTAAAAACTAAGAAAAACTAAAAAAAAACTAAAAACTAAGAAAAGAGAGAAAGAAAGAGAGAAAATAATGTGTTTTGAGGTGTGTTTTGAAGTGAAGGGAATGGGGGTATTTATAGGTGAGGATGGAGAGAAAAAATGAGTGAAAAAATGTGAAAACACGGAGTGCAAATGCTGAGGTCATTGATGACGTCAGCATGATGTCATGTGGTGGCTGCACGTGAAAAATGGGGCGAAATGGGCGTTGGCGCGCGCGGAAGGGCTGGCACTGCGCGTAGGGGCGTGCGCGTGAACAGTAACAGTGCGCTGGGGCGCACGCGGATTTTGAAGCAGGCGCGCGCGGGTGTGGGCTTGGGCGCGCGCGGCTGGGCTCTGGCGCGCGCGGGACTGGGTGCGCGGCTGGGTAGCTACGCGACGCGGCGGCGCGATTTTCTCCTTTTTGACATTTTTGACCGTTTTGACCTTTTTGACCCATTTTTTCCAATTTTTCCATATTTGTTGACATTTCTCCATTTATTTATTAATATATTTGTGATGTATTGCTTCCAGTATTCCTCTTTGAGTCTTTAAGTTACGTTTTTAAGCCAAAATACCCTAAAAACAATAAAAATACTCATGATTCCGAAAAAGACAAATTTATATAAATATATGATAAAACATATAAATATATATTTTTTAATCAATTAATGTGTATAAAATCATGGTTATTTTAGTGCTTTTTGAGCACTTATCAGTTAGCTCTAAGGATACTCAGGAACCAACTATTATTGATCTTATGGAATAGTATACTGATTGTCCAGTTTTGGTGTTGCTTTGGGGTGGTTGTGAAGTTTTTAGTCCTTGTCTTTACAGTTTGGTTTCATGCACATGTGGTTGTTATTTTGTTTATCTTTTTATATGTATTTGTGTCTGGCCTTGCTAGTTGAGTGATTATTCCATCTATATACGCTTAGTTAGATAAAGCTGGTGTTTTGGTGGATTAATTACTTTTTAACCTAACTACTATATATTATTAATAGCGTTATGCCTATCATTTGTTTTTGGTTTTGAGAAGTTGAACGAGTCCATGTTTATTTATGTTGAGTTTTTTTTTTTGTGTTTGTCGTTTGTTTGTATCAGCATTTCCATTCTAATGAATTTTCTTCTCGACAAAAAAAAAAAAAAATCCAACCTAAATAAAAATTAAGAGTTTGGGTCAACCCAACCCATCCAATTTACATCACTAATTTCCATTGAAACTTTGAATGGATATTGATCTTCAGATGAATTGGGGAGATAATATGCAACTTTGTAAAAGGTAAATGAATGTATAACTGTAGAAGATCTAATTGTTTCTCGAGACTTTGGAAAGGAGTGATGTACAGTTGTACAAAATTTAATTGTTTCTCGTGGCTATGTCAAGGATTTTTTTTTACGTTATTAATAATAATTACGTAATTAAAATATATTAATAACACAAATAAAATACTAATTTTTCCATTAACAATTACATAATAAAATAGATTTTTTCTTTTCAAAGGTCTTGAACGTTTGAAAAAGTCTATCACGTGGACACGTGTCTCCGTCAGAGCTTGACAGATTTTTTGACGTCGTTAGAATTTTTCACGGAAGTAACAGCGCGTGAACGTACGTTCGCCTTTGCCTGTTGGCATTACTCGGTACCGTACTGGCCGAGCTTATCCGTTAGTAAACTTTTATTATATTTCCATTTTGTTCTCCATTAGATGGAAATGGAATGACCGAATGAGTATTCCATATTTGAATAGAGAGAGGGAGAGAGAGAAAAGGAGCTTTAAAGTGCGTTTTAGTCTTTCCGAGACAGAGAGAGGAGTGGAAGTGAACCCTAGATTTCTTTAGTTGCTATTTAGCCCGAGTTAGTATTCGATTTATGTTAATTCATTATACAGATCCAAAGTTTTGCTGGAAAGTTCAAAATTTGCTACTTCAACGCTGTTGTAGGTACACGTTTGGTTCTTCTTCTTATTTATTTATTTGTTTTGAGTTTTCGTCCACTACATCGTATGGTATAATTTATATCAAATTTGGCTGTTGTATATAGAATTATAACTTTTAGATTTGGTTACCTGCAGTTTTTGGTGTATAGATATGATGTTTATGGGTCGTTAGCTGTGCTTGGTTCTCATATAGAAATCGGTATTGTTTTTATTATTACTATTATTACAGGGTCAGCTCAGGTCGTTAAAAAATAGTTTATGATTTGGATTGAAGCTATTGATGTGATACTCGTTAGAGATCCTGCTTAATTTTATTGATTCAAGGAGAAAGCAATATTGGGTTTGGTTTCTGAGATATTGTGAAAAGACTTTCGTGTTGGTCTTCGTATCCTTTAAAAGTTAGCGAAAATGATGTCCAGATCGTATACAAATCTTTTAGATCTAGCATCCGGGAACTTTCCTGTGATGCCTCGTGAAAAGAAGCGACTTCCTCGAGTAATGACCGTTGCTGGTGTTATATCAGAGCTTGATGACGATCAGGCCAGTAGTGTGACCTCAGATGTTCCTTCATCAGTTGTCCAAGACCGTTTGATCATTGTTGCTAATCAACTCCCAGTAAAGGCTAAACGTAGACCTGACAATAAAGGGTGGAGTTTTAGTTGGGATGAGGACTCTTTGCTATTACAGTTAAAGGATGGTCTTCCTGATGATATGGAGGTTTTGTATGTTGGGTCTTTGAAGGTTGAGATTGATTCCAATGAACAAGATGATGTATCACAGCTTTTGTTGGACAGGTTTAAGTGTGTTCCAGCTTTTTTGCCCCCTGACATTTTGGAAAAATTCTATCATGGGTTCTGCAAGCAGCATTTGTGGCCTCTCTTCCACTACATGCTTCCGTTTTTGGCAAATCATGGAGGGCGGTTTGATAGATCTTTATGGGAGGCTTATGTGGCAGCAAATAAGATTTTCTCACAGAGAGTGATTGAGGTTATAAATCCTGATGATGACTATGTTTGGGTTCATGATTATCATTTAATGGTTCTACCAACCTTTTTGAGGAGAAGATTCAACAGACTGAGGATGGGGTTTTTTCTTCACAGCCCATTTCCGTCGTCAGAGATTTATAGGACTCTACCTGTGAGGGAAGAGATCCTTAAGTCTCTTTTGAATGCAGACCTTATTGGTTTTCACACTTTTGACTATGCTCGGCATTTCCTGTCTTGTTGTAGTCGGATGCTAGGTCTGGAGTATCAATCAAAAAGGGGCTATATTGGATTGGAATACTATGGTAGAACAGTTGGAATTAAAATAATGCCTGTTGGGATTCACATGGGTCAAATTGAATCAGTGTTGAGACATGCAGATAAAGAGTGGAGGGTAGCAGAACTCAAGCAACAATTTAAAGGAAAAACTGTGCTGCTTGGTGTTGATGATATGGACATATTTAAAGGTGTGAATCTGAAGCTATTATCAATGGAACAGATGCTGAAGCAGCATCCAAAGTGGCAGGGGAAGGCAGTTTTGGTGCAGATTGCAAACCCTGCCAGAGGAAGAGGCAAGGACCTTGAAGAAATACAGGCTGAAATTCAAGAAAGCTGCAACAGAATTAATCAGAATTTTGGTTATTCTGGTTATCAACCAATAGTTTTCATTGATAGACCAGTCTCTCTCAATGAAAGAGCTGCATATTACACCATTGCTGAGTGTGTTGTGGTTACTGCAGTGAGGGATGGGATGAATCTTACTCCTTATGAGTACATTATCTGCAGGCAAGGAATCCCAGGGTCAGATCCTAATTCTGAATCAAATGGACCCAATAAGAGCATGCTAGTAGTTTCAGAGTTCATTGGATGTTCCCCTTCATTGAGTGGTGCGATTCGGATTAACCCATGGAATGTTGAAGCTACTGCTGAGGCAATGAATAAGGCAATTTCTTTGGCTGATTCTGAGAAACAGTTGCGACATGAGAAGCATTATAGATATGTTAGTACACATGATGTAGTGTATTGGTCGCGAAGCTTTTTCCAAGATATGGAAAGGACATGCAGAGACCATTTTATAAGACGTTGCTGGGGTATTGGTTTGAGCTTTGGTTTCAGGGTTGTAGCTCTTGATCCTAATTTCAGAAAGTTGTCTATTGATGCTATTCTATCTGCTTATTCAAGGTCTAAAAGTCGGGCCATACTTTTGGATTATGATGGCACTGTGATGCCTCAAACGTCCATCAATAAGATACCAAGTGGACAAGTTATGTCCATGTTAAGCATGCTTTGTGATGACGTAAAAAACAATCTTTTCATCGTCAGTGGAAGAGGAAGGGATAGTTTGGGCAAGTGGTTTTCTCCTTGCAAGAAATTAGGGATTGCTGCTGAGCATGGTTATTTTATGAGGTATGCTTATCTCTTTTGCTTATTATCCTTGTTTGTCATTTGTACTTGTATTATTACATGTGCCTAAACTTGTTGATTTGTTAGGTGGTCAGCTGACAAGGATTGGGAGATTTGTGGGCAAGGTAGTGATTTTGGATGGATACAGATGGCTGAGCCAGTTATGAAGTTGTACACGGAATCAACGGATGGCTCTTACATTGAAATGAAGGAAAGTGCCTTAGTGTGGCATCATCAAGATGCAGACCCTGGTTTTGGGTCTTGCCAGGCCAAGGAGATGCTGGACCATTTAGAGTGTGTTCTAGCAAATGAACCAGTGGCTGTGAAAAGTGGTCAGTGCATTGTAGAAGTAAAGCCACAGGTTAGTAGCCATATTACACTTTGGTTTCTAAATTCTCAAAGCAATATTTATCCTCATTCATTATGATAGTTAAGCATGTCATTTCCAAAAGCGTTAAGAGTCCCCTTTCTTAGTGAGTCCTTTCACCTCTTTTAAATCACAAACCTAATTTTTTTGGCTCATGTTCATTGTAGTTATAGCCAGAGTTAGACTGCAAGGTTCGTTTTAAAATTTTCTAAACAATTGGAGTCCCTGTCAATGTTTAGAAGATCATTTTGTTTGATGGGGAAACGGTGGAAGCATACTTCCATTATTTTGCATAATCTCCTTATAGACACGTGCACACATCTGTGCATGCACTTAGACAAATGTATGTACTGTATATTTGGTTGCTTCATCCTCTTATCAGGAGATATTCATTTTTGTTTGCCCATATTATTAATGGGTTAGAAGGTTATTGTTGCAAAATGATTTTTGCAATATGGGGTACCACAAAATTCACTGCATAGAGTTTTATTAACTGCTTATTAGTTGATACTGTGCAGTTAAGTAAATAATGGAACATAAAAAAAGGCTCAGAAGTGACCTCATTAGGTGCATTGTACTAGCTAGATATGAATTTGACGCTTCATTCAAGGTTATTATTTAACATTGTAATGTGGAGAAGTCAACTGATGTTCACCTCCATGAAATGGACAAACTGTTTACTACATAACTACTATCTTCTATATTGTCTTATGATCTCGCAAGAACAGTGGTGCTTAGACCAAAGAAGATACATGTTATTCCATATGCAATCTTCTATGAGCTCATTCACATCATCATTCGTAATTCAACAGTATTATGCCCCTTAATTGTATTTGTTTTTTCGAAAAGGTCTGAAGAAAATTTTCAAGAGGTTTTTAGTTGACTGATAAATTAACATAACCTCAGCTAGCATAACACTGGGATCATTTTAGGAAGCATTCTTGTGAGCTTGGATGTGATTGTATCTGGAAAAAGTAGCTTTGTTGATTTTATATTTTTTAATGTGCATTCACTGTTGTCATTTCGTTCATGACTTTATACATGGGTCACCTTATTTTCTTATTTTCTGTAAATGGATTGCCTGTTTACCACTAGTAATATGTGACTGATGCCTCGACAATAACGAAAACATGATCAATAAATTTTGTTTGTTTCTGATTCATAGGGAGTCAGTAAAGGAATGGTTGCAGAAAAGATCTTCACATCAATGGCTGATAGTGGAAGGCAGGCTGATTTTGTACTATGCATTGGTGATGATAGATCAGACGAGGACATGTTTGAGATAATTGGAAATGCAATGAATAATGGTGTTCTCTCCTCTAATACTTCCATCTTTGCATGCACCGTTGGACAGAAACCAAGCAAGGCCAAATACTATTTGGATGACACGGTTGAGGTTATAAACATGCTTGAAGCTTTAGCAGAGGCTTCTGATCCTTCTCCTTCCTCAGATCCTGAAAGAGAAGTCTCCCCTTAAAATCCTCCTTGGTTGCTTTCATAGTTTAAAGATCGAAGTGATCTAAACACAATTCCATACTGGGTTGTGATTGAAGACAAAGATGTTTTTTCAGCCATTTACTTTTGAGAGAACTACAATGCAACCCATTAAACATCATCGGCAAGGATAATTTCCAGGTTACAGCAATTCAGAAGACTAATGACACTAGTTGTTTTCCTACGGCAGGTCACATACTTATGCATCACCTTCGTCAACTCAGGCATCTAACGGTAAATAGCTAACTTATTACTCATTGATTCATGAAGCAACCACAGAATGGGGGAAGAAATGCACAAATAATTGTTGCATCAAATACATTTAGAGGGAGCGGAGCCTATCTAATAGAATTGTGATACTTGGTATTTTGGCAGGGCAAAGGTCACTGCAATTTAGCATTAAACATGAAATAGGGGGGACATTGCAAGGGCATATATGTTGAGCGGATATATATGTCCATGAACTGAACAGTATTATTGCTATTTTGCTTCATTTTGTGTTGTGGCTTGAATTTATTTTACCATTTGATAACTATCAGATAAGTCTCTTTGCTTTTTTAATCTGTAAATTAAATATAATAACAATTTCCAAGTTTGTTCTCTACAATCTACAGTTGTCGGACTCCATTTCACATGCTTGTACGTAGTACTTTTTCTGTAATCTTTAGGAAATTAAGTAGTTAATGAACAATTTTAAGGAAAAAAAATGATATAGGAATATACGATCATTAAGGGGGGAAGTAAGAGCCGGGCATGTTTTATAGAAATTGCTCTCTTTTTGCTTAGAGTTGAGTTCCCTTTATGGAAGTTCATCTTCCAGCTTTTCCCTACCCTGAAAACCAGAGAAATATTCCGAATAATCTTTTTTTCTCCCCTGGTTTTTAAGCCATTTCCTGTTATGAGTAATTTCAGAGAAATAGAAGAAGAAGAAACAGTGAGGATGAAAGTTGATTTGTATAATATTATGATATTTTGTATTCCATCTCATTGGCTATATATATATAGCCTTACAAGAAGATTGGAGAAGGCAGAAGAAAGTGCTTGAATGGAAAACATGAGCATATCCCCCTATCGACCTAGTGGTCCCCTTCTCCACCGTGTAACCACCTCTGTGCTAGTGAAACGACCTGTGTCCATGTGTGTTTGTCTGTGCGTTAAGCCACTCAAATCAGCACATATCATTTCTTCTCTCTTTTAGAATTTTTGTCCTCAAGGATAAAGTTGGGTATGATTTGGTAAAATTATAAGCAATATTATTTATTATCATATCTAATATATGCTTTGAGGCTATCAATCCAATTATAATCAACTCTGTCATTGAATTTTTCCTTCTATGCAAACTTAGGATTTTCTTAGAAATCGACCAATGCTTGTCTCATGATAGAGTTCGAGAGGATGTTTTGAATTTCAGGATCTACACTATTTTAGCCTGTCTCTCTTTTAATTCATCGAAAAGTACCCAAAGCAATTCTTGGTTGTTAGGATCATGTTTCAAGCCTTTCTAGTATGTTTGGGTCTATGAATGTTCACTCGTTTGCAAATGTAAGCATGTAAAAGGATCAACATAGCTATGCAAAGGATGTAAATTGATAGAGCTTGTTAGTATGAGTTCTTGGAAACCAATTTCACTACCAACTAGTTGAAGCTCTGTTATTACAAAATACATGATGCCAGACATATTATTTCTTCTTTGACCATGCCTTGTCCCCACCAAAGCACCACTTTGATCATTAGCTAGTGTTTGGCTATCAATAAGGAAATCAGAGAGGATGTTGTCACGTTTACTATTCTTAAGATGCTGCATCAAGCTATTTTCTAATAGTTTGAAAGACATGGTTGAGGATACGGGAGCTAAATCCCCAAAACCAACCGCAAGTATTGGATTACATTTTATGCTTACAGTTGTTAAAATCCCTCCAAAAAGCTCTATTATTTTGACCAACAACTGAAAGTGTTGCAAATTCATCAATAGGATTGTGGTTGTGGAGATGACCCTTTAACTTATCTGGTAGTCTAGCATCAACTTTATCTTACTATTCATTATTCATAATAGCCACTTTCCCTAATGATGGATGCTCATTTCCAGTAGTATTAATGTTAGAGTTTTCAGGGGTTAGGTGAGCAATAAAAAAAGAGTAGTTGCTTTCACCATTACCCCTGAGTGAGTTAACACCGTGTGATTGTTGATGAACGTTCCTAGAGTCTCCCTGTTGAGGGAGAATTGAGGAAAAATAGGGAGATTAATTAAGGGAACCATTATGGGGTTCGAAAACCTGATCAGAGTGCAAGACATTAGGGTTACTCTTGGCCTCTAAAGGAAGCAGCGAAGTCTTAGTTTCCTGTTGACTTGCTTTAGGCACTGAATCTTAACCTTCAACGACTTTTTTAGAACTGGAATCTACCATGACATTGATAGCAAAAATTTATACCCAAGGTATCGACCTAAACATTCATGTTGCCAGAAGTCAGATGGAGCTACCCAACAAACTTTTGAATAATAGTTGGTTGCTGATGCTTATCAGCCATTTTTTTATGAACAAACAGAAACCCCTTTGAATCTAGCTTTCATAATGTGAAAGGAGCAGAGAAGAAAGTTTTTGCCTCTTCTTTCACCTCCGATAGTTGAAACCTTAGGCACCTCATCAACAAGGCTTGTAAGTACCACAACCAGAAACATAAGGGATATGAGAAACCGCGCATCTGGTACCCCAACGAATTAAGCCTCTTAACCAATTGGGCCTCCTAACAATAACACTAGCAATTCCATATAATGGCCCAACACTAACATTAATACTTGGAGTAGCATTTTCTTTATGGGTGGGAACAATAGACCCAGATAATGGCCCAAATCCAAGCCCATTATGAGGTAGTCCAGCTAAAGGAGAAAAACTTGATTCATGGGTCGGTTCTGGAGGCCTAGGTGGTGTTGATCCACATGGCTTTATCTTGGTGTCTGAATAAGCCATCGCCATTTCTTCGGGTAAACCAGAAAAAAGATTCTCGTCGGTTTTGAGATCTATAGGTTAGGATTCCCTCGTTGCGTACTCCATGGCAGCATAATAAGCACCAAAGGTGAAGAATCCAATGGTTGGAACTTCAAATTTTTCAAAGATCTCAGACGACCAACTTATCATAACGTTAAGAAAAAGAGTTGATGGTGGTGGTGCTAGCCTTGGGTTCTTTGAAGGGTCTTCATAGTCGGTTGGACCAAACCTTAGTTGCACCGCCTTGGTGAACTCACTCTAGGTGAGTGGTCCACGAAACTTTGCAAGCAACCATCAATGCCATTGTAGGGCGATGCCTTCTAGATGGAAGGAAGCCAGCTGCACCTGTTGATCTGGTGTGATGTTCATGAATCCGAAGTACTGTTCGGCCTCACAAATCCAACCAATTGGGTTATTTCAAAAAAAATTAGGGAAGGATATCTTGTTATGTCTTTGTTTCGTCACGAGTCATGAGTCATTCACGTGTAATGATCAGTATGTGCATTTGTGGGCACTTTACAAGCCTCCCAACGTGTATGGAAAAAATAAAAAAAGGGAGGGGAGGGACGAATCAAAGCGACATAGGGCTGAATCTCAGTAAATCGTGGCAGCAAGGCCACTTTACCACTTACAATACCCCGTCACGTATTTAAGTCATCTACAAAGGATTCTACCAGCCGCTCGATGGAAATTACACTTCAAGGCGCTCGCCTTTTGGGGCCGAGGCCCCTACTGTAGGTCACCAAACGGGCGGTAAGCACACGCATCGTTTCTAGCCCGGATTCTGACTTAGAGGCATTCAGTCATAATCCAGCACACAGTAGCTTCGCGTCACTGGCTTTTCAACCAAGCGCGATGACCAATTGTGCGAATCAATGGTTCCTCTCGTACTAGGTTGAATTACTATTGCGACACTGCCATCAGTAGGGTAAAACGAACCTGTCTCATGACGGTTTTCTATTTTTATTTAGTTAAAATAGAAAGGATTCTTAGATTGCGTCCGATGATGTTTTCTAGCCGGCAGTCCAACAAAGAGGCGAAGTAGTGGACATAATGGGAAAGATCCACTATACTGGCCCGAGAACGGGAAATAATAAGAATGGTAAACCAGAGTCTCTTTTTTACAACAATAGCAAGGAGATTTGCCAATAGGAGTCTAAACCCAGCTCACGTTCCCTATTAGTGGGACATGTTCTGGATTAGGTGGAAAATATTTTGATAGAGAATGTGGAGTATATTTTTGTATATGTAAAGGTAATATTACACTACCCAATGTTTGGTTGACTAGAATGGAATTGTATCAGAATTGATTCTATCTAGTTTTATATATGGCTGGGCTGAAAAGTGAGAATTAAATTAAATCAATTCCTAAAAAAAGAAGTAATCACAATTCCTTCTCCCCCTTAAGGAATCATGATTTCATTCTCATCTAATTTGTTTTCTAATTTTACACAAATCTCACTCCAAGTACAATCCTAAACCCTAAGCCTTATTCCCTAAATCCCTATTCCCAAATCCCAAAACCATAAATCCTAAACCCTATTTATAAAAGTAATAATTTTAACGCTAAACCTTAACACACAAATATAACCCTAAACTCTAAACCCTAAATCACAAAATCGTAAATCATATTTAGAAAAATAATAATTTTAACCCTAAACCTTAAATCACAAACATAACCCAATATCATTAACCATAAACCCTAAACATTATTTAGAAAAATAATAATTTTAACCCTAAACCTTAACCCACAAATATAACTTTAAACCTTATATCCAATATCCCAAATCCCAAATCCCACAACCCTAAACCATATTTAGAAAAATAATAGTTTTAATCCTAAACCTTAACCCATAAATATAACCGTAAACCGTAAACCCCAAATCTCAAAACCTTATACCCTATGTACAAAAAATAATAATTTTAATACTAAACCTTAATCCACAAACATAATCCAAAACCTTAAAACCTAAACCCTAAACCCTATAACATAAACCCCAAATCCCATAACCAATACCCTATTTAGAAAAATAATAATTTTAACTCTAAACCTTAACCCACAAATAAAACCCTAAACCCCAAATCCCGAAACCATACATCCAATTTAGAAAAATAATAATTTTGACCCTAAACCATAACCCACAATTATAACCTTAAACCATAAACCCTAAACCCCAAATCCAAAATCCCACAACCCTAAACCTTATTTAGAAAAATAATAATTTTAACCCTAAACATTAACCCACAAATATAACCATAAACCCAAAATCATAAACCACAAAATCTCATAATCCTAAACCCTAGTTAGAAAAATAATAATTTTAAACCTTAACCTTAACTGACAAATTCAACCCTAAGCCTGAAACAAAAATCCCAAAACACTAAACCCCAAATCCCAAATCCCAAACCTTCAAATACTAAACCCTATTATGAAAAATAATAATTTTTATAATATATTTTATTTTTAAGATATAATTATTAAGAAAAATAATAATTTCAATAATTTATTTTGTCTAACGAAAAAATAATAATTAAATAATATTATTTAAATTTTACAGAATATATGAGTGTTAAGGTAATATATAGTTTTTTACATTCTATTCCAATTGTAAACCAAACATATCAATCATGATTTATTCTTTGATTCTAGTGGTCAAACGCAAAAAAGGTTTCCATTCCATTCCTATTCTCAATCCCATATTCACTCTAATCTGTTGTCCATGTCAAAAGTGTTCGTAAATTAAGTCCACAGTTAGCGAATTTAAACTCAGGATCATCGTATTGAGATATTTACCCAACAAGAGGATATGGTGGCTCAATGACATGAGGTGATGATGAGATTCTTACACACTTAGGAAAAAATATTGCATCATAATTCTTTAGTACAATATCACACGTAACACATACCTCCCAAAATCTTTTGATTTCTCCATCTTCTTAGACTTGGATTTTTTTATTGGTGTTATATTAATTTGTTAGTTTATTTAGAGATATTTGGTATATGTTAAACTTGAAGTTCTTGAATAAATGCTAGAATTGCTTGGTTGACGGTATATTGGGACATGTTTTGAATTAGGTGGAATATATTTTTATAGAGAATATTTAGTATATTTTTGTATATGTAAGGATAATATTACATTGCCCTACGTTTGGTTGACTAAAATGGAATTGAATTAGAATTGATTTCTTTCAATTTTATTTTTGGTTAGGCTGAAAAGTGAGAATAAAATAAGAACAATTTGTAGAATAGAAGTAATCATAATTCCTTCTCCCCCTTTAAGGAAACATGTTTCCTTTCCTATCTCAAACTTTTTTTCCAATTTTACCCAAACCCCAAGTACAACCTTAAACCTTATGCCCTGATTTTCTCTCGAGGCGAAATTATAGATAACATTTAACTAAGAAAATGATTTAGGCTATCTTTGGATCGTTTGAGCCTATCTATCTACCTTCATATGCTTTATCCATAGTATACCCCTTTTGAGCCTCAAAGTTTATATATATATTTTTATCTCATTTTCAAAAGCCTACTAAATATATATATACGTGCAGATATATCGGAAAAAAAGAGAGGATACTGTTAAAAAAAGGAAAAAAAATAGAAAAAAAGAAAAAAATGAGTATTGTATGTGATGTTAAATCCCAAATTGGGAAGTAGTTATTGTGATGATAGATCGTATCTCGTTTAAATCCTAAAATGATGTGTTTAGGAAAAGTTTTTAGCTAAATATTATCCTTTATCCTACCTTTACCTAACCCATACATTACAAGCTTAATAAAGTCCTATTGATTTTGTGTTTGTCTACATTAGTGGAGAAAGAAATGAAAAATAAACTTATGAGATATGCGATTTCATTAAAAATAAATTGCACTCATATTTGCATAAACTGATCCGGATTATATGTGATAAAATATGAAAAGACTTCACACACACACTAAATTCATTGTGAAAATGTAATATACTTTTATATTAATTTCAACGTTTAGATAAAATTCTTTTATTTCTTTGAGTTATGTTATTTGAAATAAACAAAAAGAAATATTTTAAAAATCGCTATTTTAAAAGCATTTATTCTTGTTTTATTTCTTGCCTTTTGCTCGAGGGTTAGCAAAATCTTAAGTTTGGGGGTGTGATAACTGTATTTTATACTGTTATTTTCGTCTATTTTATTAATTATAATTGCTAGTTCTTTACATTTTTAGTTAATTTTTAATTAATTAAATTAATATTTAGTATTAGTTTGTAATAAATATATTTTCAAGAAAATTAATGAATTTTAATAAAAAGGGACTTAATTGCAATTATAAAAAGCTTAAAATTTAATTTGAATTAAAAGTGGGTTAAATTGAAAATATCAAAAGATTATAAGTTAATTTGAATTAAATTTGTGGGTCAAAATGCAATTAATGAAAGTTGAATTTTCTGCGCAGTAGAAGGAGCCACTCGTGACATTCACAATGCCCAACACTCACCGTTCGATCGTCCAATCAACGGTCAAGATCTGGCGCATGCAAACAAGACACGACAAAAGAGAATGGACCCGGTATTCCTGAAGCACGCGACTCGGCACCGAGTAGGGCCCACCTGCCACGCAGGCTGGCGTGCAGAGTGGGACCCACGTGTCGACTGCGCAGAAGTTTCTCCCGAGCTGCATCGCTCACCGTTGGATCAGTTGAAAGGTTTAGATTTAACCGCGTGGAATCAAGCTGTCACGCACCGAGCTGCTCGCCTACACTCCCGTGCGACGCTGTTCATCGCATCAGAGTGCACCATCGCATTTCACCGAATAAAAAGCAGCCACGTGTTTCCTCAATATTTCAGGGAATCATATGACGACACATGGCATGTATTTGTTAAAATAAAAACACAGAAACGACACCCACTCACCACCTCTTTCTGCGTCGCCACGTATCGAAGCCAACTGTCGCACACTTCCAACGCGATAAGATCTTGTGCGACTCAGTCCAGCTGTTCTCCATGCGCCCATTCTCCCCACCGAATGAAAGTCTGCCACATGTCTCTTCATATCTTGCAGCCAATAAAATGATGACACGTGGCATGCATTTAAAGAAAAAAAAATTAGAAAAACACAGAACGGTTTTCACCCGTGTTATTTATTTTAATTCCTCCCATGTCTTTTTGTCCCCCAATACATGTATCTTGATAAAAAAAAATTGTATAGGGGGATATATTTGGACGCGAGAAAAAAGTTGGAGTTTAGTTTTTAGTTTTGCATTTTTCCACTTTTTCACTTAAGTTTTAGTTTCTCTCTACGTGTTGTAAAATACGCAGAAACTTTTATTTAACAATTTTTATGTTGTATTTTCTTAGGAAATAGAGAGAAAGAAGACAACGAAGAACAAGGAAAGGGAAGAAATTTAATTTTCATTGAGGAATCGTGAAAGAGTTTCTCCTAATCTTTTTTTCTTTTAAATTTTATTTCTCTGAAATGTTTGATTGTTGTTGTGTTGTAATTTTAATTTCTGCTATGAACTAATTTATTTGTTCTAGGGTTGCAGTGTAGCTTAAATTATGAAACTTGAATTAATTATTTTTGAATGATTTATGGAACAGTTTTAAGTTGTTTATTTTATCTATGCTTAATGCTTTTAATTATCGGAAGATTAATTAATTGATACGTGACACTTAAATAAACTTGGAAAATACATTTTTGTGTGTTGCTCGTTATAAAATAACGTATATATATAAGGGATAGGAATATACTTTTATTGTATGTGTAACTATTTGAGAACTTAGAACTTAATAAATCTGGTTGAATTTAATTCTCATAGGAATATAATAAATTATTTTAGTGAGATGTGTCTGTATGGAGCTCGGAAGAGATATATGGATAAATTAGGAGTTCTTGGTTAACAACTTAAAATACGAGAACATAAATCAAGAAAAAATAAAATGTTCAAGTGGATTAATTTGGTGAAACTACAATCCTAGAATTTTCTTATAAACTGTTATAAAAACTAGTTAATCAAACTGCATCAAATTATCGAATATATGGATAAACTCAGGTTGAAATAATTTTAGTATTAAGGAACACTAGTAACAAATCTCCGTGGGAACGATATTTTACTTAATCATATTATTACTTGTGACCGTGTATACTTGCATGATTTTATGTTCTCTAAAAGAGACAAAAATCTTAAATCCTAAAATCGAAAACCCTAGTTAGATAAATAATAATTTAAACCCTAAATCTAAACACACAAATATAACCCCAAATCTTAAACTCCAAATCCAAAATCACGAAACCCTAAACTCTATTTAGAAAAATAAAATTTTAACCCTAAACCATAACCCACAAATATAACCCTAAACCCTATAACGTAAACCCCAAATCTAACAACCTAAACCCTATTTTGAAAAATAATACTTTTAACCCTAAACATTAACCCACAAATATAAACTTAAACCCTAAACCCTACATCCTATTTAGAAAAATAATAATTTTAACCCTAATCCATAACCCACAAATATAACCCTAAACCCTAAACACTAAACCCCAAATCCTAAATCCCATAACCCTAAACCCTATTTAGAAAAATAATAATTTTAACCCTAAACCTTAACCCACAAATATGACCTTAAACCCTAAACCCTAAACCCCAAATCCCACAACCATGAATCCTCTTTAGATAAATAATAAATTTAACCCTAAACCTTAACCCACAAATATAACCATAAACCCTAAATCATAAAGTCCAAATCTCATAAACCTAAACCCTATTTAAAAAAAATAGTTTTTAAAATATATTTTATTTTTAAGTAATAATTATTTAGTAACATAATAATTTCAATAATATATTTTTTCTAATGAAAAAATAATAATTAAATAATATTATTTAAATTTTAGAGAATATATTAGTATTAAGGTAATATAGAGTGTTTTACATTCCATTACAATTGTAAATCAAACACTACAACCCTAATTCCTTTTTTGATTCAAGTAGTGAAACGCAAAAAAATGATTCCATTCCATTCATATTCACAATCCCATTCCGATTTAATTCTGTTATCCTTCTCAAAAGTGTTCAAATTTTATGTCCACGATAATCAAATTTAAACTCGGGATTATCATATTGAGATATTTACTCAACAACAGGAGATGATGGCTCAATGACAAGAGGTGATGATGAGACTCTAAAATAAACTTAGTCAAAATATTGAATCATAATTCTTTAGTACAATATCACAAGTAGCACCTACCTCTCAAAATCCATTGATTTCTCCATTTTCTTAGACTTGGATTTTTTCATTGGAGTTATATTATCTTGTTAGTTTATGTAAAGACAATTGGTATATGTCAAAGTTGAAGTTGTTGAATAAATGCTAGAATTTCTTGGTTGACGGTATATTGGGACATGTTTTGGATTAGGTGGAATATATTTTGATAGAGAATGTTTATTATATTTTTGTATATGAAAAGGTAATATTACATTACCCTACATTTGGTTGACTGGAATGGAATGAAATAAAAAATGATTCCTTCCAATTTTATATTTGGTTGAGCTGAAAAGTGAGAATAAAATGAAAACAAATCCTAGAATTGAAGTAATCTTAATTCCTTTTCCCACTTAAGGAATCAAGATTTCATTCTTATATCAAATTGTTTTTCCAATTTTACTCCAACCCTAAGTATAACCCTAAACTCAAAGTCCTAAAACTTAAACCAAGATACTAAATCCCAAATCCCAAAACCCTAGATCCTATTTAGAAAAAAAAATATAATTTTAACCCTAAACCTTAACCCACAAATATGACCCTAAACCATAAAAACCAAATCCCAAATCACAAAACGCTAAACCCTATTTAGAAAAATAATAAATTTAACTCTAAACCTTAACCCACAAATATAACCATAAACCCTATAACATGTATCCCGAATCCAACAACCCTAAACCCTATTTAGAGAAATAATAATTTTAACCCTAAACCCTAAATCCAAAATTCTACAACCCTAAATCATATTTTGAAAAATAATAATTTTAACCCTAAACCTTACTCGGACTTTGTCCCAGCTTGAGTCGTAAACCTCGATCCATTTATTGTGACACTAGAAAATGATTTGACATCGAATTTTGGACCATGTGCAAGCCATTCTAAACTTTCTGTTATTTTATGATTGGGTTTCTTGAGTTCATCTTGAATCTATGTATACAAAAAACATGAAATGTGTTTAAAGTAAAGTTTTAAAACATTGCATAGAAGTACTAATAAATTCTTGTATGTGACACTTATATGGTTGCATAACCAATTAATAAGCTCTCGCTTATGTTCATCATACGATCATTTTTCTCCTCCTTTTTTTTATAACAAGAATCGATCTTCAATAAGTTTAAATGCATTCTGTAATGTTATTAAGGATATATGAAGTAAATATCATCATTAACAGTTAAATAAAAATTAATTTTTGCATAAATGGAAATGTTAAACATCACTTACTCTATATACGGTTATGCCTAATTATTATTTACCAAAATGATTCGGTGTGCTTTTTCCCATCGAGTGCGATCAATAAACAATTTCTTAATTCCACCAAGCATAGGGTTTTCTACTTGGATCATGTTACATTCTAAGAAAAACTTATGCATAGGATTCCCAATTTCGATGCAACCACTAAAGTATTCATAACAAAACTCAATTGCCTCTTCAGCAATGTAACGTTCCACCATGCATCATTCAGGTCGATTTCTATTATTTACATATCCTTTAAAGACTTGCATATATCTCTCAAAAGGATACATCCATCTTAAGTAAGTAGGACCACACAATTGAACCTCTCGAACTAAATGAACACACAAGTGAATCATTATATTGAAGAAAGAAGGAGGAAAATATTTTTCAATTAGACACAAAGTCTCTACAACACTTTTCTATAAAGAGTTTAACTCGCCAATTGATATAGATTTCTTGTATATTGTATTGAAGAATGAACACAAATGAATTATTGATAATTGAACATGATTTGGAAGAATTGATCTAATAGCTAGTGGTAATAACTGTTGCATTAAGATATAACAATTATGTGATTTCAATCCATAAAGTTTCTTATCGGTGATAGACACAAAATTTCTTAAGTTGGATGAGTAACCATCAGGAAATTTCACACCCGCCAAACATTTACAAAACACATCCTTCTATTTTGTTGACATTTTATATGATGCTGGTGGCAAGTATGTTCGATTCTTATCATTTTTCACCCTTGGTGGCAATCCAGATCGTATACCTAGTTTCTTTAAATCTAGTCTTACTTTAATTCCATCCTTCGTTTTTGTAGGTATATTAAGTAATCTACCAATCAAGCTCTCAGATACATTTTTATTAATGTCCATGACATCTAAGATGTGACGAATGTGTAGGTCTTTCCAATAAGATAATTCCCAAAATATTGATTTTTTATTCCAACAACCATGGTCTACTGATTCTCCTTCTTTTTCATTTTCACCCTATTCATTAGATGACCTCTTTCGTTTCCCTACCTTACTGAGTATTCTTTTTTCATCTTTCCATATCGTTTGAATGTCATACCATTTAATTTCCTTAATATCTCAACACCTTGCAGACATCAGGGTGCATGATCATGATCTTCTTCACCATCGAACAATTTCTTTTTTTATCTAAACTTGTGTCCAGATGGAAAAAATATTTTATGTCTTCTATAAGGCATCCTTTGTCCATGAACATGATAAGTTGCAGAAGTGCCATCACTACATAAAGGGCATCCCTTGTTACCTTTTGTTGCATGTCCTGATAAGTTTTCATAAGTAGGAAAAGCATTAATTGTCCATAAAAGGACCCCTCTCATGTTAAAGTGTTCTTCTTTATGTGCATCGTAAAAATTTACACCATCATTCCACAACGTCTTTATATCATCTATTAGAGGTTGGAAATATACATCAATATCAACACCGGGTTGTTTCAGTCCTGAGATCAATAATGTTAACATCATGAATTTTCTTTTCATACACAACCAGGGAGGAAGGTTGTATGTTACCATAATTACTAGCCAACAACTATATCTACTACTAAGGGAACTATGTGGATTAATTCCATCAGCAGCAATGGCAAGATGAAGATTGCGCGGATTAGATGCAAATTGAAGGGATAAATTATCTACTACTTTCCAATTTAGAGAATCACGAGGATGACATAGCACCCTATCACCATATCAATTATCTAAATGCCAATTCAACATCTTTGATATCTCTTTACTTTTGAACAACATTTGAAAATGAGGAATCAGAGAAAAGTACCAAACAACCTTTGCGGGTATGCCTTTCTTAGATGTTGTCTCATTTGTAGCATGCTTCCATCTCAATTCTTTACACATCGGACAATCATCTAAAATCTCATATTCTTTTCTATAAAGAATGCAATCATTTGGACAAGTATGAATCTTATCATATTCCATGCCAAATCGACTAAGAGATTCCTTCTCTTCATACATTGAAGATGGAAATTCAATACCCTCATAAAACATATCGACTAGTAGATTTAGTAATTCTGTGAATCCCTTGTCAAAAAAACCAGGTTTTGCCTTCACATTGTACAAATAAACCTATCCCAAAATTTTAGTGTATTTCTTTCATTTTGGATACAACGGTTTTTTGGCATCTTCTAGAAGTTTTTTAAAGGTTTTCGGATCATCCTCACGTAGTTCATCTTCAACACCATGAAACATATTTTTTGTCTATACATTATGATAAGATGTATGTAATCCATTCACATTCTTATTTATCTTTTCCCCCATAAGTATTATCAATATTTTTTCCATGATAATACCAACATTTATAGCTCAAAAGAATACCATAATGGATAAGATGATAGTTAACCTCGTCAACTTCATGAAATTTCTCATTTTTACATTTAACACATGGGTATCAAATCATACTAATTTCATTATTACTATTTCTACAATCAAATTTCATAAAACTTTCAACTCTAGGAATGTAGTCCTAATTATTAGAATATATTTCAAAACATACATAATACAAAAATTTATCATTTTAATCATTTTGAAATTGTATTATTTTAACTTAATAAAATATAATTATTTATATGTAAATAAATTTATCCACGTACGGTAAATATTATAGTCCCTCAAACCCACAGCATCCAGATATTATTTGCACAAAAAATCAGCCAAACATATAATAAGCATAATGCAAAATATACATAAATAAAAAATTTATACAAAAAAAGAAAACTGAATAATAAGTGCATAAGATTAATACAAATACTTACAAGAGTAAATGAAATGACTAAATGAAGGAAATGAAGAAAAAATGGGTGTTTTGTAAGTGATAATAAGTGAGAAAATAGGTATAATTATTTTGAGTATTTCACTAAAAAAAATAGGAGATCTGAAAGATAATATGGAGAGGAAGATAACCCACAAAACGACTTAAAATGGTGGTCGGGGGTGGTCGGAAAATGAGAAAGAGTGGAGGAAGTGAGCTCGGTTTTGAGGTTTTTTTTTTGCTGGGCAAATTGAAAAAGACGTTCTGATGAAGAAGAGAGAATAGAAATGGATTAATACGTGTGGATATCATCCGTTGACGTGTCGAACTGATGCTACACAGGTGGAATCGACACTATACACGTGTGTAGAATCGGTTCAACACATCAACCGACGCTACGTGTGATGAGTGCTCAAAAAGCACTAAAAAAACCATGATTTTATGCACATTAATTGATTAAAAATATATATATTTATATGTTTTATCATATATTTATATAAATTTGTCTTTTTCGGAATCACGGGTATTTTTATTGTTTTTCAGGTATTTTGGCTTAAAAACATAACTTAAAGACTCAAAGAGGAATACTAGAAGCAATACATCACAAATATATTAATAAATAAATGGGGAAAGGTCAACAAATATGGAAAAATTGGACAAAATGGGTCAAAAAGGTCAAAAATGTCAAAAAGGAGAAAATCGCGTCGCCGTGTCGCGTAGCTACCCAGCCGCGCGCCCAGTCCCGCGTGTGCCAGCGCCCAAGCCCATCCGCTCGCGCCGACGCCCGTTTCGCCCCATTTTTCACGTGCAACCGCCCCATGACGTCAAGCTGACGTCGTCAATGACCTCAGCAATTCCATTCCGCATTTTTACCACTTTTTAACATTTTTTCACTCACTTTTTCTCTTCATCCTCACCTTAAATACCCCCCCTTCCCTTCACTTCTAAACACACCTCAAAATACATTCTTTTCTCTCTTTTCTTAGATTTTTAGTTTTTCTTAGTTTTTAGTTTTTCTTGGTTAATTTCTCTTAGTTTTAGAGTTCTTCCTTTTTTGGGAAGAACTAGTTATGTTTTTGTGATTTTTTAGCTTTTTGATTCATTAAATTGGAGTGCAAATTCCGCTTGGAGGTTTTCCGGCAACGGGAATAGCGTCGAAGTTCGGTAAGGATTTTATTTTCTTTACAGTTATTTTTTATGCTTTATTCTTACATGTTATATTTAATTTAACTGTGCTGGCTGTTTATAAACATGATGTAATAATAACGTTGTTATGCTTGCGAAATATTAAATAGGTGAAAATCTCTAAAATGAATTGATTTTGTTTTTATTCAAGATTTTATATTAAGAATGTTAGAGAGAAATATATTATTTTTCATCACAAACTTAAACCTGAAAATTAGATTTTAAGGTTTAGTTATCCGGTATGATTTAGAGTAGTGCTCTTTTATTTGTTGGTACAATCGCTCGGTAGTTAGAGTGAAGCTCTATTTCAAAAGTTTTTATAAGAATTATTATATGAAAATGTATTGACAACATCTTTTCTGTAGTGGTTTTAAAACTTAAAAGTTAGTACTCGGATAGCTAAATTCTTAGGTTTAATTTGGACACCTTGAATAAAGTTTAAACTGTCTAACCCCACCAAAGGTGGCATTTAAATGGTTCATTTTCAATCTCTTAGAAAAAGGAATTAATTTAATTAACCAAATTAGTTATCAACCCCACCCATAGGTGTTAATTGATTTGTTTAGTTAACAAAGAATATCTAACCCCACCAAAGGTGGTATTCATACAAAAAAGGGAGAATCAATAAATATCAATTCATATCTTTAATAACCTAAATAATATGAGCAAGCATAATTAACTTAGTTATTATATCCATAAATACTCCACTATAATAAAAGATAAAATTTGCATGAATGTTTATTGAATCTATGTTTATTTTTATGTAAGTAGATTAAAAACACAAAACCCCAAAATATCGTGAGAGGATGTTTAGGATTTAATTTCCTTTTTAAAAGTTTGAATAATAAATTAGAAACCACATACATTCCTTCCTTAGATCGACCTTGGGAGTATACTTATCATTTTCTTCGAAATGATTCGTGCACTTGCGAGAGTTTTATAAATATTAAAACCAAAGTATTGGCAAGAATCGACGATGTCGGTTTTCGCTCATCAACGTGCTATGCGTATTTTTTTATTTTAAAAATGCAGTTTAAAATTGAAATTATATAGTACAATTTTTTGTCAATTATTATTTTATTTGAAATCTTTAAAATTGAATTCGGATATATATATAGTATTATTTTTTCTTCTTTTTTTTAGTCAATTTCTTTTTAAAATTATATAACTTTGTATATTTGTTTGGATACTTAATTTTATGTACGTACATGTTTTTCACACTAGTTATTGAATTGGATAACATGAAAAATATTTATACTATACAGAAAAGTTTTCAAAAAAATATAAAAGGTTTATAGTTAAAATAAAATAATAATTGAACTAAAAAATAAAAAAATTATACTATTTAATTTCAATTTTAAAATAAAAAAATACACGTAGGACGTAGCGTCCATTGACGTGTAGAATAGACGCTATCCACGTGTGTAGCGTTGGTTCTACACGTCAACCGACACTACGTACTACGTGTATTTTTTATTTTCAAATTGTAGTTTAAAATTGAAATTAAATAGTACAATTTTTTTTATTTTTTGGTCAATTATTATTTTATTTGATTTTAATTATAAACCTTTTATACTTTTTTGAAAACTTGTTTGCATTTTGCAAATATTTCATGTACGTACATAAAATTAAGTATCCAAACAAATACACAAAATTATATAATTTTAAAAACAAATTGACTTAAAAAAAAGAAAAAAATTATACTATATATATATATATATCAAAATTCAATTTTAAACAGTTTAAATAAAATAATAATTGGCTAAAAAATTAAAAAAAATTTGCTATATAATTTCAATTCTAAACTGCATTTTTAAAATAAAAAAATACACGTAGGATGTAGCGTCGGTTCTACGTGTCAAACAACGATACATGTAGCATCGATTTTTCACCGAACTAACTTTACATTCATTAAAAATAGATTTCTCCAAAAAATAACTTTTAAATACCACATTTTGTACTAGTGACCCCAAATCCCAAATCCCAAAACCCTAGATCCTATTTAGAAAAATAATAATTTTAAACCTACGGTAAAATTTGTGATTATGGTTTGGGGTATAATTTATTATTTTTTTAAATAGGGTTTAGGGTTTGTTGTTTAGAGTTCTATTTGTGAGTTAATGTTTAGGATAAAAATTATTATTTTTTAAATAGGGTTTAGCGTTGTGGGATTTGGGATTTACGTTTTAACGTTAGATTTATGGGTTAAAGTTTCATATTAAAATTATTATTTTTATAAATAGGGTTTAGGGTTTTCTAATTTTTGATTTGGGGTTTAAGATTTTGGTTTATATTTGTGGGTTAAGGTTTATGGTTAAAATTATTATTTTTTTAAATAAGGTTTACAGTTTTGGGTTATACTTCGAGTTGGGGTAAAATTGGGAAAGAAACTTTGAGATGAGAATGGAATCATGATTCCTTAAGGGGCGAGAAGGAATTATGAGTACTTCTCTTTTAGGAATTGATTTCATTTTATTCTCATTTTTCTACACCACCAAACATATAATTGGAAGGAATCAATTCTAATTCCTTTCCATTCCAGTCAACCAAACATAAGGTAATGTAATATTACCTTTCCATATTAAAAAATATACTCCACATTCTCTTTCAAAATATGTTCCACCTAATCCAAAATTTGTCTCAATATAACCTCGACCAAGAAATTCTAGCATTTATTCAAGAACTTCAAGTTTAATATATACCAAATGTCTCTACATAAACTAACAAAATAATATAACTCCAATAAGAAAAAAATCCATGTCTAAGAAGATGAAGAAATTGATAGATGTTGTGAGGTAGGTGCTACTTGTGATATTGTAATAAGGAATTATGATGCTATATTTTGACTAAGTTTGTGTAAGAATCTCATCATGACCTCATGTCATTGATCCATCATCTCCTTTTGTTTAGTAAATATCTCAATACGATGAACCTGAGCTCAAATTTGCTAACCGTGGACTTTGAACACTTTCGACATTGAAAAGAGAATAGAATCAGAATGGGATTGTGAATAGGAATGGAATGGAAACAGTTTTTTTTCTTTGACAATTAGAATCAAAAAATTAATTAGTATTTTCGTGTTTGGTTTACAATTGAAATAGAACGGAAAACACTTTATATTACCTTGATACCCTTATATTCATTAAAATTTAAATAATGTCATTTAATTATTATTTTTTCGTTCGATAAAATATATTATGAAAATCATTATTTTTCTAAATAATTTTTACTTAAAAATAAAATATATTATTAAAATTATTATTTTTGTAAATAGGGTTTAGGGTTTGGAGGTTTGGAATATAGGGTTTTGGGATTTAGGGTTATGTTTGTGGTTAAGGTTTAGGGTTAAAATTATTATTTTTCTAAATAATGTTTAGGGATTTGAGATTTAGGATTTATTGTTTAGGGTTTACGATTATATTTATGGGTTAATTTTTAGGGATAATACTATTATTTTTCTAAATAGGGTTCTGGGTTGTGTGATTTGAGATATATGGTTTAAGGTTATATTTGTGGGTTAAAGTTTAGGGTTAAAATTATTATTTTTCTAAATAGGGTTTAGGGTTATGGTATTTGGGATTTGGGTTTTGGGGTTTAGGAATATATTTGGGGATTAAGGTTTAAGGTTAAATTTTTTATTTTTCTAAATAGGGTTTAAGGTTTTAGGATTTGAGGTGTATTGTTTTGTGTTTAGTGTTATATTTGTGTGTTAAGGTTTAGGGTTAAAATTATTATTTTTCTAAATGGGATTAGGGTTTTGGGATATGAGATTTGGGTTTTAGGGTTTAAGGTTATATTCTACGGTTAAGGTTTAGGGTTAAAATTATTATTTTTCTAAAAAGGATTTAGGTGTTAATTGATTTGTTTAGTTAACAAAGAATATCTAACCCCAGCAAATGTGGTATTCATATAAAAAAGGGAGAATCAATAAATATGAATTCATATATTTAATAACCTAAATAATATGAGCAAGCATAATTAACTTAGTTATTATATCCATAAATACTCCACCATTATAAATAATAAAATTTGCATGAATGTTTATTGAATCTATGTTTATTTTTATGTAAGTAGATTAAAAACACAAAACCCCAAAATATCGTGAGAGGATGTTTAGGATTTAATTTCGTTTTTAAAAGTTTGAATAATAAATTAAAAACCATATACATTCCTTTCTTAGATCGACCTTGGGAGTATACTTATCATTTTCTTCGAAATTATTCGTGCACTTGCGAGAGTTTTATAAATATTAAAACCAAAGTATTGGCAAGAATCGGCGATGCCGGTTTTCGCTCATCAAGTAGATTAATCAATTTTAATTTATTTTATTTTATTTTTATTAATTTTTATTTTTTCTTTATTTTCTTTAACTATTTTTTTTTCTCTCTCTTAATTTTCATTTAACTCAATTAACTTAGTTTTTTACTAACTTAATTAACTTAGCTTTTTAATTAACTTAAATTTTTTATTAACTTAATTAACTTAGAATTTTAATTAACTTAACTTAATTAACTTAGATTTTTTTTATTAACTTAGCTTTTTAATTAGCTTAGATTTTTTTTAACTTAACTAACTTAGATTTTTTAACTTTACTTAATTACCTCAGATTTTTACTTAAATTAACTTAATAAAGATAGCTTTTAATTAAGTTAGATTTTTTTACTTAACTAACTTAGCTTTTTAAATTAACTTAACTTAATTAACTTAGATTTTTCATTAACTCAATTAACTTAGATTTTTACGTTACTTAACTTAATTAACTTAGATTTTTACTTAACTGAACTTAGTTAACTTAATTTTAATAGCATGAAAAGTAAAGATCTAAGGGAGTTCTGTCTAGGAGACTAGTTCTTGAAAGCCTTTGTGCCACTAGTCTTTCCTGGGAACGTTGTTCTATCTAGGAGAATGGTTTTTAAGGAGTCTTTGCCCCACCATTCTTTCCCGGCATCACCGATTCTTGCCAATACTTTGGTTTTAATATTTATAAAACTCTCGCAAGTGCACGAATCACTTCGAAGAAAATGATAAGTATACTCCCAAGGTCGATCTAAGGAAGGAATGTATATGGTTTTTAATTTATTATTCAAACTTTTAAAAAATGAAATTAAATCCTAAACATCATGTCACGATATTTTGGGTTTTGTATTTTTAATCTACTTACATAAAAATAAACATAGATTCAATAAACATTTATGCAAATTTTATCATTTATAATGGCGGAGTATTTATGGATATAATAACTAAGTTAATTATGCTTGCTCATATTATCTAGGTTATTAAAGATATGAATTGATATTTATTGATTTTCCCTTTTTTGTATGAATACCACCTTTGGTGGGGTTAGATATTCTTTGTTAACTAAACAAATCAATTAACACCTATGGGTGGGGTTGATAACCAATTTGCTTAATTAAATTAATTCCTTTTTCTAAGAGATTGAAAATGAACCATTTAAATGCCACCTTTGGTGGGGTTAGACAGTTTAAACTTTATTCAAGGTGTCCAAATTAAACCTAAGAATTTAGTTATCCGAGTACTAACTTTCAAGTTTTAAAACCACTATTGAAAACATGTTGTCAATACATTTTCAGATAATAATTCTTATAAAAACTTTTGAAATAGAGCTTCACTCTAACTACCGGGCGATTGTACCAAAAAAATAAAAGAACACTACTCTAAATCAGATAGGATAACTAAACCTTAAAATCTAATTTTCAAGTTTAAGTTTGTAATGAAAAATAATATATTTCTCTCTAACATTCTTAATATAAAATCTTGAATAAAAACAAAATCAATTCATTTTAGAGATTTTCACCTATTTAATATTTCGCAAGCATAACAACATTATTATTACATCATGTTTATAAATAGCCAGCACAGTTAAATTTAATCACAGACAAATTAAATATAACATGTAAGAATAAAGCATAAAAAATAACTGTAAAGAAAATAAAATCCTTACAGAACTTCGACGCTATTCCCTTTGCTGGAAAACCTCCAAGCGGAATTTGCACTCCCATTTATTGAATCAAAAAGCTAAAAAATCACAAAAACATAACTAGTTCTTCCCAAAAAGGGAAGAACTCTAAAACTAAGAGAAATTAACTAAGAAAAGCTAAAAACTAAGAAAAACTAAAAAAAAACTAAAAACTAAGAAAAGAGAGAAAGAAAGAGAGAAAATAATGTGTTTTGAGGTGTGTTTTGAAGTGAAGGGAATGGGGGTATTTATAGGTGAGGATGGAGAGAAAAAATGAGTGAAAAAATGTGAAAACACGGAGTGCAAATGCTGAGGTCATTGATGACGTCAGCATGATGTCATGTGGTGGCTGCACGTGAAAAATGGGGCGAAATGGGCGTTGGCGCGCGCGGAAGGGCTGGCACTGCGCGTAGGGGCGTGCGCGTGAACAGTAACAGTGCGCTGGGGCGCACGCGGATTTTGAAGCAGGCGCGCGCGGGTGTGGGCTTGGGCGCGCGCGGCTGGGCTCTGGCGCGCGCGGGACTGGGTGCGCGGCTGGGTAGCTACGCGACGCGGCGGCGCGATTTTCTCCTTTTTGACATTTTTGACCGTTTTGACCTTTTTGACCCATTTTTTCCAATTTTTCCATATTTGTTGACATTTCTCCATTTATTTATTAATATATTTGTGATGTATTGCTTCCAGTATTCCTCTTTGAGTCTTTAAGTTACGTTTTTAAGCCAAAATACCCTAAAAACAATAAAAATACTCATGATTCCGAAAAAGACAAATTTATATAAATATATGATAAAACATATAAATATATATTTTTTAATCAATTAATGTGTATAAAATCATGGTTATTTTAGTGCTTTTTGAGCACTTATCAGTTAGCTCTAAGGATACTCAGGAACCAACTATTATTGATCTTATGGAATAGTATACTGATTGTCCAGTTTTGGTGTTGCTTTGGGGTGGTTGTGAAGTTTTTAGTCCTTGTCTTTACAGTTTGGTTTCATGCACATGTGGTTGTTATTTTGTTTATCTTTTTATATGTATTTGTGTCTGGCCTTGCTAGTTGAGTGATTATTCCATCTATATACGCTTAGTTAGATAAAGCTGGTGTTTTGGTGGATTAATTACTTTTTAACCTAACTACTATATATTATTAATAGCGTTATGCCTATCATTTGTTTTTGGTTTTGAGAAGTTGAACGAGTCCATGTTTATTTATGTTGAGTTTTTTTTTTGTGTTTGTCGTTTGTTTGTATCAGCATTTCCATTCTAATGAATTTTCTTCTCGACAAAAAAAAAAAAAAATCCAACCTAAATAAAAATTAAGAGTTTGGGTCAACCCAACCCATCCAATTTACATCACTAATTTCCATTGAAACTTTGAATGGATATTGATCTTCAGATGAATTGGGGAGATAATATGCAACTTTGTAAAAGGTAAATGAATGTATAACTGTAGAAGATCTAATTGTTTCTCGAGACTTTGGAAAGGAGTGATGTACAGTTGTACAAAATTTAATTGTTTCTCGTGGCTATGTCAAGGATTTTTTTTTACGTTATTAATAATAATTACGTAATTAAAATATATTAATAACACAAATAAAATACTAATTTTTCCATTAACAATTACATAATAAAATAGATTTTTTCTTTTCAAAGGTCTTGAACGTTTGAAAAAGTCTATCACGTGGACACGTGTCTCCGTCAGAGCTTGACAGATTTTTTGACGTCGTTAGAATTTTTCACGGAAGTAACAGCGCGTGAACGTACGTTCGCCTTTGCCTGTTGGCATTACTCGGTACCGTACTGGCCGAGCTTATCCGTTAGTAAACTTTTATTATATTTCCATTTTGTTCTCCATTAGATGGAAATGGAATGACCGAATGAGTATTCCATATTTGAATAGAGAGAGGGAGAGAGAGAAAAGGAGCTTTAAAGTGCGTTTTAGTCTTTCCGAGACAGAGAGAGGAGTGGAAGTGAACCCTAGATTTCTTTAGTTGCTATTTAGCCCGAGTTAGTATTCGATTTATGTTAATTCATTATACAGATCCAAAGTTTTGCTGGAAAGTTCAAAATTTGCTACTTCAACGCTGTTGTAGGTACACGTTTGGTTCTTCTTCTTATTTATTTATTTGTTTTGAGTTTTCGTCCACTACATCGTATGGTATAATTTATATCAAATTTGGCTGTTGTATATAGAATTATAACTTTTAGATTTGGTTACCTGCAGTTTTTGGTGTATAGATATGATGTTTATGGGTCGTTAGCTGTGCTTGGTTCTCATATAGAAATCGGTATTGTTTTTATTATTACTATTATTACAGGGTCAGCTCAGGTCGTTAAAAAATAGTTTATGATTTGGATTGAAGCTATTGATGTGATACTCGTTAGAGATCCTGCTTAATTTTATTGATTCAAGGAGAAAGCAATATTGGGTTTGGTTTCTGAGATATTGTGAAAAGACTTTCGTGTTGGTCTTCGTATCCTTTAAAAGTTAGCGAAAATGATGTCCAGATCGTATACAAATCTTTTAGATCTAGCATCCGGGAACTTTCCTGTGATGCCTCGTGAAAAGAAGCGACTTCCTCGAGTAATGACCGTTGCTGGTGTTATATCAGAGCTTGATGACGATCAGGCCAGTAGTGTGACCTCAGATGTTCCTTCATCAGTTGTCCAAGACCGTTTGATCATTGTTGCTAATCAACTCCCAGTAAAGGCTAAACGTAGACCTGACAATAAAGGGTGGAGTTTTAGTTGGGATGAGGACTCTTTGCTATTACAGTTAAAGGATGGTCTTCCTGATGATATGGAGGTTTTGTATGTTGGGTCTTTGAAGGTTGAGATTGATTCCAATGAACAAGATGATGTATCACAGCTTTTGTTGGACAGGTTTAAGTGTGTTCCAGCTTTTTTGCCCCCTGACATTTTGGAAAAATTCTATCATGGGTTCTGCAAGCAGCATTTGTGGCCTCTCTTCCACTACATGCTTCCGTTTTTGGCAAATCATGGAGGGCGGTTTGATAGATCTTTATGGGAGGCTTATGTGGCAGCAAATAAGATTTTCTCACAGAGAGTGATTGAGGTTATAAATCCTGATGATGACTATGTTTGGGTTCATGATTATCATTTAATGGTTCTACCAACCTTTTTGAGGAGAAGATTCAACAGACTGAGGATGGGGTTTTTTCTTCACAGCCCATTTCCGTCGTCAGAGATTTATAGGACTCTACCTGTGAGGGAAGAGATCCTTAAGTCTCTTTTGAATGCAGACCTTATTGGTTTTCACACTTTTGACTATGCTCGGCATTTCCTGTCTTGTTGTAGTCGGATGCTAGGTCTGGAGTATCAATCAAAAAGGGGCTATATTGGATTGGAATACTATGGTAGAACAGTTGGAATTAAAATAATGCCTGTTGGGATTCACATGGGTCAAATTGAATCAGTGTTGAGACATGCAGATAAAGAGTGGAGGGTAGCAGAACTCAAGCAACAATTTAAAGGAAAAACTGTGCTGCTTGGTGTTGATGATATGGACATATTTAAAGGTGTGAATCTGAAGCTATTATCAATGGAACAGATGCTGAAGCAGCATCCAAAGTGGCAGGGGAAGGCAGTTTTGGTGCAGATTGCAAACCCTGCCAGAGGAAGAGGCAAGGACCTTGAAGAAATACAGGCTGAAATTCAAGAAAGCTGCAACAGAATTAATCAGAATTTTGGTTATTCTGGTTATCAACCAATAGTTTTCATTGATAGACCAGTCTCTCTCAATGAAAGAGCTGCATATTACACCATTGCTGAGTGTGTTGTGGTTACTGCAGTGAGGGATGGGATGAATCTTACTCCTTATGAGTACATTATCTGCAGGCAAGGAATCCCAGGGTCAGATCCTAATTCTGAATCAAATGGACCCAATAAGAGCATGCTAGTAGTTTCAGAGTTCATTGGATGTTCCCCTTCATTGAGTGGTGCGATTCGGATTAACCCATGGAATGTTGAAGCTACTGCTGAGGCAATGAATGAGGCAATTTCTTTGGCTGATTCTGAGAAACAGTTGCGACATGAGAAGCATTATAGATATGTTAGTACACATGATGTAGTGTATTGGTCGCGAAGCTTTTTCCAAGATATGGAAAGGACATGCAGAGACCATTTTATAAGACGTTGCTGGGGTATTGGTTTGAGCTTTGGTTTCAGGGTTGTAGCTCTTGATCCTAATTTCAGAAAGTTGTCTATTGATGCTATTCTATCTGCTTATTCAAGGTCTAAAAGTCGGGCCATACTTTTGGATTATGATGGCACTGTGATGCCTCAAACGTCCATCAATAAGATACCAAGTGGACAAGTTATGTCCATGTTAAGCATGCTTTGTGATGACGTAAAAAACAATCTTTTCATCGTCAGTGGAAGAGGAAGGGATAGTTTGGGCAAGTGGTTTTCTCCTTGCAAGAAATTAGGGATTGCTGCTGAGCATGGTTATTTTATGAGGTATGCTTATCTCTTTTGCTTATTATCCTTGTTTGTCATTTGTACTTGTATTATTACATGTGCCTAAACTTGTTGATTTGTTAGGTGGTCAGCTGACAAGGATTGGGAGATTTGTGGGCAAGGTAGTGATTTTGGATGGATACAGATGGCTGAGCCAGTTATGAAGTTGTACACGGAATCAACGGATGGCTCTTACATTGAAATGAAGGAAAGTGCCTTAGTGTGGCATCATCAAGATGCAGACCCTGGTTTTGGGTCTTGCCAGGCCAAGGAGATGCTGGACCATTTAGAGTGTGTTCTAGCAAATGAACCAGTGGCTGTGAAAAGTGGTCAGTGCATTGTAGAAGTAAAGCCACAGGTTAGTAGCCATATTACACTTTGGTTTCTAAATTCTCAAAGCAATATTTATCCTCATTCATTATGATAGTTAAGCATGTCATTTCCAAAAGCGTTAAGAGTCCCCTTTCTTAGTGAGTCCTTTCACCTCTTTTAAATCACAAACCTAATTTTTTTGGCTCATGTTCATTGTAGTTATAGCCAGAGTTAGACTGCAAGGTTCGTTTTAAAATTTTCTAAACAATTGGAGTCCCTGTCAATGTTTAGAAGATCATTTTGTTTGATGGGGAAACGGTGGAAGCATACTTCCATTATTTTGCATAATCTCCTTATAGACACGTGCACACATCTGTGCATGCACTTAGACAAATGTATGTACTGTATATTTGGTTGCTTCATCCTCTTATCAGGAGATATTCATTTTTGTTTGCCCATATTATTAATGGGTTAGAAGGTTATTGTTGCAAAATGATTTTTGCAATATGGGGTACCACAAAATTCACTGCATAGAGTTTTATTAACTGCTTATTAGTTGATACTGTGCAGTTAAGTAAATAATGGAACATAAAAAAAGGCTCAGAAGTGACCTCATTAGGTGCATTGTACTAGCTAGATATGAATTTGACGCTTCATTCAAGGTTATTATTTAACATTGTAATGTGGAGAAGTCAACTGATGTTCACCTCCATGAAATGGACAAACTGTTTACTACATAACTACTATCTTCTATATTGTCTTATGATCTCGCAAGAACAGTGGTGCTTAGACCAAAGAAGATACATGTTATTCCATATGCAATCTTCTATGAGCTCATTCACATCATCATTCGTAATTCAACAGTATTATGCCCCTTAATTGTATTTGTTTTTTCGAAAAGGTCTGAAGAAAATTTTCAAGAGGTTTTTAGTTGACTGATAAATTAACATAACCTCAGCTAGCATAACACTGGGATCATTTTAGGAAGCATTCTTGTGAGCTTGGATGTGATTGTATCTGGAAAAAGTAGCTTTGTTGATTTTATATTTTTTAATGTGCATTCACTGTTGTCATTTCGTTCATGACTTTATACATGGGTCACCTTATTTTCTTATTTTCTGTAAATGGATTGCCTGTTTACCACTAGTAATATGTGACTGATGCCTCGACAATAACGAAAACATGATCAATAAATTTTGTTTGTTTCTGATTCATAGGGAGTCAGTAAAGGAATGGTTGCAGAAAAGATCTTCACATCAATGGCTGATAGTGGAAGGCAGGCTGATTTTGTACTATGCATTGGTGATGATAGATCAGACGAGGACATGTTTGAGATAATTGGAAATGCAATGAATAATGGTGTTCTCTCCTCTAATACTTCCATCTTTGCATGCACCGTTGGACAGAAACCAAGCAAGGCCAAATACTATTTGGATGACACGGTTGAGGTTATAAACATGCTTGAAGCTTTAGCAGAGGCTTCTGATCCTTCTCCTTCCTCAGATCCTGAAAGAGAAGTCTCCCCTTAAAATCCTCCTTGGTTGCTTTCATAGTTTAAAGATCGAAGTGATCTAAACACAATTCCATACTGGGTTGTGATTGAAGACAAAGATGTTTTTTCAGCCATTTACTTTTGAGAGAACTACAATGCAACCCATTAAACATCATCGGCAAGGATAATTTCCAGGTTACAGCAATTCAGAAGACTAATGACACTAGTTGTTTTCCTACGGCAGGTCACATACTTATGCATCACCTTCGTCAACTCAGGCATCTAACGGTAAATAGCTAACTTATTACTCATTGATTCATGAAGCAACCACAGAATGGGGGAAGAAATGCACAAATAATTGTTGCATCAAATACATTTAGAGGGAGCGGAGCCTATCTAATAGAATTGTGATACTTGGTATTTTGGCAGGGCAAAGGTCACTGCAATTTAGCATTAAACATGAAATAGGGGGGACATTGCAAGGGCATATATGTTGAGCGGATATATATGTCCATGAACTGAACAGTATTATTGCTATTTTGCTTCATTTTGTGTTGTGGCTTGAATTTATTTTACCATTTGATAACTATCAGATAAGTCTCTTTGCTTTTTTAATCTGTAAATTAAATATAATAACAATTTCCAAGTTTGTTCTCTACAATCTACAGTTGTCGGACTCCATTTCACATGCTTGTACGTAGTACTTTTTCTGTAATCTTTAGGAAATTAAGTAGTTAATGAACAATTTTAAGGAAAAAAAATGATATAGGAATATACGATCATTAAGGGGGGAAGTAAGAGCCGGGCATGTTTTATAGAAATTGCTCTCTTTTTGCTTAGAGTTGAGTTCCCTTTATGGAAGTTCATCTTCCAGCTTTTCCCTACCCTGAAAACCAGAGAAATATTCCGAATAATCTTTTTTTCTCCCCTGGTTTTTAAGCCATTTCCTGTTATGAGTAATTTCAGAGAAATAGAAGAAGAAGAAACAGTGAGGATGAAAGTTGATTTGTATAATATTATGATATTTTGTATTCCATCTCATTGGCTATATATATATAGCCTTACAAGAAGATTGGAGAAGGCAGAAGAAAGTGCTTGAATGGAAAACATGAGCATATCCCCCTATCGACCTAGTGGTCCCCTTCTCCACCGTGTAACCACCTCTGTGCTAGTGAAACGACCTGTGTCCATGTGTGTTTGTCTGTGCGTTAAGCCACTCAAATCAGCACATATCATTTCTTCTCTCTTTTAGAATTTTTGTCCTCAAGGATAAAGTTGGGTATGATTTGGTAAAATTATAAGCAATATTATTTATTATCATATCTAATATATGCTTTGAGGCTATCAATCCAATTATAATCAACTCTGTCATTGAATTTTTCCTTCTATGCAAACTTAGGATTTTCTTAGAAATCGACCAATGCTTGTCTCATGATAGAGTTCGAGAGGATGTTTTGAATTTCAGGATCTACACTATTTTAGCCTGTCTCTCTTTTAATTCATCGAAAAGTACCCAAAGCAATTCTTGGTTGTTAGGATCATGTTTCAAGCCTTTCTAGTATGTTTGGGTCTATGAATGTTCACTCGTTTGCAAATGTAAGCATGTAAAAGGATCAACATAGCTATGCAAAGGATGTAAATTGATAGAGCTTGTTAGTATGAGTTCTTGGAAACCAATTTCACTACCAACTAGTTGAAGCTCTGTTATTACAAAATACATGATGCCAGACATATTATTTCTTCTTTGACCATGCCTTGTCCCCACCAAAGCACCACTTTGATCATTAGCTAGTGTTTGGCTATCAATAAGGAAATCAGAGAGGATGTTGTCACGTTTACTATTCTTAAGATGCTGCATCAAGCTATTTTCTAATAGTTTGAAAGACATGGTTGAGGATACGGGAGCTAAATCCCCAAAACCAACCGCAAGTATTGGATTACATTTTATGCTTACAGTTGTTAAAATCCCTCCAAAAAGCTCTATTATTTTGACCAACAACTGAAAGTGTTGCAAATTCATCAATAGGATTGTGGTTGTGGAGATGACCCTTTAACTTATCTGGTAGTCTAGCATCAACTTTATCTTACTATTCATTATTCATAATAGCCACTTTCCCTAATGATGGATGCTCATTTCCAGTAGTATTAATGTTAGAGTTTTCAGGGGTTAGGTGAGCAATAAAAAAAGAGTAGTTGCTTTCACCATTACCCCTGAGTGAGTTAACACCGTGTGATTGTTGATGAACGTTCCTAGAGTCTCCCTGTTGAGGGAGAATTGAGGAAAAATAGGGAGATTAATTAAGGGAACCATTATGGGGTTCGAAAACCTGATCAGAGTGCAAGACATTAGGGTTACTCTTGGCCTCTAAAGGAAGCAGCGAAGTCTTAGTTTCCTGTTGACTTGCTTTAGGCACTGAATCTTAACCTTCAACGACTTTTTTAGAACTGGAATCTACCATGACATTGATAGCAAAAATTTATACCCAAGGTATCGACCTAAACATTCATGTTGCCAGAAGTCAGATGGAGCTACCCAACAAACTTTTGAATAATAGTTGGTTGCTGATGCTTATCAGCCATTTTTTTATGAACAAACAGAAACCCCTTTGAATCTAGCTTTCATAATGTGAAAGGAGCAGAGAAGAAAGTTTTTGCCTCTTCTTTCACCTCCGATAGTTGAAACCTTAGGCACCTCATCAACAAGGCTTGTAAGTACCACAACCAGAAACATAAGGGATATGAGAAACCGCGCATCTGGTACCCCAACGAATTAAGCCTCTTAACCAATTGGGCCTCCTAACAATAACACTAGCAATTCCATATAATGGCCCAACACTAACATTAATACTTGGAGTAGCATTTTCTTTATGGGTGGGAACAATAGACCCAGATAATGGCCCAAATCCAAGCCCATTATGAGGTAGTCCAGCTAAAGGAGAAAAACTTGATTCATGGGTCGGTTCTGGAGGCCTAGGTGGTGTTGATCCACATGGCTTTATCTTGGTGTCTGAATAAGCCATCGCCATTTCTTCGGGTAAACCAGAAAAAAGATTCTCGTCGGTTTTGAGATCTATAGGTTAGGATTCCCTCGTTGCGTACTCCATGGCAGCATAATAAGCACCAAAGGTGAAGAATCCAATGGTTGGAACTTCAAATTTTTCAAAGATCTCAGACGACCAACTTATCATAACGTTAAGAAAAAGAGTTGATGGTGGTGGTGCTAGCCTTGGGTTCTTTGAAGGGTCTTCATAGTCGGTTGGACCAAACCTTAGTTGCACCGCCTTGGTGAACTCACTCTAGGTGAGTGGTCCACGAAACTTTGCAAGCAACCATCAATGCCATTGTAGGGCGATGCCTTCTAGATGGAAGGAAGCCAGCTGCACCTGTTGATCTGGTGTGATGTTCATGAATCCGAAGTACTGTTCGGCCTCACAAATCCAACCAATTGGGTTATTTAAAAAAAAATTAGGGAAGGATATCTTGTTATGTCTTTGTTTCGTCACGAGTCATGAGTCATTCACGTGTAATGATCAGTATGTGCATTTGTGGGCACTTTACAAGCCTCCCAACGTGTATGGAAAAAATAAAAAAAGGGAGGGGAGGGACGAATCAAAGCGACATAGGGCTGAATCTCAGTAAATCGTGGCAGCAAGGCCACTTTACCACTTACAATACCCCGTCACGTATTTAAGTCATCTACAAAGGATTCTACCAGCCGCTCGATGGAAATTACACTTCAAGGCGCTCGCCTTTTGGGGCCGAGGCCCCTACTGTAGGTCACCAAACGGGCGGTAAGCACACGCATCGTTTCTAGCCCGGATTCTGACTTAGAGGCATTCAGTCATAATCCAGCACACAGTAGCTTCGCGTCACTGGCTTTTCAACCAAGCGCGATGACCAATTGTGCGAATCAATGGTTCCTCTCGTACTAGGTTGAATTACTATTGCGACACTGCCATCAGTAGGGTAAAACGAACCTGTCTCATGACGGTTTTCTATTTTTATTTAGTTAAAATAGAAAGGATTCTTAGATTGCGTCCGATGATGTTTTCTAGCCGGCAGTCCAACAAAGAGGCGAAGTAGTGGACATAATGGGAAAGATCCACTATACTGGCCCGAGAACGGGAAATAATAAGAATGGTAAACCAGAGTCTCTTTTTTACAACAATAGCAAGGAGATTTGCCAATAGGAGTCTAAACCCAGCTCACGTTCCCTATTAGTGGGACATGTTCTGGATTAGGTGGAAAATATTTTGATAGAGAATGTGGAGTATATTTTTGTATATGTAAAGGTAATATTACACTACCCAATGTTTGGTTGACTAGAATGGAATTGTATCAGAATTGATTCTATCTAGTTTTATATATGGCTGGGCTGAAAAGTGAGAATTAAATTAAATCAATTCCTAAAAAAAGAAGTAATCACAATTCCTTCTCCCCCTTAAGGAATCATGATTTCATTCTCATCTAATTTGTTTTCTAATTTTACACAAATCTCACTCCAAGTACAATCCTAAACCCTAAGCCTTATTCCCTAAATCCCTATTCCCAAATCCCAAAACCATAAATCCTAAACCCTATTTATAAAAGTAATAATTTTAACGCTAAACCTTAACACACAAATATAACCCTAAACTCTAAACCCTAAATCACAAAATCGTAAATCATATTTAGAAAAATAATAATTTTAACCCTAAACCTTAAATCACAAACATAACCCAATATCATTAACCATAAACCCTAAACATTATTTAGAAAAATAATAATTTTAACCCTAAACCTTAACCCACAAATATAACTTTAAACCTTATATCCAATATCCCAAATCCCAAATCCCACAACCCTAAACCATATTTAGAAAAATAATAGTTTTAATCCTAAACCTTAACCCATAAATATAACCGTAAACCGTAAACCCCAAATCTCAAAACCTTATACCCTATGTACAAAAAATAATAATTTTAATACTAAACCTTAATCCACAAACATAATCCAAAACCTTAAAACCTAAACCCTAAACCCTATAACATAAACCCCAAATCCCATAACCAATACCCTATTTAGAAAAATAATAATTTTAACTCTAAACCTTAACCCACAAATAAAACCCTAAACCCCAAATCCCGAAACCATACATCCAATTTAGAAAAATAATAATTTTGACCCTAAACCATAACCCACAATTATAACCTTAAACCATAAACCCTAAACCCCAAATCCAAAATCCCACAACCCTAAACCTTATTTAGAAAAATAATAATTTTAACCCTAAACATTAACCCACAAATATAACCATAAACCCAAAATCATAAACCACAAAATCTCATAATCCTAAACCCTAGTTAGAAAAATAATAATTTTAAACCTTAACCTTAACTGACAAATTCAACCCTAAGCCTGAAACAAAAATCCCAAAACACTAAACCCCAAATCCCAAATCCCAAACCTTCAAATACTAAACCCTATTATGAAAAATAATAATTTTTATAATATATTTTATTTTTAAGATATAATTATTAAGAAAAATAATAATTTCAATAATTTATTTTGTCTAACGAAAAAATAATAATTAAATAATATTATTTAAATTTTACAGAATATATGAGTGTTAAGGTAATATATAGTTTTTTACATTCTATTCCAATTGTAAACCAAACATATCAATCATGATTTATTCTTTGATTCTAGTGGTCAAACGCAAAAAAGGTTTCCATTCCATTCCTATTCTCAATCCCATATTCACTCTAATCTGTTGTCCATGTCAAAAGTGTTCGTAAATTAAGTCCACAGTTAGCGAATTTAAACTCAGGATCATCGTATTGAGATATTTACCCAACAAGAGGATATGGTGGCTCAATGACATGAGGTGATGATGAGATTCTTACACACTTAGGAAAAAATATTGCATCATAATTCTTTAGTACAATATCACACGTAACACATACCTCCCAAAATCTTTTGATTTCTCCATCTTCTTAGACTTGGATTTTTTTATTGGTGTTATATTAATTTGTTAGTTTATTTAGAGATATTTGGTATATGTTAAACTTGAAGTTCTTGAATAAATGCTAGAATTGCTTGGTTGACGGTATATTGGGACATGTTTTGAATTAGGTGGAATATATTTTTATAGAGAATATTTAGTATATTTTTGTATATGTAAGGATAATATTACATTGCCCTACGTTTGGTTGACTAAAATGGAATTGAATTAGAATTGATTTCTTTCAATTTTATTTTTGGTTAGGCTGAAAAGTGAGAATAAAATAAGAACAATTTGTAGAATAGAAGTAATCATAATTCCTTCTCCCCCTTTAAGGAAACATGTTTCCTTTCCTATCTCAAACTTTTTTTCCAATTTTACCCAAACCCCAAGTACAACCTTAAACCTTATGCCCTGATTTTCTCTCGAGGCGAAATTATAGATAACATTTAACTAAGAAAATGATTTAGGCTATCTTTGGATCGTTTGAGCCTATCTATCTACCTTCATATGCTTTATCCATAGTATACCCCTTTTGAGCCTCAAAGTTTATATATATATTTTTATCTCATTTTCAAAAGCCTACTAAATATATATATACGTGCAGATATATCGGAAAAAAAGAGAGGATACTGTTAAAAAAAGGAAAAAAAATAGAAAAAAAGAAAAAAATGAGTATTGTATGTGATGTTAAATCCCAAATTGGGAAGTAGTTATTGTGATGATAGATCGTATCTCGTTTAAATCCTAAAATGATGTGTTTAGGAAAAGTTTTTAGCTAAATATTATCCTTTATCCTACCTTTACCTAACCCATACATTACAAGCTTAATAAAGTCCTATTGATTTTGTGTTTGTCTACATTAGTGGAGAAAGAAATGAAAAATAAACTTATGAGATATGCGATTTCATTAAAAATAAATTGCACTCATATTTGCATAAACTGATCCGGATTATATGTGATAAAATATGAAAAGACTTCACACACACACTAAATTCATTGTGAAAATGTAATATACTTTTATATTAATTTCAACGTTTAGATAAAATTCTTTTATTTCTTTGAGTTATGTTATTTGAAATAAACAAAAAGAAATATTTTAAAAATCGCTATTTTAAAAGCATTTATTCTTGTTTTATTTCTTGCCTTTTGCTCGAGGGTTAGCAAAATCTTAAGTTTGGGGGTGTGATAACTGTATTTTATACTGTTATTTTCGTCTATTTTATTAATTATAATTGCTAGTTCTTTACATTTTTAGTTAATTTTTAATTAATTAAATTAATATTTAGTATTAGTTTTTAATAAATATATTTTCAAGAAAATTAATGAATTTTAATAAAAAGGGACTTAATTGCAATTATAAAAAGCTTAAAATTTAATTTGAATTAAAAGTGGGTTAAATTGAAAATATCAAAAGATTATAAGTTAATTTGAATTAAATTTGTGGGTCAAAATGCAATTAATGAAAGTTGAATTTTCTGCGCAGTAGAAGGAGCCACTCGTGACATTCACAATGCCCAACACTCACCGTTCGATCGTCCAATCAACGGTCAAGATCTGGCGCATGCAAACAAGACACGACAAAAGAGAATGGACCCGGTATTCCTGAAGCACGCGACTCGGCACCGAGTAGGGCCCACCTGCCACGCAGGCTGGCGTGCAGAGTGGGACCCACGTGTCGACTGCGCAGAAGTTTCTCCCGAGCTGCATCGCTCACCGTTGGATCAGTTGAAAGGTTTAGATTTAACCGCGTGGAATCAAGCTGTCACGCACCGAGCTGCTCGCCTACACTCCCGTGCGACGCTGTTCATCGCATCAGAGTGCACCATCGCATTTCACCGAATAAAAAGCAGCCACGTGTTTCCTCAATATTTCAGGGAATCATATGACGACACATGGCATGTATTTGTTAAAATAAAAACACAGAAACGACACCCACTCACCACCTCTTTCTGCGTCGCCACGTATCGAAGCCAACTGTCGCACACTTCCAACGCGATAAGATCTTGTGCGACTCAGTCCAGCTGTTCTCCATGCGCCCATTCTCCCCACCGAATGAAAGTCTGCCACATGTCTCTTCATATCTTGCAGCCAATAAAATGATGACACGTGGCATGCATTTAAAGAAAAAAAAATTAGAAAAACACAGAACGGTTTTCACCCGTGTTATTTATTTTAATTCCTCCCATGTCTTTTTGTCCCCCAATACATGTATCTTGATAAAAAAAAATTGTATAGGGGGATATATTTGGACGCGAGAAAAAAGTTGGAGTTTAGTTTTTAGTTTTGCATTTTTCCACTTTTTCACTTAAGTTTTAGTTTCTCTCTACGTGTTGTAAAATACGCAGAAACTTTTATTTAACAATTTTTATGTTGTATTTTCTTAGGAAATAGAGAGAAAGAAGACAACGAAGAACAAGGAAAGGGAAGAAATTTAATTTTCATTGAGGAATCGTGAAAGAGTTTCTCCTAATCTTTTTTTCTTTTAAATTTTATTTCTCTGAAATGTTTGATTGTTGTTGTGTTGTAATTTTAATTTCTGCTATGAACTAATTTATTTGTTCTAGGGTTGCAGTGTAGCTTAAATTATGAAACTTGAATTAATTATTTTTGAATGATTTATGGAACAGTTTTAAGTTGTTTATTTTATCTATGCTTAATGCTTTTAATTATCGGAAGATTAATTAATTGATACGTGACACTTAAATAAACTTGGAAAATACATTTTTGTGTGTTGCTCGTTATAAAATAACGTATATATATAAGGGATAGGAATATACTTTTATTGTATGTGTAACTATTTGAGAACTTAGAACTTAATAAATCTGGTTGAATTTAATTCTCATAGGAATATAATGAATTATTTTAGTGAGATGTGTCTGTATGGAGCTCGGAAGAGATATATGGATAAATTAGGAGTTCTTGGTTAACAACTTAAAATACGAGAACATAAATCAAGAAAAAATAAAATGTTCAAGTGGATTAATTTGGTGAAACTACAATCCTAGAATTTTCTTATAAACTGTTATAAAAACTAGTTAATCAAACTGCATCAAATTATCGAATATATGGATAAACTCAGGTTGAAATAATTTTAGTATTAAGGAACACTAGTAACAAATCTCCGTGGGAACGATATTTTACTTAATCATATTATTACTTGTGACCGTGTATACTTGCATGATTTTATGTTCTCTAAAAGAGACAAAAATCTTAAATCCTAAAATCGAAAACCCTAGTTAGATAAATAATAATTTAAACCCTAAATCTAAACACACAAATATAACCCCAAATCTTAAACTCCAAATCCAAAATCACGAAACCCTAAACTCTATTTAGAAAAATAAAATTTTAACCCTAAACCATAACCCACAAATATAACCCTAAACCCTATAACGTAAACCCCAAATCTAACAACCTAAACCCTATTTTGAAAAATAATACTTTTAACCCTAAACATTAACCCACAAATATAAACTTAAACCCTAAACCCTACATCCTATTTAGAAAAATAATAATTTTAACCCTAATCCATAACCCACAAATATAACCCTAAACCCTAAACACTAAACCCCAAATCCTAAATCCCATAACCCTAAACCCTATTTAGAAAAATAATAATTTTAACCCTAAACCTTAACCCACAAATATGACCTTAAACCCTAAACCCTAAACCCCAAATCCCACAACCATGAATCCTCTTTAGATAAATAATAAATTTAACCCTAAACCTTAACCCACAAATATAACCATAAACCCTAAATCATAAAGTCCAAATCTCATAAACCTAAACCCTATTTAAAAAAAATAGTTTTTAAAATATATTTTATTTTTAAGTAATAATTATTTAGTAACATAATAATTTCAATAATATATTTTTTCTAATGAAAAAATAATAATTAAATAATATTATTTAAATTTTAGAGAATATATTAGTATTAAGGTAATATAGAGTGTTTTACATTCCATTACAATTGTAAATCAAACACTACAACCCTAATTCCTTTTTTGATTCAAGTAGTGAAACGCAAAAAAATGATTCCATTCCATTCATATTCACAATCCCATTCCGATTTAATTCTGTTATCCTTCTCAAAAGTGTTCAAATTTTATGTCCACGATAATCAAATTTAAACTCGGGATTATCATATTGAGATATTTACTCAACAACAGGAGATGATGGCTCAATGACAAGAGGTGATGATGAGACTCTAAAATAAACTTAGTCAAAATATTGAATCATAATTCTTTAGTACAATATCACAAGTAGCACCTACCTCTCAAAATCCATTGATTTCTCCATTTTCTTAGACTTGGATTTTTTCATTGGAGTTATATTATCTTGTTAGTTTATGTAAAGACAATTGGTATATGTCAAAGTTGAAGTTGTTGAATAAATCCTAGAATTTTTTGGTTGACGGTATATTGGGACATGTTTTGGATTAGGTGGAATATATTTTGATAGAGAATGTTTATTATATTTTTGTATATGAAAAGGTAATATTACATTACCCTACATTTGGTTGACTGGAATGGAATGAAATAAAAAATGATTCCTTCCAATTTTATATTTGGTTGAGCTGAAAAGTGAGAATAAAATGAAAACAAATCCTAGAATTGAAGTAATCTTAATTCCTTTTCCCACTTAAGGAATCAAGATTTCATTCTTATATCAAATTGTTTTTCCAATTTTACTCCAACCCTAAGTATAACCCTAAACTCAAAGTCCTAAAACTTAAACCAAGATACTAAATCCCAAATCCCAAAACCCTAGATCCTATTTAGAAAAAAAAATATAATTTTAACCCTAAACCTTAACCCACAAATATGACCCTAAACCATAAAAACCAAATCCCAAATCACAAAACGCTAAACCCTATTTAGAAAAATAATAAATTTAACTCTAAACCTTAACCCACAAATATAACCATAAACCCTATAACATGTATCCCGAATCCAACAACCCTAAACCCTATTTAGAGAAATAATAATTTTAACCCTAAACCCTAAATCCAAAATTCTACAACCCTAAATCATATTTTGAAAAATAATAATTTTAACCCTAAACCTTACTCGGACTTTGTCCCAGCTTGAGTCGTAAACCTCGATCCATTTATTGTGACACTAGAAAATGATTTGACATCGAATTTTGGACCATGTGCAAGCCATTCTAAACTTTCTGTTATTTTATGATTGGGTTTCTTGAGTTCATCTTGAATCTATGTATACAAAAAACATGAAATGTGTTTAAAGTAAAGTTTTAAAACATTGCATAGAAGTACTAATAAATTCTTGTATGTGACACTTATATGGTTGCATAACCAATTAATAAGCTCTCGCTTATGTTCATCATACGATCATTTTTCTCCTCCTTTTTTTATAACAAGAATCGATCTTCAATAAGTTTAAATGCATTCTGTAATGTTATTAAGGATATATGAAGTAAATATCATCATTAACAGTTAAATAAAAATTAATTTTTGCATAAATGGAAATGTTAAACATCACTTACTCTATATACGGTTATGCCTAATTATTATTTACCAAAATGATTCGGTGTGCTTTTTCCCATCGAGTGCGATCAATAAACAATTTCTTAATTCCACCAAGCATAGGGTTTTCTACTTGGATCATGTTACATTCTAAGAAAAACTTATGCATAGGATTCCCAATTTCGATGCAACCACTAAAGTATTCATAACAAAACTCAATTGCCTCTTCAGCAATGTAACGTTCCACCATGCATCATTCAGGTCGATTTCTATTATTTACATATCCTTTAAAGACTTGCATATATCTCTCAAAAGGATACATCCATCTTAAGTAAGTAGGACCACACAATTGAACCTCTCGAACTAAATGAACACACAAGTGAATCATTATATTGAAGAAAGAAGGAGGAAAATATTTTTCAATTAGACACAAAGTCTCTACAACACTTTTCTATAAAGAGTTTAACTCGCCAATTGATATAGATTTCTTGTATATTGTATTGAAGAATGAACACAAATGAATTATTGATAATTGAACATGATTTGGAAGAATTGATCTAATAGCTAGTGGTAATAACTGTTGCATTAAGATATAACAATTATGTGATTTCAATCCATAAAGTTTCTTATCGGTGATAGACACAAAATTTCTTAAGTTGGATGAGTAACCATCAGGAAATTTCACACCCGCCAAACATTTACAAAACACATCCTTCTATTTTGTTGACATTTTATATGATGCTGGTGGCAAGTATGTTCGATTCTTATCATTTTTCACCCTTGGTGGCAATCCAGATCGTATACCTAGTTTCTTTAAATCTAGTCTTACTTTAATTCCATCCTTCGTTTTTGTAGGTATATTAAGTAATCTACCAATCAAGCTCTCAGATACATTTTTATTAATGTCCATGACATCTAAGATGTGACGAATGTGTAGGTCTTTCCAATAAGATAATTCCCAAAATATTGATTTTTTATTCCAACAACCATGGTCTACTGATTCTCCTTCTTTTTCATTTTCACCCTATTCATTAGATGACCTCTTTCGTTTCCCTACCTTACTGAGTATTCTTTTTTCATCTTTCCATATCGTTTGAATGTCATACCATTTAATTTCCTTAATATCTCAACACCTTGCAGACATCAGGGTGCATGATCATGATCTTCTTCACCATCGAACAATTTCTTTTTTTATCTAAACTTGTGTCCAGATGGAAAAAATATTTTATGTCTTCTATAAGGCATCCTTTGTCCATGAACATGATAAGTTGCAGAAGTGCCATCACTACATAAAGGGCATCCCTTGTTACCTTTTGTTGCATGTCCTGATAAGTTTTCATAAGTAGGAAAAGCATTAATTGTCCATAAAAGGACCCCTCTCATGTTAAAGTGTTCTTCTTTATGTGCATCGTAAAAATTTACACCATCATTCCACAACGTCTTTATATCATCTATTAGAGGTTGGAAATATACATCAATATCAACACCGGGTTGTTTCAGTCCTGAGATCAATAATGTTAACATCATGAATTTTCTTTTCATACACAACCAGGGAGGAAGGTTGTATGTTACCATAATTACTAGCCAACAACTATATCTACTACTAAGGGAACTATGTGGATTAATTCCATCAGCAGCAATGGCAAGATGAAGATTGCGCGGATTAGATGCAAATTGAAGGGATAAATTATCTACTACTTTCCAATTTAGAGAATCACGAGGATGACATAGCACCCTATCACCATATCAATTATCTAAATGCCAATTCAACATCTTTGATATCTCTTTACTTTTGAACAACATTTGAAAATGAGGAATCAGAGAAAAGTACCAAACAACCTTTGCGGGTATGCCTTTCTTAGATGTTGTCTCATTTGTAGCATGCTTCCATCTCAATTCTTTACACATCGGACAATCATCTAAAATCTCATATTCTTTTCTATAAAGAATGCAATCATTTGGACAAGTATGAATCTTATCATATTCCATGCCAAATCGACTAAGAGATTCCTTCTCTTCATACATTGAAGATGGAAATTCAATACCCTCATAAAACATATCGACTAGTAGATTTAGTAATTCTGTGAATCCCTTGTCAAAAAAACCAGGTTTTGCCTTCACATTGTACAAATAAACCTATCCCAAAATTTTAGTGTATTTCTTTCATTTTGGATACAACGGTTTTTTGGCATCTTCTAGAAGTTTTTTAAAGGTTTTTGGATCATCCTCACGTAGTTCATCTTCAACACCATGAAACATATTTTTTGTCTATACATTATGATAAGATGTATGTAATCCATTCACATTCTTATTTATCTTTTCCCCCATAAGTATTATCAATATTTTTTCCATGATAATACCAACATTTATAGCTCAAAAGAATACCATAATGGATAAGATGATAGTTAACCTCGTCAACTTCATGAAATTTCTCATTTTTACATTTAACACATGGGTATCAAATCATACTAATTTCATTATTACTATTTCTACAATCAAATTTCATAAAACTTTCAACTCTAGGAATGTAGTCCTAATTATTAGAATATATTTCAAAACATACATAATACAAAAATTTATCATTTTAATCATTTTGAAATTGTATTATTTTAACTTAATAAAATATAATTATTTATATGTAAATAAATTTATCCACGTACGGTAAATATTATAGTCCCTCAAACCCACAGCATCCAGATATTATTTGCACAAAAAATCAGCCAAACATATAATAAGCATAATGCAAAATATACATAAATAAAAAATTTATACAAAAAAAGAAAACTGAATAATAAGTGCATAAGATTAATACAAATACTTACAAGAGTAAATGAAATGACTAAATGAAGGAAATGAAGAAAAAATGGGTGTTTTGTAAGTGATAATAAGTGAGAAAATAGGTATAATTATTTTGAGTATTTCACTAAAAAAAATAGGAGATCTGAAAGATAATATGGAGAGGAAGATAACCCACAAAACGACTTAAAATGGTGGTCGGGGGTGGTCGGAAAATGAGAAAGAGTGGAGGAAGTGAGCTCGGTTTTGAGGTTTTTTTTTTGCTGGGCAAATTGAAAAAGACGTTCTGATGAAGAAGAGAGAATAGAAATGGATTAATACGTGTGGATATCATCCGTTGACGTGTCGAACTGATGCTACACAGGTGGAATCGACACTATACACGTGTGTAGAATCGGTTCAACACATCAACCGACGCTACGTGTGATGAGTGCTCAAAAAGCACTAAAAAAACCATGATTTTATGCACATTAATTGATTAAAAATATATATATTTATATGTTTTATCATATATTTATATAAATTTGTCTTTTTCGGAATCACGGGTATTTTTATTGTTTTTCAGGTATTTTGGCTTAAAAACATAACTTAAAGACTCAAAGAGGAATACTAGAAGCAATACATCACAAATATATTAATAAATAAATGGGGAAAGGTCAACAAATATGGAAAAATTGGACAAAATGGGTCAAAAAGGTCAAAAATGTCAAAAAGGAGAAAATCGCGTCGCCGTGTCGCGTAGCTACCCAGCCGCGCGCCCAGTCCCGCGTGTGCCAGCGCCCAAGCCCATCCGCTCGCGCCGACGCCCGTTTCGCCCCATTTTTCACGTGCAACCGCCCCATGACGTCAAGCTGACGTCGTCAATGACCTCAGCAATTCCATTCCGCATTTTTACCACTTTTTAACATTTTTTCACTCACTTTTTCTCTTCATCCTCACCTTAAATACCCCCCCTTCCCTTCACTTCTAAACACACCTCAAAATACATTCTTTTCTCTCTTTTCTTAGATTTTTAGTTTTTCTTAGTTTTTAGTTTTTCTTGGTTAATTTCTCTTAGTTTTAGAGTTCTTCCTTTTTTGGGAAGAACTAGTTATGTTTTTGTGATTTTTTAGCTTTTTGATTCATTAAATTGGAGTGCAAATTCCGCTTGGAGGTTTTCCGGCAACGGGAATAGCGTCGAAGTTCGGTAAGGATTTTATTTTCTTTACAGTTATTTTTTATGCTTTATTCTTACATGTTATATTTAATTTAACTGTGCTGGCTGTTTATAAACATGATGTAATAATAACGTTGTTATGCTTGCGAAATATTAAATAGGTGAAAATCTCTAAAATGAATTGATTTTGTTTTTATTCAAGATTTTATATTAAGAATGTTAGAGAGAAATATATTATTTTTCATCACAAACTTAAACCTGAAAATTAGATTTTAAGGTTTAGTTATCCGGTATGATTTAGAGTAGTGCTCTTTTATTTGTTGGTACAATCGCTCGGTAGTTAGAGTGAAGCTCTATTTCAAAAGTTTTTATAAGAATTATTATATGAAAATGTATTGACAACATCTTTTCTGTAGTGGTTTTAAAACTTAAAAGTTAGTACTCGGATAGCTAAATTCTTAGGTTTAATTTGGACACCTTGAATAAAGTTTAAACTGTCTAACCCCACCAAAGGTGGCATTTAAATGGTTCATTTTCAATCTCTTAGAAAAAGGAATTAATTTAATTAACCAAATTAGTTATCAACCCCACCCATAGGTGTTAATTGATTTGTTTAGTTAACAAAGAATATCTAACCCCACCAAAGGTGGTATTCATACAAAAAAGGGAGAATCAATAAATATCAATTCATATCTTTAATAACCTAAATAATATGAGCAAGCATAATTAACTTAGTTATTATATCCATAAATACTCCACTATAATAAAAGATAAATTTGCATGAATGTTTATTGAATCTATGTTTATTTTTATGTAAGTAGATAAAAACACAAAACCCCAAAATATCGAGAGAGGATGTTTAGGATTTAATTTCCTTTTTAAAAGTTTGAATAATAAATTAGAAACCACATACATTCCTTCCTTAGATCGACCTTGGGAGTATACTTATCATTTTCTTCGAAATGATTCGTGCACTTGCGAGAGTTTTATAAATATTAAAAACCAAAGTATTGGCAAGAATCGACGATGTCGGTTTTCGCTCATCAACGTGCTATGCGTATTTTTTTATTTTAAAAATGCAGTTTAAAATTGAAATTATATAGTACAATTTTTTGTCAATTATTATTTTATTTGAAATCTTTAAAATTGAATTCGGATATATAAATAGTATTATTTTTTCTTCTTTTTTTTTAGTCAATTTCTTTTTAAAATTATATAACTTTGTATATTTGTTTGATACTTAATTTATGTACGTACATGTTTTTCACACTAGTTATTGAATTGGATAACATGAAAAATATTTTATACTATACAGAAAAGTTTTCCAAAAAATATAAAAGGTTTATAGTTAAAATAAAATAATAATTGAACTAAAAAATAAAAAAATTATACTATTTAATTTCAATTTTAAAATAAAAAAATACACGTAGGACGTAGCGTCCATAGGACGTGTAGAATAGACGCTATCCCGTGTGTAGCGTTGGTTCTACACGTCAACCGACACTACGTACTACGTGTATTTTTTATTTTCAAATTGTAGTTTTAAAATTGAAATTAAATAGTACAATTTTTTTTATTTTTTGGTCAATTATTATTTTATTTGATTTTAATTATAAAACCTTTTATACTTTTTGAAAACTTGTTTGCATTTTGCAAATATTTCATGTACGTACATAAAATTAAGTATCCAAACAAATACACAAAATTATATAATTTTAAAAACAAATTGACTTAAAAAAAAGAAAAAAATTATACTATATATATATATATATCAAAATTCAATTTTAAACAGTTTAAATAAAATAATAATTGGCTAAAAAATTAAAAAAAAATTTGCTATATAATTTCAATTCTAAACTGCATTTTTTTAAAATAAAAAAATACACGTAGGATGTAGCGTCGGTTCTACGTGTCAAACAACGATACATGTAGCATCGATTTTTCACCGAACTAACTTTACATCATTAAAAATAGATTTCTCCAAAAAATAACTTTTAAATACCACATTTATGTACTAGTGACCCCAAATCCAAAATCCAAAAAAACCCTAGATCCCTATTTTGAAAAATAATAATTATTAAACTCCTACGGTAAAATTTGTGATTATTATGGTTTGGGGTATAATTTATTATTTTTTTAAATAGGGTTTAGGGTTTGTTGTTTAGAGTTCTATTTGTGAGTTAATGTTTAGGATAAAAAATTAATTATTTTTTAAATAGGGTTTAGCGTTGTGGGATTTGGGATTTACAGTTTTAACGTTAGATTTATGGGTTAAAAGTTTCATATTAAAATTATTATTTTTATAAATAGGGTTTAGGGTTTCTAATTTTGATTTGGGGTTTAAGATTTTGGTTTATATTTGTGGGTTAAGGTTTATGGTTAAAATTATTATTTTTTTAAATAAGGTTTACAGTTTTGGGTTATACTTCGAGTTGGGGTAAAAATTGGGAAAGAAACTTTGAGATGAGAATGGAATCATGATTCCTTAAGGGGCGAGAAGGAATTATGAGTACTTCTCTTTTAGGAATTGATTTCATTTTATTCTCATTTTTCTACACCACCAAACATATAATTGGAAGGAATCAATTCTAATTCCTTTCCATTCCAGTCAACCAAACATAAGGTAATGTAATATTACCTTTCATATTAAAAAATATACTCCACATTCTCTTTCAAAATATGTTCCACCTAATCCAAAATTTGTCTCAATATAACCTCGACCAAGAAATTCTAGCATTTATTCAAGAACTTCAAGTTTAATATATACCAAATGTCTCTACATAAACTAACAAAAATAATATAACTCCCAATAAGAAAAAAATCCATGTCTAAGAAGATGAAGAAATTGATAGATGTTGTGAGGTAGGTGCTACTTGTGATATTGTAATAAGGAATTATGATGCTATATTTTGACTAAGTTTGTGTAAGAATCTCATCATGACCTCATGTCATTGATCCATCATCTCCTTTTGTTTAGTAAATATCTCAATACGATGAACCTGAGCTCAAATTTGCTAACCGTGGACTTTGAACACTTTCGACATTGAAAAGAGAATAGAATCAGAATGGGATTGTGAATAGGAATGGAATGGAAACAGTTTTTTTTTCTTTGACAATTAGAATCAAAAAATTAATTAGTATTTTCGTGTTTGGTTTACAATTGAAATAGAACGGAAAACACTTTATATTACCTTGATACCCTTATATTCATTAAAATTTAAATAATGTCATTTAATTATTATTTTTTTCGTTCGATAAAATATATTATGAAATCATTATTTTTCTAAATAATTTTTACTTAAAAATAAAATATATTATTAAAATTATTATTTTTGTAAATAGGGTTTAGGGTTTGGAGGTTTGGAATATAGGGTTTTGGGATTTAGGGTTATGTTTGTGGTTAAGGTTTAGGGTTAAAATTATTATTTTTCTAAATAATGTTTTAGGGATTTGAGATTTAGGATTTATTGTTTAGGGTTTACGATTATATTTATGGGGTTAATTTTTAGGGATAATACTATTATTTTTCTAAATAGGGTTCTGGGTTGTGTGATTTGAGATATATGGTTTAAGGTTATATTTGTGGGTTAAAGTTTAGGGTTAAAAATTATTATTTTTCTAAATAGGGTTTAGGGTTATGGTATTTGGGATTTGGGTTTTGGGGTTTAGGAATATATTTGGGGATTAAGGTTTAAGGTTAAAATTTTTATTTTTCTAAATAGGGTTTAAGGTTTTAGGATTTGAGGTGTATTGTTTTTGTGTTTAGTGTTATATTTGTGTGTTAAGGTTTTAGGGTTAAAATTAATTATTTTTTCTAAATGGGATTAGGGTTTTGGGATATGAGATTTGGGGTTTTAGGGTTTAAGGTTATATTCTACGGTTAAGGTTTAGGGTTAAAATTATTATTTTTCTAAAAAGGATTTAGGTGTTAATTGATTTGTTTAGTTAACAAAGAATATCTAACCCCAGCAAATGTGGTATTCATATAAAAAGGGAGAATCAATAAATATGAATTCATATATTTAATAACCTAAATAATATGAGCAAGCATAATTAACTTAGTTATTATATCCATAAATACTCCACCATTATAAATAATAAAATTTGCATGAATGTTTATTGAATCTATGTTTATTTTTATGTAAGTAGATTAAAAACACAAAACCCCAAAATATCGTGAGAGGATGTTTAGGATTTAATTTCGTTTTTAAAAGTTTGAATAATAAATTAAAAACCATATACATTCCTTTCTTAGATCGACCTTGGGAGTATACTTATCATTTTCTTCGAAATTATTCGTGCACTTGCGAGAGTTTTATAAATATTAAAACCAAAGTATTGGCAAGAATCGGCGATGCCGGTTTTCGCTCATCAAGTAGATTAATCAATTTTAATTTATTTTATTTTATTTTTATTAATTTTTATTTTTTCTTTATTTTCTTTAACTATTTTTTTTTCTCTCTCTTAATTTTCATTTAACTCAATTAACTTAGTTTTTTACTAACTTAATTAACTTAGCTTTTTAATTAACTTAAATTTTTTATTAACTTAATTAACTTAGAATTTTAATTAACTTAACTTAATTAACTTAGATTTTTTTTATTAACTTAGCTTTTTAATTAGCTTAGATTTTTTTTAACTTAACTAACTTAGATTTTTTAACTTTACTTAATTACCTCAGATTTTTACTTAAATTAACTTAATAAAGATAGCTTTTAATTAAGTTAGATTTTTTTACTTAACTAACTTAGCTTTTTAAATTAACTTAACTTAATTAACTTAGATTTTTCATTAACTCAATTAACTTAGATTTTTACGTTACTTAACTTAATTAACTTAGATTTTTACTTAACTGAACTTAGTTAACTTAATTTTAATAGCATGAAAAGTAAAGATCTAAGGGAGTTCTGTCTAGGAGACTAGTTCTTGAAAGCCTTTGTGCCACTAGTCTTTCCTGGGAACGTTGTTCTATCTAGGAGAATGGTTTTTAAGGAGTCTTTGCCCCACCATTCTTTCCCGGCATCACCGATTCTTGCCAATACTTTGGTTTTAATATTTATAAAACTCTCGCAAGTGCACGAATCACTTCGAAGAAAATGATAAGTATACTCCCAAGGTCGATCTAAGGAAGGAATGTATATGGTTTTTAATTTATTATTCAAACTTTTAAAAAATGAAATTAAATCCTAAACATCATGTCACGATATTTTGGGTTTTGTATTTTTAATCTACTTACATAAAAATAAACATAGATTCAATAAACATTTATGCAAATTTTATCATTTATAATGGCGGAGTATTTATGGATATAATAACTAAGTTAATTATGCTTGCTCATATTATCTAGGTTATTAAAGATATGAATTGATATTTATTGATTTTCCCTTTTTTGTATGAATACCACCTTTGGTGGGGTTAGATATTCTTTGTTAACTAAACAAATCAATTAACACCTATGGGTGGGGTTGATAACCAATTTGCTTAATTAAATTAATTCCTTTTTCTAAGAGATTGAAAATGAACCATTTAAATGCCACCTTTGGTGGGGTTAGACAGTTTAAACTTTATTCAAGGTGTCCAAATTAAACCTAAGAATTTAGTTATCCGAGTACTAACTTTCAAGTTTTAAAACCACTATTGAAAACATGTTGTCAATACATTTTCAGATAATAATTCTTATAAAAACTTTTGAAATAGAGCTTCACTCTAACTACCGGGCGATTGTACCAAAAAAATAAAAGAACACTACTCTAAATCAGATAGGATAACTAAACCTTAAAATCTAATTTTCAAGTTTAAGTTTGTAATGAAAAATAATATATTTCTCTCTAACATTCTTAATATAAAATCTTGAATAAAAACAAAATCAATTCATTTTAGAGATTTTCACCTATTTAATATTTCGCAAGCATAACAACATTATTATTACATCATGTTTATAAATAGCCAGCACAGTTAAATTTAATCACAGACAAATTAAATATAACATGTAAGAATAAAGCATAAAAAATAACTGTAAAGAAAATAAAATCCTTACAGAACTTCGACGCTATTCCCTTTGCTGGAAAACCTCCAAGCGGAATTTGCACTCCCATTTATTGAATCAAAAAGCTAAAAAATCACAAAAACATAACTAGTTCTTCCCAAAAAGGGAAGAACTCTAAAACTAAGAGAAATTAACTAAGAAAAGCTAAAAACTAAGAAAAACTAAAAAAAAACTAAAAACTAAGAAAAGAGAGAAAGAAAGAGAGAAAATAATGTGTTTTGAGGTGTGTTTTGAAGTGAAGGGAATGGGGGTATTTATAGGTGAGGATGGAGAGAAAAAATGAGTGAAAAAATGTGAAAACACGGAGTGCAAATGCTGAGGTCATTGATGACGTCAGCATGATGTCATGTGGTGGCTGCACGTGAAAAATGGGGCGAAATGGGCGTTGGCGCGCGCGGAAGGGTTGGCACTGCGCGTAGGGGCGCGCGCGTGAACAGTAACAGTGCGCTGGGGCGCACGCGGATTTTGAAGCAGGCGCGCGCGGGTGTGGGCTTGGGCGCGCGCGGCTGGGCTCTGGCGCGCGCGGGACTGGGTGCGCGGCTGGGTAGCTACGCGACGCGGCGGCGCGATTTTCTCCTTTTTGACATTTTTGACCGTTTTGACCTTTTTGACCCATTTTTTCCAATTTTTCCATATTTGTTGACATTTCTCCATTTATTTATTAATATATTTGTGATGTATTGCTTCCAGTATTCCTCTTTGAGTCTTTAAGTTACGTTTTTAAGCCAAAATACCCTAAAAACAATAAAAATACTCATGATTCCGAAAAAGACAAATTTATATAAATATATGATAAAACATATAAATATATATTTTTTAATCAATTAATGTGTATAAAATCATGGTTATTTTAGTGCTTTTTGAGCACTTATCAGTTAGCTCTAAGGATACTCAGGAACCAACTATTATTGATCTTATGGAATAGTATACTGATTGTCCAGTTTTGGTGTTGCTTTGGGGTGGTTGTGAAGTTTTTAGTCCTTGTCTTTACAGTTTGGTTTCATGCACATGTGGTTGTTATTTTGTTTATCTTTTTATATGTATTTGTGTCTGGCCTTGCTAGTTGAGTGATTATTCCATCTATATACGCTTAGTTAGATAAAGCTGGTGTTTTGGTGGATTAATTACTTTTTAACCTAACTACTATATATTATTAATAGCGTTATGCCTATCATTTGTTTTTGGTTTTGAGAAGTTGAACGAGTCCATGTTTATTTATGTTGAGTTTTTTTTTTTGTGTTTGTCGTTTGTTTGTATCAGCATTTCCATTCTAATGAATTTTCTTCTCGACAAAAAAAAAAAAAATCCAACCTAAATAAAAATTAAGAGTTTGGGTCAACCCAACCCATCCAATTTACATCACTAATTTCCATTGAAACTTTGAATGGATATTGATCTTCAGATGAATTGGGGAGATAATATGCAACTTTGTAAAAGGTAAATGAATGTATAACTGTAGAAGATCTAATTGTTTCTCGAGACTTTGGAAAGGAGTGATGTACAGTTGTACAAAATTTAATTGTTTCTCGTGGCTATGTCAAGGATTTTTTTTTACGTTATTAATAATAATTACGTAATTAAAATATATTAATAACACAAATAAAATACTAATTTTTCCATTAACAATTACATAATAAAATAGATTTTTTCTTTTCAAAGGTCTTGAACGTTTGAAAAAGTCTATCACGTGGACACGTGTCTCCGTCAGAGCTTGACAGATTTTTTGACGTCGTTAGAATTTTTCACGGAAGTAACAGCGCGTGAACGTACGTTCGCCTTTGCCTGTTGGCATTACTCGGTACTGGCCGAGCTTATCCGTTAGTAAACTTTTATTATATTTCCATTTTGTTCTCCATTAGATGGAAATGGAATGACCGAATGAGTATTCCATATTTGAATAGAGAGAGGGAGAGAGAGAAAAGGAGCTTTAAAGTGCGTTTTAGTCTTTCCGAGACAGAGAGAGGAGTGGAAGTGAACCCTAGATTTCTTTAGTTGCTATTTAGCCCGAGTTAGTATTCGATTTATGTTAATTCATTATACAGATCCAAAGTTTTGCTGGAAAGTTCAAAATTTGCTACTTCAACGCTGTTGTAGGTACACGTTTGGTTCTTCTTCTTATTTATTTATTTGTTTTGAGTTTTCGTCCACTACATCGTATGGTATAATTTATATCAAATTTGGCTGTTGTATATAGAATTATAACTTTTAGATTTGGTTACCTGCAGTTTTTGGTGTATAGATATGATGTTTATGGGTCGTTAGCTGTGCTTGGTTCTCATATAGAAATCGGTATTGTTTTTATTATTACTATTATTACAGGGTCAGCTCAGGTCGTTAAAAAATAGTTTATGATTTGGATTGAAGCTATTGATGTGATACTCGTTAGAGATCCTGCTTAATTTTATTGATTCAAGGAGAAAGCAATATTGGGTTTGGTTTCTGAGATATTGTGAAAAGACTTTCGTGTTGGTCTTCGTATCCTTTAAAAGTTAGCGAAAATGATGTCCAGATCGTATACAAATCTTTTAGATCTAGCATCCGGGAACTTTCCTGTGATGCCTCGTGAAAAGAAGCGACTTCCTCGAGTAATGACCGTTGCTGGTGTTATATCAGAGCTTGATGACGATCAGGCCAGTAGTGTGACCTCAGATGTTCCTTCATCAGTTGTCCAAGACCGTTTGATCATTGTTGCTAATCAACTCCCAGTAAAGGCTAAACGTAGACCTGACAATAAAGGGTGGAGTTTTAGTTGGGATGAGGACTCTTTGCTATTACAGTTAAAGGATGGTCTTCCTGATGATATGGAGGTTTTGTATGTTGGGTCTTTGAAGGTTGAGATTGATTCCAATGAACAAGATGATGTATCACAGCTTTTGTTGGACAGGTTTAAGTGTGTTCCAGCTTTTTTGCCCCCTGACATTTTGGAAAAATTCTATCATGGGTTCTGCAAGCAGCATTTGTGGCCTCTCTTCCACTACATGCTTCCGTTTTTGGCAAATCATGGAGGGCGGTTTGATAGATCTTTATGGGAGGCTTATGTGGCAGCAAATAAGATTTTCTCACAGAGAGTGATTGAGGTTATAAATCCTGATGATGACTATGTTTGGGTTCATGATTATCATTTAATGGTTCTACCAACCTTTTTGAGGAGAAGATTCAACAGACTGAGGATGGGGTTTTTTCTTCACAGCCCATTTCCGTCGTCAGAGATTTATAGGACTCTACCTGTGAGGGAAGAGATCCTTAAGTCTCTTTTGAATGCAGACCTTATTGGTTTTCACACTTTTGACTATGCTCGGCATTTCCTGTCTTGTTGTAGTCGGATGCTAGGTCTGGAGTATCAATCAAAAAGGGGCTATATTGGATTGGAATACTATGGTAGAACAGTTGGAATTAAAATAATGCCTGTTGGGATTCACATGGGTCAAATTGAATCAGTGTTGAGACATGCAGATAAAGAGTGGAGGGTAGCAGAACTCAAGCAACAATTTAAAGGAAAAACTGTGCTGCTTGGTGTTGATGATATGGACATATTTAAAGGTGTGAATCTGAAGCTATTATCAATGGAACAGATGCTGAAGCAGCATCCAAAGTGGCAGGGGAAGGCAGTTTTGGTGCAGATTGCAAACCCTGCCAGAGGAAGAGGCAAGGACCTTGAAGAAATACAGGCTGAAATTCAAGAAAGCTGCAACAGAATTAATCAGAATTTTGGTTATTCTGGTTATCAACCAATAGTTTTCATTGATAGACCAGTCTCTCTCAATGAAAGAGCTGCATATTACACCATTGCTGAGTGTGTTGTGGTTACTGCAGTGAGGGATGGGATGAATCTTACTCCTTATGAGTACATTATCTGCAGGCAAGGAATCCCAGGGTCAGATCCTAATTCTGAATCAAATGGACCCAATAAGAGCATGCTAGTAGTTTCAGAGTTCATTGGATGTTCCCCTTCATTGAGTGGTGCGATTCGGATTAACCCATGGAATGTTGAAGCTACTGCTGAGGCAATGAATAAGGCAATTTCTTTGGCTGATTCTGAGAAACAGTTGCGACATGAGAAGCATTATAGATATGTTAGTACACATGATGTAGTGTATTGGTCGCGAAGCTTTTTCCAAGATATGGAAAGGACATGCAGAGACCATTTTATAAGACGTTGCTGGGGTATTGGTTTGAGCTTTGGTTTCAGGGTTGTAGCTCTTGATCCTAATTTCAGAAAGTTGTCTATTGATGCTATTCTATCTGCTTATTCAAGGTCTAAAAGTCGGGCCATACTTTTGGATTATGATGGCACTGTGATGCCTCAAACGTCCATCAATAAGATACCAAGTGGACAAGTTATGTCCATGTTAAGCATGCTTTGTGATGACGTAAAAAACAATCTTTTCATCGTCAGTGGAAGAGGAAGGGATAGTTTGGGCAAGTGGTTTTCTCCTTGCAAGAAATTAGGGATTGCTGCTGAGCATGGTTATTTTATGAGGTATGCTTATCTCTTTTGCTTATTATCCTTGTTTGTCATTTGTACTTGTATTATTACATGTGCCTAAACTTGTTGATTTGTTAGGTGGTCAGCTGACAAGGATTGGGAGATTTGTGGGCAAGGTAGTGATTTTGGATGGATACAGATGGCTGAGCCAGTTATGAAGTTGTACACGGAATCAACGGATGGCTCTTACATTGAAATGAAGGAAAGTGCCTTAGTGTGGCATCATCAAGATGCAGACCCTGGTTTTGGGTCTTGCCAGGCCAAGGAGATGCTGGACCATTTAGAGTGTGTTCTAGCAAATGAACCAGTGGCTGTGAAAAGTGGTCAGTGCATTGTAGAAGTAAAGCCACAGGTTAGTAGCCATATTACACTTTGGTTTCTAAATTCTCAAAGCAATATTTATCCTCATTCATTATGATAGTTAAGCATGTCATTTCCAAAAGCGTTAAGAGTCCCCTTTCTTAGTGAGTCCTTTCACCTCTTTTAAATCACAAACCTAATTTTTTTGGCTCATGTTCATTGTAGTTATAGCCAGAGTTAGACTGCAAGGTTCGTTTTAAAATTTTCTAAACAATTGGAGTCCCTGTCAATGTTTAGAAGATCATTTTGTTTGATGGGGAAACGGTGGAAGCATACTTCCATTATTTTGCATAATCTCCTTATAGACACGTGCACACATCTGTGCATGCACTTAGACAAATGTATGTACTGTATATTTGGTTGCTTCATCCTCTTATCAGGAGATATTCATTTTTGTTTGCCCATATTATTAATGGGTTAGAAGGTTATTGTTGCAAAATGATTTTTGCAATATGGGGTACCACAAAATTCACTGCATAGAGTTTTATTAACTGCTTATTAGTTGATACTGTGCAGTTAAGTAAATAATGGAACATAAAAAAAGGCTCAGAAGTGACCTCATTAGGTGCATTGTACTAGCTAGATATGAATTTGACGCTTCATTCAAGGTTATTATTTAACATTGTAATGTGGAGAAGTCAACTGATGTTCACCTCCATGAAATGGACAAACTGTTTACTACATAACTACTATCTTCTATATTGTCTTATGATCTCGCAAGAACAGTGGTGCTTAGACCAAAGAAGATACATGTTATTCCATATGCAATCTTCTATGAGCTCATTCACATCATCATTCGTAATTCAACAGTATTATGCCCCTTAATTGTATTTGTTTTTTCGAAAAGGTCTGAAGAAAATTTTCAAGAGGTTTTTAGTTGACTGATAAATTAACATAACCTCAGCTAGCATAACACTGGGATCATTTTAGGAAGCATTCTTGTGAGCTTGGATGTGATTGTATCTGGAAAAAGTAGCTTTGTTGATTTTATATTTTTTAATGTGCATTCACTGTTGTCATTTCGTTCATGACTTTATACATGGGTCACCTTATTTTCTTATTTTCTGTAAATGGATTGCCTGTTTACCACTAGTAATATGTGACTGATGCCTCGACAATAACGAAAACATGATCAATAAATTTTGTTTGTTTCTGATTCATAGGGAGTCAGTAAAGGAATGGTTGCAGAAAAGATCTTCACATCAATGGCTGATAGTGGAAGGCAGGCTGATTTTGTACTATGCATTGGTGATGATAGATCAGACGAGGACATGTTTGAGATAATTGGAAATGCAATGAATAATGGTGTTCTCTCCTCTAATACTTCCATCTTTGCATGCACCGTTGGACAGAAACCAAGCAAGGCCAAATACTATTTGGATGACACGGTTGAGGTTATAAACATGCTTGAAGCTTTAGCAGAGGCTTCTGATCCTTCTCCTTCCTCAGATCCTGAAAGAGAAGTCTCCCCTTAAAATCCTCCTTGGTTGCTTTCATAGTTTAAAGATCGAAGTGATCTAAACACAATTCCATACTGGGTTGTGATTGAAGACAAAGATGTTTTTTCAGCCATTTACTTTTGAGAGAACTACAATGCAACCCATTAAACATCATCGGCAAGGATAATTTCCAGGTTACAGCAATTCAGAAGACTAATGACACTAGTTGTTTTCCTACGGCAGGTCACATACTTATGCATCACCTTCGTCAACTCAGGCATCTAACGGTAAATAGCTAACTTATTACTCATTGATTCATGAAGCAACCACAGAATGGGGGAAGAAATGCACAAATAATTGTTGCATCAAATACATTTAGAGGGAGCGGAGCCTATCTAATAGAATTGTGATACTTGGTATTTTGGCAGGGCAAAGGTCACTGCAATTTAGCATTAAACATGAAATAGGGGGGACATTGCAAGGGCATATATGTTGAGCGGATATATATGTCCATGAACTGAACAGTATTATTGCTATTTTGCTTCATTTTGTGTTGTGGCTTGAATTTATTTTACCATTTGATAACTATCAGATAAGTCTCTTTGCTTTTTTAATCTGTAAATTAAATATAATAACAATTTCCAAGTTTGTTCTCTACAATCTACAGTTGTCGGACTCCATTTCACATGCTTGTACGTAGTACTTTTTCTGTAATCTTTAGGAAATTAAGTAGTTAATGAACAATTTTAAGGAAAAAAAATGATATAGGAATATACGATCATTAAGGGGGGAAGTAAGAGCCGGGCATGTTTTATAGAAATTGCTCTCTTTTTGCTTAGAGTTGAGTTCCCTTTATGGAAGTTCATCTTCCAGCTTTTCCCTACCCTGAAAACCAGAGAAATATTCCGAATAATCTTTTTTTCTCCCCTGGTTTTTAAGCCATTTCCTGTTATGAGTAATTTCAGAGAAATAGAAGAAGAAGAAACAGTGCGGATGAAAGTTGATTTGTATAATATTATGATATTTTGTATTCCATCTCATTGGCTATATATATATAGCCTTACAAGAAGATTGGAGAAGGCAGAAGAAAGTGCTTGAATGGAAAACATGAGCATATCCCCCTATCGACCTAGTGGTCCCCTTCTCCACCGTGTAACCACCTCTGTGCTAGTGAAACGACCTGTGTCCATGTGTGTTTGTCTGTGCGTTAAGCCACTCAAATCAGCACATATCATTTCTTCTCTCTTTTAGAATTTTTGTCCTCAAGGATAAAGTTGGGTATGATTTGGTAAAATTATAAGCAATATTATTTATTATCATATCTAATATATGCTTTGAGGCTATCAATCCAATTATAATCAACTCTGTCATTGAATTTTTCCTTCTATGCAAACTTAGGATTTTCTTAGAAATCGACCAATGCTTGTCTCATGATAGAGTTCGAGAGGATGTTTTGAATTTCAGGATCTACACTATTTTAGCCTGTCTCTCTTTTAATTCATCGAAAAGTACCCAAAGCAATTCTTGGTTGTTAGGATCATGTTTCAAGCCTTTCTAGTATGTTTGGGTCTATGAATGTTCACTCGTTTGCAAATGTAAGCATGTAAAAGGATCAACATAGCTATGCAAAGGATGTAAATTGATAGAGCTTGTTAGTATGAGTTCTTGGAAACCAATTTCACTACCAACTAGTTGAAGCTCTGTTATTACAAAATACATGATGCCAGACATATTATTTCTTCTTTGACCATGCCTTGTCCCCACCAAAGCACCACTTTGATCATTAGCTAGTGTTTGGCTATCAATAAGGAAATCAGAGAGGATGTTGTCACGTTTACTATTCTTAAGATGCTGCATCAAGCTATTTTCTAATAGTTTGAAAGACATGGTTGAGGATACGGGAGCTAAATCCCCAAAACCAACCGCAAGTATTGGATTACATTTTATGCTTACAGTTGTTAAAATCCCTCCAAAAAGCTCTATTATTTTGACCAACAACTGAAAGTGTTGCAAATTCATCAATAGGATTGTGGTTGTGGAGATGACCCTTTAACTTATCTGGTAGTCTAGCATCAACTTTATCTTACTATTCATTATTCATAATAGCCACTTTCCCTAATGATGGATGCTCATTTCCAGTAGTATTAATGTTAGAGTTTTCAGGGGTTAGGTGAGCAATAAAAAAAGAGTAGTTGCTTTCACCATTACCCTTGAGTGAGTTAACACCGTGTGATTGTTGATGAACGTTCCTAGAGTCTCCCTGTTGAGGGAGAATTGAGGAAAAATAGGGAGATTAATTAAGGGAACCATTATGGGGTTCGAAAACCTGATCAGAGTGCAAGACATTAGGGTTACTCTTGGCCTCTAAAGGAAGCAGCGAAGTCTTAGTTTCCTGTTGACTTGCTTTAGGCACTGAATCTTAACCTTCAACGACTTTTTTAGAACTGGAATCTACCATGACATTGATAGCAAAAATTTATACCCAAGGTATCGACCTAAACATTCATGTTGCCAGAAGTCAGATGGAGCTACCCAACAAACTTTTGAATAATAGTTGGTTGCTGATGCTTATCAGCCATTTTTTTATGAACAAACAGAAACCCCTTTGAATCTAGCTTTCATAATGTGAAAGGAGTAGAGAAGAAAGTTTTTGCCTCTTCTTTCACCTCCGATAGTTGAAACCTTAGGCACCTCATCAACAAGGCTTGTAAGTACCACAACCAGAAACATAAGGGATATGAGAAACCGCGCATCTGGTACCCCAACGAATTAAGCCTCTTAACCAATTGGGCCTCCTAACAATAACACTAGCAATTCCATATAATGGCCCAACACTAACATTAATACTTGGAGTAGCATTTTCTTTATGGGTGGGAACAATAGACCCAGATAATGGCCCAAATCCAAGCCCATTATGAGGTAGTCCAGCTAAAGGAGAAAAACTTGATTCATGGGTCGGTTCTGGAGGCCTAGGTGGTGTTGATCCACATGGCTTTATCTTGGTGTCTGAATAAGCCATCGCCATTTCTTCGGGTAAACCAGAAAAAAGATTCTCGTCGGTTTTGAGATCTATAGGTTAGGATTCCCTCGTTGCGTACTCCATGGCAGCATAATAAGCACCAAAGGTGAAGAATCCAATGGTTGGAACTTCAAATTTTTCAAAGATCTCAGACGACCAACTTATCATAACGTTAAGAAAAAGAGTTGATGGTGGTGGTGCTAGCCTTGGGTTCTTTGAAGGGTCTTCATAGTCGGTTGGACCAAACCTTAGTTGCACCGCCTTGGTGAACTCACTCTAGGTGAGTGGTCCACGAAACTTTGCAAGCAACCATCAATGCCATTGTAGGGCGATGCCTTCTAGATGGAAGGAAGCCAGCTGCACCTGTTGATCTGGTGTGATGTTCATGAATCCGAAGTACTGTTCGGCCTCACAAATCCAACCAATTGGGTTATTTAAAAAAAAATTAGGGAAGGATATCTTGTTATGTCTTTGTTTCGTCACGAGTCATGAGTCATTCACGTGTAATGATCAGTATGTGCATTTGTGGGCACTTTACAAGCCTCCCAACGTGTATGGAAAAAATAAAAAAAGGGAGGGGAGGGACGAATCAAAGCGACATAGGGCTGAATCTCAGTAAATCGTGGCAGCAAGGCCACTTTACCACTTACAATACCCCGTCACGTATTTAAGTCATCTACAAAGGATTCTACCAGCCGCTCGATGGAAATTACACTTCAAGGCGCTCGCCTTTTGGGGCCGAGGCCCCTACTGTAGGTCACCAAACGGGCGGTAAGCACACACATCGTTTCTAGCCCGGATTCTGACTTAGAGGCATTCAGTCATAATCCAGCACACAGTAGCTTCGCGTCACTGGCTTTTCAACCAAGCGCGATGACCAATTGTGCGAATCAATGGTTCCTCTCGTACTAGGTTGAATTACTATTGCGACACTGCCATCAGTAGGGTAAAACGAACCTGTCTCATGACGGTTTTCTATTTTTATTTAGTTAAAATAGAAAGGATTCTTAGATTGCGTCCGATGATGTTTTCTAGCCGGCAGTCCAACAAAGAGGCGAAGTAGTGGACATAATGGGAAAGATCCACTATACTGGCCCGAGAACGGGAAATAATAAGAATGGTAAACCAGAGTCTCTTTTTTACAACAATAGCAAGGAGATTTGCCAATAGGAGTCTAAACCCAGCTCACGTTCCCTATTAGTGGGACATGTTCTGGATTAGGTGGAAAATATTTTGATAGAGAATGTGGAGTATATTTTTGTATATGTAAAGGTAATATTACACTACCCAATGTTTGGTTGACTAGAATGGAATTGTATCAGAATTGATTCTATCTAGTTTTATATATGGCTGGTCTGAAAAGTGAGAATTAAATTAAATCAATTCCTAAAAAAAGAAGTAATCACAATTCCTTCTCCCCCTTAAGGAATCATGATTTCATTCTCATCTAATTTGTTTTCTAATTTTACACAAATCTCACTCCAAGTACAATCCTAAACCCTAAGCCTTATTCCCTAAATCCCTATTCCCAAATCCCAAAACCATAAATCCTAAACCCTATTTATAAAAGTAATAATTTTAACGCTAAACCTTAACACACAAATATAACCCTAAACTCTAAACCCTAAATCACAAAATCGTAAATCATATTTAGAAAAATAATAATTTTAACCCTAAACCTTAAATCACAAACATAACCCAATATCATTAACCATAAACCCTAAACATTATTTAGAAAAATAATAATTTTAACCCTAAACCTTAACCCACAAATATAACTTTAAACCTTATATCCAATATCCCAAATCCCAAATCCCACAACCCTAAACCATATTTAGAAAAATAATAGTTTTAATCCTAAACCTTAACCCATAAATATAACCGTAAACCGTAAACCCCAAATCTCAAAACCTTATACCCTATGTACAAAAAATAATAATTTTAATACTAAACCTTAATCCACAAACATAATCCAAAACCTTAAAACCTAAACCCTAAACCCTATAACATAAACCCCAAATCCCATAACCAATACCCTATTTAGAAAAATAATAATTTTAACTCTAAACCTTAACCCACAAATAAAACCCTAAACCCCAAATCCCGAAACCATACATCCAATTTAGAAAAATAATAATTTTGACCCTAAACCATAACCCACAATTATAACCTTAAACCATAAACCCTAAACCCCAAATCCAAAATCCCACAACCCTAAACCTTATTTAGAAAAATAATAATTTTAACCCTAAACATTAACCCACAAATATAACCATAAACCCAAAATCATAAACCACAAAATCTCATAATCCTAAACCCTAGTTAGAAAAATAATAATTTTAAACCTTAACCTTAACTGACAAATTCAACCCTAAGCCTGAAACAAAAATCCCAAAACACTAAACCCCAAATCCCAAATCCCAAACCTTCAAATACTAAACCCTATTATGAAAAATAATAATTTTTATAATATATTTTATTTTTAAGATATAATTATTAAGAAAAATAATAATTTCAATAATTTATTTTGTCTAACGAAAAAATAATAATTAAATAATATTATTTAAATTTTACAGAATATATGAGTGTTAAGGTAATATATAGTTTTTTACATTCTATTCCAATTGTAAACCAAACATATCAATCATGATTTATTCTTTGATTCTAGTGGTCAAACGCAAAAAAGGTTTCCATTCCATTCCTATTCTCAATCCCATATTCACTCTAATCTGTTGTCCATGTCAAAAGTGTTCGTAAATTAAGTCCACAGTTAGCGAATTTAAACTCAGGATCATCGTATTGAGATATTTACCCAACAAGAGGATATGGTGGCTCAATGACATGAGGTGATGATGAGATTCTTACACACTTAGGAAAAAATATTGCATCATAATTCTTTAGTACAATATCACACGTAACACATACCTCCCAAAATCTTTTGATTTCTCCATCTTCTTAGACTTGGATTTTTTTATTGGTGTTATATTAATTTGTTAGTTTATTTAGAGATATTTGGTATATGTTAAACTTGAAGTTCTTGAATAAATGCTAGAATTGCTTGGTTGACGGTATATTGGGACATGTTTTGAATTAGGTGGAATATATTTTTATAGAGAATATTTAGTATATTTTTGTATATGTAAGGATAATATTACATTGCCCTACGTTTGGTTGACTAAAATGGAATTGAATTAGAATTGATTTCTTTCAATTTTATTTTTGGTTAGGCTGAAAAGTGAGAATAAAATGAGAACAATTTGTAGAATAGAAGTAATCATAATTCCTTCTCCCCCTTTAAGGAAACATGTTTCCTTTCCTATCTCAAACTTTTTTTCCAATTTTACCCAAACCCCAAGTACAACCTTAAACCTTATGCCCTGATTTTCTCTCGAGGCGAAATTATAGATAACATTTAACTAAGAAAATGATTTAGGCTATCTTTGGATCGTTTGAGCCTATCTATCTACCTTCATATGCTTTATCCATAGTATACCCCTTTTGAGCCTCAAAGTTTATATATATATTTTTATCTCATTTTCAAAAGCCTACTAAATATATATATACGTGCAGATATATCGGAAAAAAAGAGAGGATACTGTTAAAAAAAGGAAAAAAAATAGAAAAAAAGAAAAAAATGAGTATTGTATGTGATGTTAAATCCCAAATTGGGAAGTAGTTATTGTGATGATAGATCGTATCTCGTTTAAATCCTAAAATGATGTGTTTAGGAAAATTTTTTAGCTAAATATTATCCTTTATCCTACCTTTACCTAACCCATACATTACAAGCTTAATAAAGTCCTATTGATTTTGTGTTTGTCTACATTAGTGGAGAGAGAAATGAAAAATAAACTTATGAGATATGCGATTTCATTAAAAATAAATTGCACTCATATTTGCATAAACTGATCCGGATTATATGTGATAAAATATGAAAAGACTTCACACACACACTAAATTCATTGTGAAAATGTAATATACTTTTATATTAATTTCAACGTTTAGATAAAATTCTTTTATTTCTTTGAGTTATGTTATTTGAAATAAACAAAAAGAAATATTTTAAAAATCGCTATTTTAAAAGCATTTATTCTTGTTTTATTTCTTGCCTTTTGCTCGAGGGTTAGCAAAATCTTAAGTTTGGGGGTGTGATAACTGTATTTTATACTGTTATTTTCGTCTATTTTATTAATTATAATTGCTAGTTCTTTACATTTTTAGTTAATTTTTAATTAATTAAATTAATATTTAGTATTAGTTTTTAATAAATATATTTTCAAGAAAATTAATGAATTTTAATAAAAAGGGACTTAATTGCAATTATAAAAAGCTTAAAATTTAATTTGAATTAAAAGTGGGTTAAATTGAAAATATCAAAAGATTATAAGTTAATTTGAATTAAATTTGTGGGTCAAAATGCAATTAATGAAAGTTGAATTTTCTGCGCAGTAGAAGGAGCCACTCGTGACATTCACAATGCCCAACACTCACCGTTCGATCGTCCAATCAACGGTCAAGATCTGGCGCATGCAAACAAGACACGACAAAAGAGAGTGGACCCGGTATTCCTGAAGCACGCGACTCGGCACCGAGTAGGGCCCACCTGCCACGCAGGCTGGCGTGCAGAGTGGGACCCACGTGTCGACTGCGCAGAAGTTTCTCCCGAGCTGCATCGCTCACCGTTGGATCAGTTGAAAGGTTTAGATTTAACCGCGTGGAATCAAGCTGTCACGCACCGAGCTGCTCGCCTACACTCCCGTGCGACGCTGTTCATCGCATCAGAGTGCACCATCGCATTTCACCGAATAAAAAGCAGCCACGTGTTTCCTCAATATTTCAGGGAATCATATGACGACACATGGCATGTATTTGTTAAAATAAAAACACAGAAACGACACCCACTCACCACCTCTTTCTGCGTCGCCACGTATCGAAGCCAACTGTCGCACACTTCCAACGCGATAAGATCTTGTGCGACTCAGTCCAGCTGTTCTCCATGCGCCCATTCTCCCCACCGAATGAAAGTCTGCCACATGTCTCTTCATATCTTGCAGCCAATAAAATGATGACACGTGGCATGCATTTAAAGAAAAAAAAATTAGAAAAACACAGAACGGTTTTCACGCGTGTTATTTATTTTAATTCCTCCCATGTCTTTTTGTCCCCCAATACATGTATCTTGATAAAAAAAAAATTGTATAGGGGGATATATTTGGACGCGAGAAAAAAGTTGGAGTTTAGTTTTTAGTTTTGCATTTTTCCACTTTTTCACTTAAGTTTTAGTTTCTCTCTACGTGTTGTAAAATACGCAGAAACTTTTATTTAACAATTTTTATGTTGTATTTTCTTAGGAAATAGAGAGAAAGAAGACAACGAAGAACAAGGAAAGGGAAGAAATTTAATTTTCATTGAGGAATCGTGAAAGAGTTTCTCCTAATCTTTTTTTCTTTTAAATTTTATTTCTCTGAAATGTTTGATTGTTGTTGTGTTGTAATTTTAATTTCTGCTATGAACTAATTTATTTGTTCTAGGGTTGCAGTGTAGCTTAAATTATGAAACTTGAATTAATTATTTTTGAATGATTTATGGAACGGTTTTAAGTTGTTTATTTTATCTATGCTTAATGCTTTTAATTATCGGAAGATTAATTAATTGATACGTGACACTTAAATAAACTTGGAAAATACATTTTTGTGTGTTGCTCGTTATAAAATAACGTATATATATAAGGGATAGGAATATACTTTTATTGTATGTGTAACTATTTGAGAACTTAGAACTTAATAAATCTGGTTGAATTTAATTCTCATAGGAATATAATGAATTATTTTAGTGAGATGTGTCTGTATGGAGCTCGGAAGAGATATATGGATAAATTAGGAGTTCTTGGTTAACAACTTAAAATACGAGAACATAAATCAAGAAAAAATAAAATGTTCAAGTGGATTAATTTGGTGAAACTACAATCCTAGAATTTTCTTATAAACTGTTATAAAAACTAGTTAATCAAACTGCATCAAATTATCGAATATATGGATAAACTCAGGTTGAAATAATTTTAGTATTAAGGAACACTAGTAACAAATCTCCGTGGGAACGATATTTTACTTAATCATATTATTACTTGTGACCGTGTATACTTGCATGATTTTATGTTCTCTAAAAGAGACAAAAATCTTAAATCCTAAAATCGAAAACCCTAGTTAGATAAATAATAATTTAAACCCTAAATCTAAACACACAAATATAACCCCAAATCTTAAACTCCAAATCCAAAATCACGAAACCCTAAACTCTATTTAGAAAAATAAAATTTTAACCCTAAACCATAACCCACAAATATAACCCTAAACCCTATAACGTAAACCCCAAATCCAACAACCTAAACCCTATTTTGAAAAATAATACTTTTAACCCTAAACATTAACCCACAAATATAAACTTAAACCCTAAACCCTACATCCTATTTAGAAAAATAATAATTTTAACCCTAATCCATAACCCACAAATATAACCCTAAACCCTAAACACTAAACCCCAAATCCTAAATCCCATAACCCTAAACCCTATTTAGAAAAATAATAATTTTAACCCTAAACCTTAACCCACAAATATGACCTTAAACCCTAAACCCTAAACCCCAAATCCCAAATCCCACAACCATGAATCCTCTTTAGATAAATAATAAATTTAACCCTAAACCTTAACCCACAAATATAACCATAAACCCTAAATCATAAAGTCCAAATCTCATAAACCTAAACCCTATTTAAAAAAAATAGTTTTTAAAATATATTTTATTTTTAAGTAATAATTATTTAGTAACATAATAATTTCAATAATATATTTTTTCTAATGAAAAAATAATAATTAAATAATATTATTTAAATTTTAGAGAATATATTAGTATTAAGGTAATATAGAGTGTTTTACATTCCATTACAATTGTAAATCAAACACTACAACCCTAATTCCTTTTTTGATTCAAGTAGTGAAACGCAAAAAAATGATTCCATTCCATTCATATTCACAATCCCATTCCGATTTAATTCTGTTATCCTTCTCAAAAGTGTTCAAATTTTATGTCCACGATAATCAAATTTAAACTCGGGATTATCATATTGAGATATTTACTCAACAACAGGAGATGATGGCTCAATGACAAGAGGTGATGATGAGACTCTAAAATAAACTTAGTCAAAATATTGAATCATAATTCTTTAGTACAATATCACAAGTAGCACCTACCTCTCAAAATCCATTGATTTCTCCATTTTCTTAGACTTGGATTTTTTCATTGGAATTATATTATCTTGTTAGTTTATGTAAAGACAATTGGTATATGTCAAAGTTGAAGTTGTTGAATAAATGCTAGAATTTTTTGGTTGACGGTATATTGGGACATGTTTTGGATTAGGTGGAATATATTTTGATAGAGAATGTTTATTATATTTTTGTATATGAAAAGGTAATATTACATTACCCTACATTTGGTTGACTGGAATGGAATGAAATAAAAAATGATTCCTTCCAATTTTATATTTGGTTGAGCTGAAAAGTGAGAATAAAATGAAAACAAATCCTAGAATTGAAGTAATCTTAATTCCTTTTCCCACTTAAGGAATCAAGATTTCATTCTTATATCAAATTGTTTTTCCAATTTTACTCCAACCCTAAGTATAACCCTAAACTCAAAGTCCTAAAACTTAAACCAAGATACTAAATCCCAAATCCCAAAACCCTAGATCCTATTTAGAAAAAAAAATATAATTTTAACCCTAAACCTTAACCCACAAATATGACCCTAAACCATAAAAACCAAATCCCAAATCACAAAACGCTAAACCCTATTTAGAAAAATAATAAATTTAACTCTAAACCTTAACCCACAAATATAACCATAAACCCTATAACATGTATCCCGAATCCAACAACCCTAAACCCTATTTAGAGAAATAATAATTTTAACCCTAAACCCTAAATCCAAAATTCTACAACCCTAAATCATATTTTGAAAAATAATAATTTTAACCCTAAACCTTACTCGGACTTTGTCCCAGCTTGAGTCGTAAACCTCGATCCATTTATTGTGACACTAGAAAATGATTTGACATCGAATTTTGGACCATGTGCAAGCCATTCTAAACTTTCTGTTATTTTATGATTGGGTTTCTTGAGTTCATCTTGAATCTATGTATACAAAAAACATGAAATGTGTTTAAAGTAAAGTTTTAAAACATTGCATAGAAGTACTAATAAATTCTTGTATGTGACACTTATATGGTTGCATAACCAATTAATAAGCTCTCGCTTATGTTCATCATACGATCATTTTTCTCCTCCTTTTTTTTATAACAAGAATCAATCTTCAATAAGTTTAAATGCATTATGTAATGTTATTAAGGATATATGAAGTAAATATCATCATTAACAGTTAAATAAAAATTAATTTTTGCATAAATGGAAATGTTAAACATCACTTACTCTATATACGGTTATGCCTAATTATTATTTACCAAAATGATTCGGTGTGCTTTTTCCCATCGAGTGCGATCAATAAACAATTTCTTAATTCCACCAAGCATAGGGTTTTCTACTTGGATCATGTTACATTCTAAGAAAAACTTATGCATAGGATTCCCAATTTCGATGCAACCACTAAAGTATTCAGAACAAAACTCAATTGCCTCTTCAGCAATGTAACGTTCCACCATGCATCATTCAGGTCGATTTCTATTATTTACATATCCTTTAAAGACTTGCATATATCTCTCAAAAGGATACATCCATCTTAAGTAAGTAGGACCACACAATTGAACCTCTCGAACTAAATGAACACACAAGTGAATCATTATATTGAAGAAAGAAGGAGGAAAATATTTTTCAATTAGGCACAAAGTCTCTACAACACTTTTCTATAAAGAGTTTAACTCGCCAATTGATATAGATTTCTTGTATATTGTATTGAAGAATGAACACAAATGAATTATTGATAATTGAACATGATTTGGAAGAATTGATCTAATAGCTAGTGGTAATAACTGTTGCATTAAGATATAACAATTATGTGATTTCAATCCATAAAGTTTCTTATCGGTGATAGACACAAAATTTCTTAAGTTGGATGAGTAACCATCAGGAAATTTCACACCCGCCAAACATTTACAAAACACATCCTTCTATTTTGTTGACATTTTATATGATGCTGGTGGCAAGTATGTTCGATTCTTATCATTTTTCACCCTTGGTGGCAATCCAGATCGTATACCTAGTTTCTTTAAATCTAGTCTTACTTTAATTCCATCCTTCGTTTTTGTAGGTATATTAAGTAATCTACCAATCAAGCTCTCAGATACATTTTTATTAATGTCCATGACATCTAAGATGTGACGAATGTGTAGGTCTTTCCAATAAGATAATTCCCAAAATATTGATTTTTTATTCCAACAACCATGGTCTACTGATTCTCCTTCTTTTTCATTTTCACCCTATTCATTAGATGACCTCTTTCGTTTCCCTACCTTACTGAGTATTCTTTTTTCATCTTTCCATATCGTTTGAATGTCATACCATTTAATTTCCTTAATATCTCAACACCTTGCAGACATCAGGGTGCATGATCATGATCTTCTTCACCATCGAACAATTTCTTTTTTTATCTAAACTTGTGTCCAGATGGAAAAAATATTTTATGTCTTCTATAAGGCATCCTTTGTCCGTGAACATGATAAGTTGCAGAAGTGCCATCACTACATAAAGGGCATCCCTTGTTACCTTTTGTTGCATGTCCTGATAAGTTTTCATAAGTAGGAAAAGCATTAATTGTCCATAAAAGGACCCCTCTCATGTTAAAGTGTTCTTCTTTATGTGCATCGTAAAAATTTACACCATCATTCCACAACGTCTTTATATCATCTATTAGAGGTTGGAAATATACATCAATATCAACACCGGGTTGTTTCAGTCCTGAGATCAATAATGTTAACATCATGAATTTTCTTTTCATACACAACCAGGGAGGAAGGTTGTATGTTACCATAATTACTAGCCAACAACTATATCTACTACTAAGGGAACTATGTGGATTAATTCCATCAGCAGCAATGGCAAGATGAAGATTGCGCGGATTAGATGCAAATTGAAGGGATAAATTATCTACTACTTTCCAATTTAGAGAATCACGAGGATGACATAGCACCCTATCACCATATCAATTATCTAAATGCCAATTCAACATCTTTGATATCTCTTTACTTTTGAACAACATTTGAAAACGAGGAATCATAGAAAAGTACCAAACAACCTTTGCGGGTATGCCTTTCTTAGATGTTGTCTCATTTGTAGCATGCTTCCATCTCAATTCTTTACACATCGGACAATCATTTGGACAAGTATGAATCTTATCATATTCCTTGCCAAATCGACTAAGAGATTCCTTCACTTCATACATTGAAGATGGAAATTCAATACCCTCATAAAACATATCGACTAGTAGATTTAGTAATTCTGTGAATCCCTTGTCAAAAAAACCAGGTTTTGCCTTCACATTGTACAAATAAACCTATCCCAAAATTTTAGTGTATTTCTTTCATTTTGGATACAACGGTTTTTTGGCATCTTCTAGAAGTTTTTTAAAGGTTTTCAGATCATCCTCACGTAGTTCATCTTCAACACCATGAAACATATTTTTTGTCTATACATTATGATAAGATGTATGTAATCCATTCACATTCTTATTTATCTTTTCCCCATAAGTATTATCAATATTTTTTCCATGATAATACCAACATTTATAGCTCAAAAGAATACCATTATGGATAAGATGATAGTTAACCTCGTCAACTTCATGAAATTTCTCATTTTTACATTTAACACATGGGTATCAAATCATACTAATTTCATTATTACTATTTCTACAATCAAATTTCATAAAACTTTCAACTCTAGGAATGTAGTCCTAATTATTAGAATATATTTCAAAACATACATAATACAAAAATTTATCATTTTAATCATTTTGAAATTGTATTATTTTAACTTAATAAAATATAATTATTTATATGTAAATAAATTTATCCACGTACGGTAAATATTATAGTCCCTCAAACCCACAGCATCCAGATATTATTTGCACAAAAAATCAGCCAAACATATAATAAGCATAATGCAAAATATACATAAATAAAAAATTTATACAAAAAAAGAAAACTGAATAATAAGTGCATAAGATTAATACAAATACTTACAAGAGTAAATGAAATGACTAAATGAAGGAAATGAAGAAAAAATGGGTGTTTTGTAAGTGATAATAAGTGAGAAAATAGGTATAATTATTTTGAGTATTTCACTAAAAAAAATAGGAGATCTGAAAGATAATATGGAGAGGAAGATAACCCACAAAACGACTTAAAATGGTGGTCGGGGGTGGTCGGAAAATGAGAAAGAGTGGAGGAAGTGAGCTCGGTTTTGAGGTTTTTTTTTGCTGGGCAAATTGAAAAAGACGTTCTGATGAAGAAGAGAGAATAGAAATGGATTAATACGTGTGGATATCATCCGTTGACGTGTCGAACTGATGCTACACAGGTGGAATCGACACTATACACGTGTGTAGAATCGGTTCAACACATCAACCGACGCTACGTGTGATGAGTGCTCAAAAAGCACTAAAAAAACCATGATTTTATGCACATTAATTGATTAAAAATATATATATTTATATGTTTTATCATATATTTATATAAATTTGTCTTTTTCGGAATCACGGGTATTTTTATTGTTTTTCAGGTATTTTGGCTTAAAAACATAACTTAAAGACTCAAAGAGGAATACTAGAAGCAATACATCACAAATATATTAATAAATAAATGGGGAAAGGTCAACAAATATGGAAAAATTGGACAAAATGGGTCAAAAAGGTCAAAAATGTCAAAAAGGAGAAAATCGCGTCGCCGTGTCGCGTAGCTACCCAGCCGCGCGCCCAGTCCCGCGTGTGCCAGCGCCCAAGCCCATCCGCGCACCCAGCAGCCCTCCGCGCGCGCCGACGCCCGTTTCGCCCCATTTTTCACGTGCAACCGCCCCATGACGTCAAGCTGACGTCGTCAATGACCTCAGCAATTCCATTCCGCGTTTTTACCACTTTTTAACATTTTTTCACTCACTTTTTCTCTTCATCCTCACCTTAAATACCCCCCCTTCCCTTCACTTCTAAACACACCTCAAAATACATTCTTTTCTCTCTTTTCTTAGATTTTTAGTTTTTCTTAGTTTTTAGTTTTTCTTAGTTAATTTCTCTTAGTTTTAGAGTTCTTCCTTTTTTGGGAAGAACTAGTTATGTTTTTGTGATTTTTTAGCTTTTTGATTCATTAAATTGGAGTGCAAATTCCGCTTGGAGGTTTTCCGGCAACGGGAATAGCGTCGAAGTTCGGTAAGGATTTTATTTTCTTTACAGTTATTTTTTATGCTTTATTCTTACATGGAATATTTAATTTAACTGTGCTGGCTGTTTATAAACATGATGTAATAATAACGTTGTTATGCTTGCGAAATATTAAATAGGTGAAAATCTCTAAAATGAATTGATTTTGTTTTTATTCAAGATTTTATATTAAGAATGTTAGAGAGAAATATATTATTTTTCATCACAAACTTAAACCTGAAAATTAGATTTTAAGGTTTAGTTATCCGGTATGATTTAGAGTAGTGCTCTTTTATTTGTTGGTACAATCGCTCGGTAGTTAGAGTGAAGCTCTATTTCAAAAGTTTTTATAAGAATTATTATATGAAAATGTATTGACAACATCTTTTCTGTAGTGGTTTTAAAACTTAAAAGTTAGTACTCGGATAGCTAAATTCTTAGGTTTAATTTGGACACCTTGAATAAAGTTTAAACTGTCTAACCCCACCAAAGGTGGCATTTAAATGGTTCATTTTCAATCTCTTAGAAAAAGGAATTAATTTAATTAACCAAATTAGTTATCAACCCCACCCATAGGTGTTAATTGATTTGTTTAGTTAACAAAGAATATCTAACCCCACCAAAGGTGGTATTCATACAAAAAAGGGAGAATCAATAAATATCAATTCATATCTTTAATAACCTAAATAATATGAGCAAGCATAATTAACTTAGTTATTATATCCATAAATACTCCACTATAATAAAAGATAAAATTTGCATGAATGTTTATTGAATCTATGTTTATTTTTATGTAAGTAGATTAAAAACACAAAACCCCAAAATATCGTGAGAGGATGTTTAGGATTTAATTTCCTTTTTAAAAGTTTGAATAATAAATTAGAAACCACATACATTCCTTCCTTAGATCGACCTTGGGAGTATACTTATCATTTTCTTCGAAATGATTCGTGCACTTGCGAGAGTTTTATAAATATTAAAACCAAAGTATTGGCAAGAATCGACGATGTCGGTTTTCGCTCATCAACGTGCTATGCGTATTTTTTTATTTTAAAAATGCAGTTTAAAATTGAAATTATATAGTACAATTTTTTGTCAATTATTATTTTATTTGAAATCTTTAAAATTGAATTCGGATATATATATAGTATTATTTTTTCTTCTTTTTTTTAGTCAATTTCTTTTTAAAATTATATAACTTTGTATATTTGTTTGGATACTTAATTTTATGTACGTACATGTTTTTCACACTAGTTATTGAATTGGATAACATGAAAAATATTTATACTATACAGAAAAGTTTTCAAAAAAATATAAAAGGTTTATAGTTAAAATAAAATAATAATTGAACTAAAAAATAAAAAAATTATACTATTTAATTTCAATTTTAAAATAAAAAAATACACGTAGGACGTAGCGTCCATTGACGTGTAGAATAGACGCTATCCACGTGTGTAGCGTTGGTTCTACACGTCAACCGACACTACGTACTACGTGTATTTTTTATTTTCAAATTGTAGTTTAAAATTGAAATTAAATAGTACAATTTTTTTTATTTTTTGGTCAATTATTATTTTATTTGATTTTAATTATAAACCTTTTATACTTTTTTGAAAACTTGTTTGCATTTTGCAAATATTTCATGTACGTACATAAAATTAAGTATCCAAACAAATACACAAAATTATATAATTTTAAAAACAAATTGACTTAAAAAAAAGAAAAAAATTATACTATATATATATATATCAAAATTCAATTTTAAACAGTTTAAATAAAATAATAATTGGCTAAAAAATTAAAAAAAATTTGCTATATAATTTCAATTCTAAACTGCATTTTTAAAATAAAAAAATACACGTAGGATGTAGCGTCGGTTCTACGTGTCAAACAACGATACATGTAGCATCGATTTTTCACCGAACTAACTTTACATTCATTAAAAATAGATTTCTCCAAAAAATAACTTTTAAATACCACATTTTGTACTAGTGACCCCAAATCCCAAATCCCAAAACCCTAGATCCTATTTAGAAAAATAATAATTTTAAACCTACGGTAAAATTTGTGATTATGGTTTGGGGTATAATTTATTATTTTTTTAAATAGGGTTTAGGGTTTGTTGTTTAGAGTTCTATTTGTGAGTTAATGTTTAGGATAAAAATTATTATTTTTTAAATAGGGTTTAGCGTTGTGGGATTTGGGATTTACGTTTTAACGTTAGATTTATGGGTTAAAGTTTCATATTAAAATTATTATTTTTATAAATAGGGTTTAGGGTTTTCTAATTTTTGATTTGGGGTTTAAGATTTTGGTTTATATTTGTGGGTTAAGGTTTATGGTTAAAATTATTATTTTTTTAAATAAGGTTTACAGTTTTGGGTTATACTTCGAGTTGGGGTAAAATTGGGAAAGAAACTTTGAGATGAGAATGGAATCATGATTCCTTAAGGGGCGAGAAGGAATTATGAGTACTTCTCTTTTAGGAATTGATTTCATTTTATTCTCATTTTTCTACACCACCAAACATATAATTGGAAGGAATCAATTCTAATTCCTTTCCATTCCAGTCAACCAAACATAAGGTAATGTAATATTACCTTTCCATATTAAAAAATATACTCCACATTCTCTTTCAAAATATGTTCCACCTAATCCAAAATTTGTCTCAATATAACCTCGACCAAGAAATTCTAGCATTTATTCAAGAACTTCAAGTTTAATATATACCAAATGTCTCTACATAAACTAACAAAATAATATAACTCCAATAAGAAAAAAATCCATGTCTAAGAAGATGAAGAAATTGATAGATGTTGTGAGGTAGGTGCTACTTGTGATATTGTAATAAGGAATTATGATGCTATATTTTGACTAAGTTTGTGTAAGAATCTCATCATGACCTCATGTCATTGATCCATCATCTCCTTTTGTTTAGTAAATATCTCAATACGATGAACCTGAGCTCAAATTTGCTAACCGTGGACTTTGAACACTTTCGACATTGAAAAGAGAATAGAATCAGAATGGGATTGTGAATAGGAATGGAATGGAAACAGTTTTTTTTCTTTGACAATTAGAATCAAAAAATTAATTAGTATTTTCGTGTTTGGTTTACAATTGAAATAGAACGGAAAACACTTTATATTACCTTGATACCCTTATATTCATTAAAATTTAAATAATGTCATTTAATTATTATTTTTTCGTTCGATAAAATATATTATGAAAATCATTATTTTTCTAAATAATTTTTACTTAAAAATAAAATATATTATTAAAATTATTATTTTTGTAAATAGGGTTTAGGGTTTGGAGGTTTGGAATATAGGGTTTTGGGATTTAGGGTTATGTTTGTGGTTAAGGTTTAGGGTTAAAATTATTATTTTTCTAAATAATGTTTAGGGATTTGAGATTTAGGATTTATTGTTTAGGGTTTACGATTATATTTATGGGTTAATTTTTAGGGATAATACTATTATTTTTCTAAATAGGGTTCTGGGTTGTGTGATTTGAGATATATGGTTTAAGGTTATATTTGTGGGTTAAAGTTTAGGGTTAAAATTATTATTTTTCTAAATAGGGTTTAGGGTTATGGTATTTGGGATTTGGGTTTTGGGGTTTAGGAATATATTTGGGGATTAAGGTTTAAGGTTAAATTTTTTATTTTTCTAAATAGGGTTTAAGGTTTTAGGATTTGAGGTGTATTGTTTTGTGTTTAGTGTTATATTTGTGTGTTAAGGTTTAGGGTTAAAATTATTATTTTTCTAAATGGGATTAGGGTTTTGGGATATGAGATTTGGGTTTTAGGGTTTAAGGTTATATTCTACGGTTAAGGTTTAGGGTTAAAATTATTATTTTTCTAAAAAGGATTTAGGTGTTAATTGATTTGTTTAGTTAACAAAGAATATCTAACCCCAGCAAATGTGGTATTCATATAAAAAAGGGAGAATCAATAAATATGAATTCATATATTTAATAACCTAAATAATATGAGCAAGCATAATTAACTTAGTTATTATATCCATAAATACTCCACCATTATAAATAATAAAATTTGCATGAATGTTTATTGAATCTATGTTTATTTTTATGTAAGTAGATTAAAAACACAAAACCCCAAAATATCGTGAGAGGATGTTTAGGATTTAATTTCGTTTTTAAAAGTTTGAATAATAAATTAAAAACCATATACATTCCTTTCTTAGATCGACCTTGGGAGTATACTTATCATTTTCTTCGAAATTATTCGTGCACTTGCGAGAGTTTTATAAATATTAAAACCAAAGTATTGGCAAGAATCGGCGATGCCGGTTTTCGCTCATCAAGTAGATTAATCAATTTTAATTTATTTTATTTTTATTTTTATTTTATTTTATTTTTATTAATTTTTATTTTTTCTTTATTTTCTTTAACTATTTTTTTTTCTCTCTCTTAATTTTCATTTAACTCAATTAACTTAGTTTTTTACTAACTTAATTAACTTAGCTTTTTAATTAACTTAAATTTTTTATTAACTTAATTAACTTAGAATTTTAATTAACTTAACTTAATTAACTTAGATTTTTTTTATTAACTTAGCTTTTTAATTAGCTTAGATTTTTTTTAACTTAACTAACTTAGATTTTTTAACTTTACTTAATTACCTCAGATTTTTACTTAAATTAACTTAATAAAGATAGCTTTTAATTAAGTTAGATTTTTTTACTTAACTAACTTAGCTTTTTAAATTAACTTAACTTAATTAACTTAGATTTTTCATTAACTCAATTAACTTAGATTTTTACGTTACTTAACTTAATTAACTTAGATTTTTACTTAACTGAACTTAGTTAACTTAATTTTAATAGCATGAAAAGTAAAGATCTAAGGGAGTTCTGTCTAGGAGACTAGTTCTTGAAAGCCTTTGTGCCACTAGTCTTTCCTGGGAACGTTGTTATATCTAGGAGAATGGTTTTTAAGGAGTCTTTGCCCCACCATTCTTTCCCGGCATCACCGATTCTTGCCAATACTTTGGTTTTAATATTTATAAAACTCTCGCAAGTGCACGAATCACTTCGAAGAAAATGATAAGTATACTCCCAAGGTCGATCTAAGGAAGGAATGTATATGGTTTTTAATTTATTATTCAAACTTTTAAAAAATGAAATTAAATCCTAAACATCATGTCACGATATTTTGGGTTTTGTATTTTTAATCTACTTACATAAAAATAAACATAGATTCAATAAACATTTATGCAAATTTTATCATTTATAATGGCGGAGTATTTATGGATATAATAACTAAGTTAATTATGCTTGCTCATATTATCTAGGTTATTAAAGATATGAATTGATATTTATTGATTTTCCCTTTTTTGTATGAATACCACCTTTGGTGGGGTTAGATATTCTTTGTTAACTAAACAAATCAATTAACACCTATGGGTGGGGTTGATAACCAATTTGCTTAATTAAATTAATTCCTTTTTCTAAGAGATTGAAAATGAACCATTTAAATGCCACCTTTGGTGGGGTTAGACAGTTTAAACTTTATTCAAGGTGTCCAAATTAAACCTAAGAATTTAGTTATCCGAGTACTAACTTTCAAGTTTTAAAACCACTATTGAAAACATGTTGTCAATACATTTTCAGATAATAATTCTTATAAAAACTTTTGAAATAGAGCTTCACTCTAACTACCGGGCGATTGTACCAAAAAAATAAAAGAACACTACTCTAAATCAGATAGGATAACTAAACCTTAAAATCTAATTTTCAAGTTTAAGTTTGTAATGAAAAATAATATATTTCTCTCTAACATTCTTAATATAAAATCTTGAATAAAAACAAAATCAATTCATTTTAGAGATTTTCACCTATTTAATATTTCGCAAGCATAACAACATTATTATTACATCATGTTTATAAATAGCCAGCACAGTTAAATTTAATCACAGACAAATTAAATATAACATGTAAGAATAAAGCATAAAAATAACTGTAAAGAAAATAAAATCCTTACAGAACTTCGACGCTATTCCCTTTGCTGGAAAACCTCCAAGCGGAATTTGCACTCCCATTTATTGAATCAAAAAGCTAAAAAATCACAAAAACATAACTAGTTCTTCCCAAAAAGGGAAGAACTCTAAAACTAAGAGAAATTAACTAAGAAAAGCTAAAAACTAAGAAAAACTAAAAAAAAACTAAAAACTAAGAAAAGAGAGAAAGAATGAGAGAAAATAATGTGTTTTGAGGTGTGTTTTGAAGTGAAGGGAATGGGGGTATTTATAGGTGAGGATGGAGAGAAAAAATGAGTGAAAAAATGTGAAAACACGGAGTGCAAATGCTGAGGTCATTGATGACGTCAGCATGATGTCATGTGGTGGCTGCACGTGAAAAATGGGGCGAAATGGGCGTTGGCGCGCGCGGAAGGGCTGGCACTGCGCGTAGGGGCGCGCGCGTGAACAGTAACAGTGCGCTGGGGCGCACGCGGATTTTGAAGCAGGCGCGTGCGGGTGTGGGCTTGGGCGCGCGCGACTGGGCTCTGGCGCGCGCGGGACTGGGTGCGCGGCTGGGTAGCTACGCGACGCGGCGGCGTGATTTTCTCCTTTTTGACATTTTTGACCGTTTTGACCTTTTTGACCCATTTTTTCATATTTTTCCATATTTGTTGACATTTCTCCATTTATTTATTAATATATTTGTGATGTATTGCTTCCAGTATTCCTCTTTGAGTCTTTAAGTTACGTTTTTAAGCCAAAATACCCTAAAAACAATAAAAATACTCATGATTCCGAAAAAGACAAATTTATATAAATATATGATAAAACATATAAATATATATTTTTTAATCAATTAATGTGTATAAAATCATGGTTATTTTAGTGTTTTTTGAGCACTTATCAGTTAGCTCTAAGGATACTCAGGAACCAACTATTATTGATCTTATGGAATAGTATACTGATTGTCCAGTTTTGGTGTTGCTTTGGGGTGGTTGTGAAGTTTTTAGTCCTTGTCTTTACAGTTTGGTTTCATGCACATGTGGTTGTTATTTTGTTTATCTTTTTATATGTATTTGTGTCTGGCCTTGCTAGTTGAGTGATTATTCCATCTATATACTCTTAGTTAGATAAAGCTGGTGTTTTGGTGGATTAATTACTTTTTAACCTAACTACTATATATTATTAATAGCGTTATGCCTATCATTTGTTTTTGGTTTTGAGAAGTTGAACGAGTCCATGTTTATTTATGTTGAGTTTTTTTTTTGTGTTTGTCGTTTGTTTGTATCAGCATTTCCATTCTAATGAATTTTCTTCTCGACAAAAAAAAAAATCCAACCTAAATAAAAATTAAGAGTTTGGGTCAACCCAACCCATCCAATTTACATCACTAATTTCCATTGAAACTTTGAATGGATATTGATCTTCAGATGAATTGGGGAGATAATATGCAACTTTGTAAAAGGTAAATGAATGTATAACTGTAGAAGATCTAATTGTTTCTCGAGACTTTGGAAAGGAGTGATGTACAGTTGTACAAAATTTAATTGTTTCTCGTGGTTATGTCAAGGATTTTTTTTTACGTTATTAATAATAATTACGTAATTAAAATATATTAATAACACAAATAAAATACTAATTTTTCCATTAACAATTACATAATAAAATAGATTTTTTCTTTTCAAAGGTCTTGAACGTTTGAAAAAGTCTATCACGTGGACACGTGTCTCCGTCAGAGCTTGACAGATTTTTTGACGTCGTTAGAATTTTTCACGGAAGTAACAGCGCGTGAACGTACGTTCGCCTTTGCCTGTTGGCATTACTCGGTACCGTACTGGCCGAGCTTATCCGTTAGTAAACTTTTATTATATTTCCATTTTGTTCTCCATTAGATGGAAATGGAATGACCGAATGAGTATTCCATATTTGAATAGAGAGAGGGAGAGAGAGAAAAGGAGCTTTAAAGTGCGTTTTAGTCTTTCCGAGACAGAGAGAGGAGTGGAAGTGAACCCTAGATTTCTTTAGTTGCTATTTAGCCCGAGTTAGTATTCGATTTATGTTAATTCATTATACAGATCCAAAGTTTTGCTGGAAAGTTCAAAATTTGCTACTTCAACGCTGTTGTAGGTACACGTTTGGTTCTTCTTCTTATTTATTTATTTGTTTTGAGTTTTCGTCCACTACATCGTATGGTATAATTTATATCAAATTTGGCTGTTGTATATAGAATTATAACTTTTAGATTTGGTTACCTGCAGTTTTTGGTGTATAGATATGATGTTTTTGGGTCGTTAGCTGTGCTTGGTTCTCATATAGAAATCGGTATTGTTTTTATTATTACTATTATTACAGGGTCAGCTCAGGTCGTTAAAAAATAGTTTATGATTTGGATTGAAGCTATTGATGTGATACTCGTTAGAGATCCTGCTTAATTTTATTGATTCAAGGAGAAAGCAATATTGGGTTTGGTTTCTGAGATATTGTGAAAAGACTTTCGTGTTGGTCTTCGTATCCTTTAAAAGTTAGCGAAAATGATGTCCAGATCGTATACAAATCTTTTAGATCTAGCATCCGGGAACTTTCCTGTGATGCCTCGTGAAAAGAAGCGACTTCCTCGAGTAATGACCGTTGCTGGTGTTATATCAGAGTATTGGATATTAGTTCTTAATTCAAAGAATAAACACAAGGACCTTAATTCAAGGAATAAAACAAGGAGCTTAATTCAAGGAGTAAAACAAGGAATCCTTAATTCAAGGAGTAAAACAAGGAATCCTTAATTCAAGGAGTAAATCAAGGAATGCTTAATTCAAGGAGTAAATCAAGGAATGTTTAATTTAAAGAGTAATTGAAGGAATAAAATTTCCTTATAAATAGCTATACAATTGTAATGAAAACATGAAGAAAATAATACAAACTAGAGAACTCTTTTGTGTAGAGTTATTTCTTGTTTTTTTCTACATGGTATCAGAGCAGGAAAATTAACTTGCTTCTGCTTTATTATTATCTTAGCATCTTCAATCTTTGAAATGGCTGAAGACAAGCCGCTAGGATCAGAAGCTGAAAGTTCATCAGTGCTTTCCTTCATGAATATGCATGAGGTGGATGTCAACCCAAATCAAAGATTATGCTCAGTCTTGTTGAATGAGTTTAATTACTTGCCTTGGTCAAGAGCAGTGTCTCTGGCTCTAGGTGGAAGGTCCAAGTTGGGGTTCATAAATGGAAGCATCGAAGTACCTGATGTTTCCTCACCAACCTATGAATCCTAGCTTAGTAAGGATCAGCTCGTTATGTCATGGCTCCTAAATTCCATGGAACGTAAATTAGCTGAAATATTCAGTTACTCTGAATCTGCATACCAACTATGGGAGACGGTCAAGGAAATGTATGGCAGTCAAAATAATGTTGCACGAGTTTTTCAATTAAAGAAAGACATCTCAGATCTGCAACAAGATGGCAAGCCTTTTGTACAACTCTTAGGAAGCATGAAAAGCATGTGGAATGAGTTGGAAATATATCGTCCTCATACAACCGATGTAGCTCTGCTACGAAAGAGAGCAGAAGAAGATAAGATATTTCAACTTTTGTCCAGTCTGGATTCAACATATGAAGATATACGATGCCATATACTCATGAATACGGAACTTCCTTCCTTCACCAATGTATGTGCGACAATTCAACGTGAAGAAGTAAGAAGGAAAGTCATGAACAAGGATACAATGGCTAATTCACCTGAGGCAAGAGCCTATCTAACCAACGAGAGGAAGTACAAAGGGAAGCATCCAAACTTGAAGTGTCAACATTGCAACCATACGGGCCATGTTAAGGACACATGTTGGATTCTACATCCAGAATTAAAACCTGATTTTATAAAGGATAAGAGTTTACAAAAAGTGAATCGTACTGGACTCCGTGCTAATCATGTTTTTGCCTCTACCTCTAATGGGTCTGATCCATTCAAGAACTTCACAGCGAATCCAGCTGAACTCATGAATGAGTTTATGTTGTATCTTCAAAGCAAGACAAGAGGAGCTAGAATTGACTGTGTGGATAGCATAGAAGAAGGAAACTCGACAGCATTGCTAGGCAAGTTTGCGGGCTTCTTGGCAGATACAAAACTCATACCACAAGAGGACATGCAAGGTATCATAAAAGCCTTTAAAACTGCTCTTAAAATAAATATGTTGCATGATTTTTGGGTTGTAGATTCAGGTGCCACAGATCATATGACAAACCATGTGTCAAAGTCTCATAAGTTTGAAAAATTAGCAAATCCTTCTCAAGTTTCAATTGCAAATGGTGAGAATGTAAAGGTTTTAGGAAAGGAAAAAATAAAATTAATGTCAGATGAAATCGAGTCGTCAGTTTTATATGTACCTTCCTTTCCTTTCCAACTTCTGTCTGTAGGAAAAATCACAAATACCTTGAATTGCTTAGCCATTTTTTCTCCTCACAATGTCATTTTTCAGGATTGTGTCACCAAAAAGACGATTGGTGAAGGGTTTTACTTAGATGGTCTCTATTACATATCCAAGAGCAATCCCAGAGGGTTTCAAGCTAAGTTTAATCCTATCCAAGATAATCAATTGTGGCATCAACGTTTAGCTCACCCTTCTCTACCAATTTTGTCAACTTTATTTCCAAACTTAGGAAATGATGAAATTGCATGTGAAACTTGCCACTTGTCTAAGGCCACTAGATTGCCTTTTAATTCTTCCTTGTCTAGGGTTAGTAAGTGTTTTGAACTAGTTCATTCAGATGTATGGGGACCAATTAATGAATCTTTTGATGGTTATAAGTATTTTGTGATTTTTGTTGATGATTTCTCTCGAGTCACATGGTTATATCTTTTAAAGTCTAAAAATGAAGTTATGGAAGTATTTAAGGACTTTCATAATCTTGTTAAAAATCACTTTTCTTCTAAAATTCAAACCTTAAGGTCTGACAATGGCACCGAATACATGTCCCATATCATGAAACAATATTTGAGCATTCATGGCATTATGTATCAAACAAGTTGTGTTGGCACACCTCAACAAAATGGTGTAGCTGAACGCAAAAATCGGGACTTACTTGAAAAAACTAGAGCATTAATGCTACAAATGAATGTACCAAAGAGATTCTGGTCCCAAGGGGTTATGGCAGCTGCTTACATCATCAATAGATTACCCAGTCGAGTCTTGGATTTCAAGTCTCCTCTAGAGGTCATGAAAGGAAGGAAAATTAACCTTTCACACCTTAGAGTCTTTGGTTGCATCTGTTTTGTACATATTCAATCTCATCATCGAGATAAATTGGATCCTAGAGCTGTTAAATGTATTTTTCTTGGTTATTCATCTACACAAAAGGGATATAAGTGTTATGACCCCCAACTTAGGAGATTAATTGTGTCTAAAGATGTTCGATTTTATGAAACTAACCCTTTTTTTAGCAAGTCACATGAAATCACAAGTCAAGGTGATGACATCTTGGATGTGTTTCCATTACCAAGAATCGAACTTAAGGCTCCACAACAACAAGATCCCAGCTATGTCAACATTGATGCATCTCTCACTGAAAGTAACAATGAAGGGTCTCGTCTTAATGGTACACTGCATGAAGATGGTGATAATCAAGATGATCCTCACAATATGGTACAAGATGTGAACGAGTGTGAGATAACTCCTTCTGCTGATTGGGCAGGGAATGCAATTGATCGCAAGTCCACCACTGGCTACTGTACATTTGTCGGTGGAAACTTGGTCACATGGAAGAGTAAGAAGCAAACTGTCATTGCCAGATCAAGTGCCGAAGCAGAATATCGTGCAATGGCTTCAACTGCGTGTGAGTTGATATGGCTTAAAGGTCTTCTGTGTGATTTAGGTGTTCCTACAACTCTTCCTATGTCCTTATTTTGCGACAATCAGGCAGCTATGCATATAGCATCAAACCCAGTGTTTCACGAGAGGACGAAACACATTGAAGTTGATTGTCATTACGTTCGTGAACAAGTTCAATCACAGGTGATTCAGACACATTATACAAGAAGCTTCGACCAACTGGCTGACATCTTCACCAAGCCCTTGGCTTCTCATCAATTTCAACGACTTTTGTCCAAGCTTGGATCCATAAATCTTCTGGATCCAGCTTGAGGGGGAGTATTGGATATTAGTTCTTAATTCAAAGAATAAACACAAGGACCTTAATTCAAGGAATAAAACAAGGAGCTTAATTCAAGGAGTAAAACAAGGAATCCTTAATTCAAGGAGTAAAACAAGGAATCCTTAATTCAAGGAGTAAATCAAGGAATGCTTAATTCAATGAGTAAATCAAGGAATGCTTAATTTAAAGAGTAATTGAAGGAATAAAATTTCCTTATAAATAGCTATACAATTGTAATGAAAACATGAAGAAAATAATACAAACTAGAGAACTCTTTTGTGTAGAGTTATTTCTTGTTTTTTTCTACACAGAGCTTGATGACGATCAGGCCAGTAGTGTGACCTCAGATGTTCCTTCATCAGTTGTCCAAGACCGTTTGATCATTGTTGCTAATCAACTCCCAGTAAAGGCTAAACGTAGACCTGACAATAAAGGGTGGAGTTTTAGTTGGGATGAGGACTCTTTGCTATTACAGTTAAAGGATGGTCTTCCTGGTCTTCCTGATGATATGGAGGTTTTGTATGTTGGGTCTTTGAAGGTTGAGATTGATTCCAATGAACAAGATGATGTATCACAGCTTTTGTTGGACAGGTTTAAGTGTGTTCCAGCTTTTTTGCCCCCTGACATTTTGGAAAAATTCTATCATGGGTTCTGCAAGCAGCATTTGTGGCCTCTCTTCCACTACATGCTTCCGTTTTTGGCAAATCATGGAGGGCGGTTTGATAGATCTTTATGGGAGGCTTATGTGGCAGCAAATAAGATTTTCTCACAGAGAGTGATTGAGGTTATAAATCCTGATGATGACTATGTTTGGGTTCATGATTATCATTTAATGGTTCTACCAACCTTTTTGAGGAGAAGATTCAACAGACTGAGGATGGGGTTTTTTCTTCACAGCCCATTTCCGTCGTCAGAGATTTATAGGACTCTACCTGTGAGGGAAGAGATCCTTAAGTCTCTTTTGAATGCAAGACCTTATTGGTTTTCACACTTTTGACTATGCTCGGCATTTCCTGTCTTGTTGTAGTCGGATGCTAGGTCTGGAGTATCAATCAAAAAGGGGCTATATTGGATTGGAATACTATGGTAGAACAGTTGGAATTAAAATAATGCCTGTTGGGATTCACATGGGTCAAATTGAATCAGTGTTGAGACATGCAGATAAAGAGTGGAGGGTAGCAGAACTCAAGCAACAATTTAAAGGAAAAACTGTGCTGCTTGGTGTTGATGATATGGACATATTTAAAGGTGTGAATCTGAAGCTATTATCAATGGAACAGATGCTGAAGCAGCATCCAAAGTGGCAGGGGAAGGCAGTTTTGGTGCAGATTGCAAACCCTGCCAGAGGAAGAGGCAAGGACCTTGAAGAAATACAGGCTGAAATTCAAGAAAGCTGCAACAGAATTAATCAGAATTTTGGTTATTCTGGTTATCAACCAATAGTTTTCATTGATAGACCAGTCTCTCTCAATGAAAGAGCTGCATATTACACCATTGCTGAGTGTGTTGTGGTTACTGCAGTGAGGGATGGGATGAATCTTACTCCTTATGAGTACATTATCTGCAGGCAAGGAATCCCAGGGTCAGATCCTAATTCTGAATCAAATGGACCCAATAAGAGCATGCTAGTAGTTTCAGAGTTCATTGGATGTTCCCCTTCATTGAGTGGTGCGATTCGGATTAACCCATGGAATGTTGAAGCTACTGCTGAGGCAATGAATGAGGCAATTTCTTTGGCTGATTCTGAGAAACAGTTGCGACATGAGAAGCATTATAGATATGTTAGTACACATGATGTAGTGTATTGGTCGCGAAGCTTTTTCCAAGATATGGAAAGGACATGCAGAGACCATTTTATAAGACGTTGCTGGGGTATTGGTTTGAGCTTTGGTTTCAGGGTTGTAGCTCTTGATCCTAATTTCAGAAAGTTGTCTATTGATGCTATTCTATCTGCTTATTCAAGGTCTAAAAGTCGGGCCATACTTTTGGATTATGATGGCACTGTGATGCCTCAAACGTCCATCAATAAGATACCAAGTGGACAAGTTATGTCCATGTTAAGCATGCTTTGTGATGACGTAAAAAACAATCTTTTCATCGTCAGTGGAAGAGGAAGGGATAGTTTGGGCAAGTGGTTTTCTCCTTGCAAGAAATTAGGGATTGCTGCTGAGCATGGTTATTTTATGAGGTATGCTTATCTCTTTTGCTTATTATCCTTGTTTGTCATTTGTACTTGTATTATTACATGTGCCTAAACTTGTTGATTTGTTAGGTGGTCAGCTGACAAGGATTGGGAGATTTGTGGGCAAGGTAGTGATTTTGGATGGATACAGATGGCTGAGCCAGTTATGAAGTTGTACACGGAATCAACGGATGGCTCTTACATTGAAATGAAGGAAAGTGCCTTAGTGTGGCATCATCAAGATGCAGACCCTGGTTTTGGGTCTTGCCAGGCCAAGGAGATGCTGGACCATTTAGAGTGTGTTCTAGCAAATGAACCAGTGGCTGTGAAAAGTGGTCAGTGCATTGTAGAAGTAAAGCCACAGGTTAGTAGCCATATTACACTTTGGTTTCTAAATTCTCAAAGCAATATTTATCCTCATTCATTATGATAGTTAAGCATGTCATTTCCAAAAGCGTTAAGAGTCCCCTTTCTTAGTGAGTCCTTTCACCTCTTTTAAATCACAAACCTAATTTTTTTGGCTCATGTTCATTGTAGTTATAGCCAGAGTTAGACTGCAAGGTTCGTTTTAAAATTTTCTAAACAATTGGAGTCCCTGTCAATGTTTAGAAGATCATTTTGTTTGATGGGGAAACGGTGGAAGCATACTTCCATTATTTTGCATAATCTCCTTATAGACACGTGCACACATCTGTGCATGCACTTAGACAAATGTATGTACTGTATATTTGGTTGCTTCATCCTCTTATCAGGAGATATTCATTTTTGTTTGCCCATATTATTAATGGGTTAGAAGGTTATTGTTGCAAAATGATTTTTGCAATATGGGGTACCACAAAATTCACTGCATAGAGTTTTATTAACTGCTTATTAGTTGATACTGTGCAGTTAAGTAAATAATGGAACATAAAAAAAGGCTCAGAAGTGACCTCATTAGGTGCATTGTACTAGCTAGATATGAATTTGACGCTTCATTCAAGGTTATTATTTAACATTGTAATGTGGAGAAGTCAACTGATGTTCACCTCCATGAAATGGACAAACTGTTTACTACATAACTACTATCTTCTATATTGTCTTATGATCTCGCAAGAACAGTGGTGCTTAGACCAAAGAAGATACATGTTATTCCATATGCAATCTTCTATGAGCTCATTCACATCATCATTCGTAATTCAACAGTATTATGCCCCTTAATTGTATTTGTTTTTTCGAAAAGGTCTGAAGAAAATTTTCAAGAGGTTTTTAGTTGACTGATAAATTAACATAACCTCAGCTAGCATAACACTGGGATCATTTTAGGAAGCATTCTTGTGAGCTTGGATGTGATTGTATCTGGAAAAAGTAGCTTTGTTGATTTTATATTTTTTAATGTGCATTCACTGTTGTCATTTCGTTCATGACTTTATACATGGGTCACCTTATTTTCTTATTTTCTGTAAATGGATTGCCTGTTTACCACTAGTAATATGTGACTGATGCCTCGACAATAACGAAAACATGATCAATAAATTTTGTTTGTTTCTGATTCATAGGGAGTCAGTAAAGGAATGGTTGCAGAAAAGATCTTCACATCAATGGCTGATAGTGGAAGGCAGGCTGATTTTGTACTATGCATTGGTGATGATAGATCAGACGAGGACATGTTTGAGATAATTGGAAATGCAATGAATAATGGTGTTCTCTCCTCTAATACTTCCATCTTTGCATGCACCGTTGGACAGAAACCAAGCAAGGCCAAATACTATTTGGATGACACGGTTGAGGTTATAAACATGCTTGAAGCTTTAGCAGAGGCTTCTGATCCTTCTCCTTCCTCAGATCCTGAAAGAGAAGTCTCCCCTTAAAATCCTCCTTGGTTGCTTTCATAGTTTAAAGATCGAAGTGATCTAAACACAATTCCATACTGGGTTGTGATTGAAGACAAAGATGTTTTTTCAGCCATTTACTTTTGAGAGAACTACAATGCAACCCATTAAACATCATCGGCAAGGATAATTTCCAGGTTACAGCAATTCAGAAGACTAATGACACTAGTTGTTTTCCTACGGCAGGTCACATACTTATGCATCACCTTCGTCAACTCAGGCATCTAACGGTAAATAGCTAACTTATTACTCATTGATTCATGAAGCAACCACAGAATGGGGGAAGAAATGCACAAATAATTGTTGCATCAAATACATTTAGAGGGAGCGGAGCCTATCTAATAGAATTGTGATACTTGGTATTTTGGCAGGGCAAAGGTCACTGCAATTTAGCATTAAACATGAAATAGGGGGGACATTGCAAGGGCATATATGTTGAGCGGATATATATGTCCATGAACTGAACAGTATTATTGCTATTTTGCTTCATTTTGTGTTGTGGCTTGAATTTATTTTACCATTTGATAACTATCAGATAAGTCTCTTTGCTTTTTTAATCTGTAAATTAAATATAATAACAATTTCCAAGTTTGTTCTCTACAATCTACAGTTGTCGGACTCCATTTCACATGCTTGTACGTAGTACTTTTTCTGTAATCTTTAGGAAATTAAGTAGTTAATGAACAATTTTAAGGAAAAAAAATGATATAGGAATATACGATCATTAAGGGGGGAAGTAAGAGCCGGGCATGTTTTATAGAAATTGCTCTCTTTTTGCTTAGAGTTGAGTTCCCTTTATGGAAGTTCATCTTCCAGCTTTTCCCTACCCTGAAAACCAGAGAAATATTCCGAATAATCTTTTTTTCTCCCCTGGTTTTTAAGCCATTTCCTGTTATGAGTAATTTCAGAGAAATAGAAGAAGAAGAAACAGTGAGGATGAAAGTTGATTTGTATAATATTATGATATTTTGTATTCCATCTCATTGGCTATATATATATAGCCTTACAAGAAGATTGGAGAAGGCAGAAGAAAGTGCTTGAATAGAAAACATGAGCATATCCCCCTATCGACCTAGTGGTCCCCTTCTCCACCGTGTAACCACCTCTGTGCTAGTGAAACGACCTGTGTCCATGTGTGTTTGTCTGTGCGTTAAGCCACTCAAATCAGCACATATCATTTCTTCTCTCTTTTAGAATTTTTGTCCTCAAGTTGGGTATGATTTGGTAAAATTATAAGCAATATTATTTATTATCATATCTAATATATGTTTTGAGGCTATCAATCCAATTATAATCAACTCTGTCATTGAATTTTTCCTTCTATGCAAACTTAGGATTTTCTTAGAAATCGACCAATGCTTGTCTCATGATAGAGTTCGAGAGGATGTTTTGAATTTCAGGATCTACACTATTTTAGCCTGTCTCTCTTTTAATTCATCGAAAAGTACCCAAAGCAATTCTTGGTTGTTAGGATCATGTTTCAAGCCTTTCTAGTATGTTTGGGTCTATGAATGTTCACTCGTTTGCAAATGTAAGCATGTAAAAGGATCAACATAGCTATGCAAAGGATGTAAATTGATAGAGCTTGTTAGTATGAGTTCTTGGAAACCAATTTCACTACCAACTAGTTGAAGCTCTGTTATTACAAAATACATGATGCCAGACATATTATTTCTTCTTTGACCATGCCTTGTCCCCACCAAAGCACCACTTTGATCATTAGCTAGTGTTTGGCTATCAATAAGGAAATCAGAGAGGATGTTGTCACGTTTACTATTCTTAAGATGCTGCATCAAGCTATTTTCTAATAGTTTGAAAGACATGGTTGAGGATACGGGAGCTAAATCCCCAAAACCAACCGCAAGTATTGGATTACATTTTATGCTTACAGTTGTTAAAATCCCTCCAAAAAGCTCTATTATTTTGACCAACAACTGAAAGTGTTGCAAATTCATCAATAGGATTGTGGTTGTGGAGATGACCCTTTAACTTATTTGGTAGTCTAGCATCAACTTTATCTTACTATTCATTATTCATAATAGCCACTTTCCCTAATGATGGATGCTCATTTCCAGTAGTATTAATGTTAGAGTTTTCAGGGGTTAGGTGAGCAATAAAAAAAGAGTAGTTGCTTTCACCATTACCCTTGAGTGAGTTAACACCGTGTGATTGTTGATGAACGTTCCTAGAGTCTCCCTGTTGAGGGAGAATTGAGGAAAAATAGGGAGATTAATTAAGGGAACCATTATGGGGTTCGAAAACCTGATCAGAGTGCAAGACATTAGGGTTACTCTTGGCCTCTAAAGGAAGCACCGAAGTCTTAGTTTCCTGTTGACTTGCTTTAGGCACTGAATCTTAACCTTCAACGACTTTTTTAGAACTGGAATCTACCATGACATTGATAGCAAAAATTTATACCCAAGGTATCGACCTAAACATTCATGTTGCCAGAAGTCAGATGGAGCTACCCAACAAACTTTTGAATAATAGTTGGTTGCTGATGCTTATCAGCCATTTTTTTATGAACAAACAGAAACCCCTTTGAATCTAGCTTTCATAATGTGAAAGGAGCAGAGAAGAAAGTTTTTGCCTCTTCTTTCACCTCCGATAGTTGAAACCTTAGGCACCTCATCAACAAGGCTTGTAAGTACCACAACCAGAAACATAAGGGATATGAGAAACCGCGCATCTGGTACCCCAACGAATTAAGCCTCTTAACCAATTGGGCCTCCTAACAATAACACTAGCAATTCCATATAATGGCCCAACACTAACATTAATACTTGGAGTAGCATTTTCTTTATGGGTGGGAACAATAGACCCAGATAATGGCCCAAATCCAAGCCCATTATGAGGTAGTCTAGCTAAAGGAGAAAAACTTGATTCATGGGTCGGTTCCGGAGGCCTAGGTGGTGTTGATCCACATGGCTTTATCTTGGTGTCTGAATAAGCCATCGCCATTTCTTCGGGTAACCCAGAAAAATGATTCTCGTCGGTTTTGAGATCTATAGGTTAGGATTCCCTCGTTGCGTACTCCATGGCAGCATAATAAGCACCAAAGGTGAAGAATCCAATGGTTGGAACTTCAAATTTTTCAAAGATCTCAGACGACCAACTTATCATAACGTTAAGAAAAAGAGTTGATGGTGGTGGTGCTAGCCTTGGGTTCTTTGAAGGGTCTTCATAGTCGGTTGGACCAAACCTTAGTTGCACCGCCTTGGTGAACTCACTCAAGGTGAGTGGTCCACGAAACTTTGCAAGCAACCATCAATGCCATTGTAGGGCAATGCCTTCTAGACGGAAGGAAGCCAGCTGCACCTATTGATCTGGTGTGATGTTCATGAATCCAAAGTACTGTTCGGCCTCATAAATCCAACCAATTGGGTTATTTCCAAAAAAATTGGGGAAGGATATCTTGTTATGTCTTTGTTTCGTCACGAGTCATGAGTAATTCACGTGTAATGATCAGTATGTGCATTTGTGGGCACTTTACAAGCCTCCCAACGTGTATGGAAAAAATAAAAAAAGGGAGGAGAGGGACGAATCAAAGCGACATAGGGCTGAATCTCAGTAAATCGTGGCAGCAAGGCCACTTTACCACTTACAATACCCCGTCACGTATTTAAGTCATCTACAAAGGATTCTACCAGCCGCTCGATGGAAATTACACTTCAAGGCGCTCGCCTTTTGGGGCCGAGGCCCCTACTGTAGGTCAGCAAACGGGCGGTAAGCACACGCATCGTTTCTAGCCTAGATTCTGACTTAGAGGCATTCAGTCATAATCCAGCACACAGTAGCTTCGCGTCACTGGCTTTTCAACCAAGCGCGATGACCAATTGTGCGAATCAATGGTTCCTCTCGTACTAGGTTGAATTACTATTGCGACACTGCCATCAGTAGGGTAAAACGAACCTGTCTCATGACGGTTTTCTATTTTTATTTAGTTAAAATAGAAAGGATTCTTAGATTGCGTCCGATGATGTTTTCTAGCCGGCAGTCCAACAAAGAGGCGAAGTAGTGGTCATAATGGGAAAGATCCACTATACTGGCCCGAGAACGGGAAATAATAAGAATGGTAAACCAAAGTCTCTTTTTTACAACAATAGCAAGGAGATTTGCCAATAGGAGTCTAAACCCAGCTCACGTTCCCTATTAGTGGGTGAACAATCCAACATTGGTGAATTCTGCTTCACAATGATAGGAAGAGTCGATATCGAAGGATAAAAAAGCAACGTCGCTATGAACGCTTGGCTGCCACAAGCCAATTATCCCTGTGGTAACTTTTCTAACACCTCTAGCTTCAAATTCCGAAGGTCTAAAGGATCGATAGGCCACGCTTTCACGGTTCATATTCGTACTAAAAATCAGAATCAAACGAGCTTTTACCCTTTTGTTCCACACGAGATTTCTGTTCTCGTTGAGCTCATCTTAGGACACATGCGTTATCTTTTAACAGATGTGCCGCCCAAGCCAAACTCCCCACTTGAAAATGTCTTCCGCTCGGATCAGCCCGTCACAGCAAAGTTTTGACCCTTTTTGTCTAATTGTTTTCATCTTTTTGACTTTTCATGATTTCTTTTCTCAAAATATTTGTGATGTATTGGCTCAAGTATTTTTCTATGTTTTTAAGTTATTTTTGAACGAAAATACCTGAAAACAATAAAAATACCCATAATTCCAAAAAAGACAAATTTATATAAAAATATGTTAAAGTCATAAAAATATAAATCTATTTAATCAATTAAAATACATTAAATCATGGTAATTTTATTTCTTTTTAAGCACTCATCAACAATATCTATCAATTTCTCCATCTTCTTAGACTTGGATTTTTTTCTCATTGGAGTTATAATATTTTGTTAGTTTATGTAGAGATATTTGATATATGTTAAACTTGAGGTTCTTGAATAAATGCTAGAATTTCTTTATTGACGGTATATTGGGACATGTTCTGGATTAGGTGGAAAATATTTTGATAGAGAATGTGGAGTATATTTTTGTATATGTAAAGGTAATATTACACTACCCAATGTTTGGTTGACTAGAATGGAATTGTATCAGAATTGATTCTATCTAGTTTTATATATGGCTGGGCTGAAAAGTGAGAATTAAATTAAATCAATTCCTAAAAAAAGAAGTAATCACAATTCCTTCTCCCCCTTAAGGAATCATGATTTCATTCTCATCTAATTTGTTTTCTAATTTTACACAAATCTCACTCCAAGTACAATCCTAAACCCTAAGCCTTATTCCCTAAATCCCTATTCCCAAATCCCAAAACCATAAATCCTAAACCCTATTTATAAAAGTAATAATTTTAACGCTAAACCTTAACCCACAAATATGACCTTAAACCCTAAACCCTAAACCCCAAATCCCAAATCCCACAACCATGAATCCTCTTTAGATAAATAATAAATTTAACCCTAAACCTTAACCCACAAATATAACCATAAACCCTAAATCATAAAGTCCAAATCTCATAAACCTAAACCCTATTTAAAAAAAATAGTTTTTAAAATATATTTTATTTTTAAGTAATAATTATTTAGTAACATAATAATTTCAATAATATATTTTTTCTAATGAAAAAATAATAATTAAATAATATTATTTAATTATTAGAGAATATATTAGTATTAAGGTAATATAGAGTGTTTTACATTCCATTACAATTGAAATCAAACACTACAACCCTAATTCCTTTTTTGATTCAAGTAGTGAAACGCAAAAAAATGATTCCATTCCATTCATATTCACAATCCCATTCCGATTTAATTCTGTTATCCTTCTCAAAAGTGTTCAAATTTTATGTCCACGATAATCAAATTTAAACTCGGGATATCATATTGAGATATTTACTCAACAACAGGAGATGATGGCTCAATGACAAGAGGTGATGATGAGACTCTAAAATAAACTTAGTCAAAATATTGAATCATAATTCTTTAGTACAATATCACAAGTAGCACCTACCTCTCAAAATCCATTGATTTCTCCATTTTCTTAGACTTGGATTTTTTCATTGGAGTTATATTATCTTGTTAGTTTATGTAAAGACAATTGGTATATGTCAAAGTTGAAGTTCTTGAATAAATGCTAGAATTTCTTGGTTGACGGTATATTGGGACATGTTTTGGATTAGGTGGAATATATTTTGATAGAGAATGTTTATTATATTTTTGTATATGAAAAGGTAATATTACATTACCCTACATTTGGTTGACTGGAATGGAATGAAATAAAAAATGATTCCTTCCAATTTTATATTTGGTTGAGCTGAAAAGTGAGAATAAAATGAAAACAAATCCTAGAATTGAAGTAATCTTAATTCCTTTTCCCACTTAAGGAATCAAGATTTCATTCTTATATCAAATTGTTTTTCCGATTTTACTCCAACCCCAAGTATAACCCTAAACTCAAAGTCCTAAAACTTAAACCAAGATACTAAATCCCAAATCCCAAAACCCTAGATCCCATTTAGAAAAAAAAATATAATTTTAACCCTAAACCTTAACCCACAAATATGACCCTAAACCATAAAAACCAAATCCCAAATCACAAAACGCTAAACCCTATTTAGAAAAATAATAAATTTAACTCTAAACCTTAACCCACAAATATAACCATAAACCCTATAACATGTATCCCGAATCCAACAACCCTAAACCCTATTTAGAGAAATAATAATTTTAACCCTAAACCTTAACCCACAAATATAACCCTAAACCCTAAATCCAAAATTCTACAACCCTAAATCATATTTTGAAAAATAATAATTTTAACCCTAAACCTTATTCGGACTTTGTCCCTAGCTTGAGTCGTAAAACTCGATCCATTTATTGTGATACTAGAAAATGATTTGACATCGAATTTTGGACCATGTGCAAGCCATTCTAAACTTTCTGTTATTTTATGATTGGGTTTCTTGAGTTCATCTTGAATCTATGTATACAAAAAACATGAAATGTGTTTAAAGTAAAGTTTTAAAACATTGCACAGAAGTACTAATAAATTCTTGTATGTGACACTTATATGGTTGCATAACCAATTAATAAGCTCTCGCTTATGTTCATCATACGATCATTTTTCTCCTCCTTTTTTTTATAACAAGAATCGATCTTCAATAAGTTTAAATGCATCATGTAATGTTATTAAGGATATATGAAGTAAATATCATCATTAACAGTTAAATAAAAATTAATTTTTGCATAAATGGAAATGTTAAACATCACTTACTCTATATACGGTTATGCCTAATTATTATTTACCAAAATGATTCGGTGTGCTTTTTCCCATCGAGTGCGATCAATAAACAATTTCTTAATTCCACCAAGCATAGGGTTTTCTACTTGGATCATGTTACATTCTAAGAAAAACTTATGCATAGGATTCCCAATTTCGATGCAACCACTAAAGTATTCAGAACAAAACTCAATTGCCTCTTCAGCAATGTAACGTTCCACCATGCATCATTCAGGTCGATTTCTATTATTTACATATCCTTTAAAGACTTGCATATATCTCTCAAAAGGATACATCCATCTTAAGTAAGTAGGACCACACAATTGAACCTCTCGAACTAAATGAACACACAAGTGAATCATTATATTGAAGAAAGAAGGAGGAAAATATTTTTCAATTAGACACAAAGTCTCTACAACACTTTTCTATAAAGAGTTTAACTCGCCAATTGATATAGATTTCTTGTATATTGTATTGAAGAATGAACACAAATGAATTATTGATAATTGAACATGATTTGGAAGAATTGATCTAATAGCTACTGGTAATAACTGTTGCATTAAGATATAACAATTATGTGATTTCAATCCATAAAGTTTCTTATCGGTGATAGACACAAAATTTCTTAAGTTGGATGAGTAACCATCAGGAAATTTCACACCCGCCAAACATTTACAAAACACATCCTTCTATTTTGTTGACATTTTATATGATGCTGGTGGCAAGTATGTTCGATTCTTATCATTTTTCACCCTTGGTGGCAATCCAGGTCGTATACCTAGTTTCTTTAAATCTAGTCTTACTTTAATTCCATCCTTCGTTTTTATAGGTATATTAAGTAATCTACCAATCAAGCTCTCACATACATTTTTATTAATGTCCATGACATCTAAGATGTGACGAATGTGTAGGTCTTTCCAATAAGATAATTCCCAAAATATTGATTTTTTATTCCAACAACCATGGTCTACTGATTCTCCTTCTTTTTCATTTTCACCCTATTCATTAGATGACCTCTTTCGTTTCCCTACCTTACTGAGTATTCTTTTTTTCATCTTTCCATGTCGTTTGAATGTCATACCATTTAATTTCCTTAATATCTCAACACCTTGCAGACATCAGGGTGTATGATCATGATCTTCTTCACCATCGAACAATTTCTTTTGGTATCTAAACTTGTGTCCAGATGGAAAAAATATTTTATGTCTTCTATAAGGCATCCTTTGTCCGTGAAAATGATAAGTTGCAGAAGTGCCATCACTACATAAAGGGCATCCCTTGTTACCTTTTGTTGCATGTCCTGATAAGTTTTCATAAGCAGGAAAAGCATTAATTGTCCATAAAAGGACCCCTGTCATGTTAAAGTGTTCTTCTTTATGTGCATCGTAAAAATTTACACCATCATTCCACAACGTCTTTATATCATCTATTAGAGGTTGGAAATATACATCAATATCAACACCGGGTTGTTTCAGTCCTGAGATCAATAATGTTAACATCATGAATTTTCTTTTCATACACAACCAGGGAGGAAGGTTGTATGTTACCATAATTACTAGCCAACAACTATATCTACTACTAAGGGAACTATGTGGATTAATTCCATCAGCAGCAATGGAAAGATGAAGATTGCGCGGATTAGATGCAAATTGAAGGGATAAATTATCTACTACTTTCCAATTTAGAGAATCACGAGGATGACATAGCACCCTATCACCATATCAATTATCTAAATGCCAATTCAACATCTTTGATATCTCTTTACTTTTGAACAACATTTGAAAACGAGGAATCAGAGAAAAGTACCAAACAACCTTTGCGGGTATGCCTTTCTTAGATGTTGTCTCATTTGTAGCATGCTTCCATCTCAATTCTTTACACATCGGACAATCATCTAATGTCTCATATTCTTTTCTATAAAGAATGCAATCATTTGGACAAGTATGAATCTTATCATATTCCATGCCAAATCGACTAAGAGATTCCTTCACTTCATACATTGAAGATGGAAATTCAATACCCTCAGAAAACATATCGACTAGTAGATTTAGTAATTCTGTGAATCCCTTGTAAAAAAAAACCAGGTTTTGCCTTCACATTGTACAAATAAACCTATCCCAAATTTTTAGTGTATTTCTTCCATTTTGGATACAATGGTTTTTTGGCATCTTCTAGAAGTTTTTTAAAGGTTTTCGGATCATCCTCACGTAGTTCATCTTCAACACCATGAAACATATTTTTTTTCTATACATTATGATAAGATGTATGTAATCCATTCACATTCTTATTTATCTTTTCCCCCCATAAGTATTATCAATATTTTTTCCATGATAATACCAACATTTATAGCTCAAAAGAATACCACTATGGATAAGATGATAGTTAAACTCGTCAACTTCTTGAACTTTCTCATTTTTACATTTAACACATGGGTATCAAATCATACTAATTTCATTATTACTATTTCTACAATCAAATTTCACAAAACTTTCAACTCTAGGAATGTAGTCCTAATTATTAGAATATATTTCAAAACATACATAATACAAAAATTTATCATTTTAATCATTTTGAAATTGTATTATTTTAACTTAATAAAATATAATTATTTATATGTAAATAAATTTATCCAAGTACGGTAAATATTATAGTCCCTCAAACCCACAGCATCCAGATATTATTTGCACAAAAAATCAGCCAAACATATAATAAGCATAATCCAAAATATACATAAATAAAAAATTTATACAAAAAAAGAAAACTGAATAATAAGTGCATAAGATTAATACAAATACTTACAAGAGTAAATGAAGTGACTAAATGAAGGAAATGAAGAAAAAATTGGTGTTTTGTAAGTGATAATAAGTGAGAAAATAGGTATAATTATTTTGAGTATTTCACTAAAAAAAATAGGAGATCTGAAAGATAATATGGAGAGGAAGATAACCCACAAAACGGCTTAAAATGGTGGTCGGGGGTGGTCGAAAAATGAGAAAGAGTGGAGGAGGTGAGCTCGGTTTTGAGGTTTTTTGGTGCTGGACAAATTGAAAAAGACGTTCTGATGAAGAAGAGAAAATAGAAATGGATTAATACGTGTGGATATCATCGGTTGACGTGTCGAACTGATGCTATACAGATGGAATCGACACTATACACGTGTGTAGCATCGGTTCAACACATCAACCGACGCTACGTGTGATGAGTGCTCAAAAAGCACTAAAAAACCATGATTTTATGCACATTAATTGATTAAAAATATATATATTTATATGTTTTATCATATATTTATATAAATTTGTCTTTTTCAGAATCACGGGAATTTTTATTGTTTTTCAGGTATTTTGGCTTAAAAACATAACTTAAAGACTCAAAGAGGAATACTGGAAGCAATACATCACAAATATATTAATAAATAAATGGGGAAAGGTCAACAAATATGGAAAAATTGGACAAAATGGGTCAAAAATGTCAAAAAGGAGAAAATCGCGTCGCCGTGTCGCGTAGCTACCCAGCCGCGCGCCCAGTCCCGCGTGTGCCAGCGCCCAAGCCCATCCGCGCATCCAGCAGCCCTCCGCGCGCGCCGACGCCCGTTTCGCCCCATTTTTCACGTGCAACCGCCCCATGACGTCAAGCTGACGTCGTCAATGACCTCATCAATTCCATTCCGCGTTTTTACAGATTTTTAACATTTTTTCACTCACTTTTTCTCTCCATCCTCACCTTAAATACCCCCTTCCCTTCATTTCTAAACACACCTCAAAATACATTCTTTTCTCTCTTTCTTTCTCTCTTTTCTTAGATTTTTAGTTTTTCTTAGTTTTACCTTTTCTTAGTTAATTTCTCTTAGTTTTAGAGTTCTTCCTTTTTTGGGAAGAACTAGTTATGTTTTTGTAATTTTTTAGCTTTTTGATTCATTAAATTGGAGTGCAAATTCCGCTTGGAGGTTTTCCGGCAACTGGAATAGCGTCGAAGTTCGGTAAGGATTTTATTTTCTTTACAGTTATTTTTTATGCTTTATTCTTACATGTTATATTTAATTTATCTGTTATTAAATTTAACTGTGCTGGCTGTTTATAAACATGATGTAATAATAACGTTGTTATGCTTGCGAAATATTAAATAGGTGAAAATCTCTAAAATGAATTGATTTTTTTTATTCAAGATTTTATATTCAGAATGTTAGAGAGAAATATATTATTTTTCATTACAAACTTAAACCTGAAAATTAGATTTTAAGGTTTAGTTATCCGGTCTGATTTAGAGTAGTGCTCTTTTATTTGTTGGTACAATCGCCCGGTAGTTAGAGTGAAGCTCTATTTCAAAAGTTTTTATAAGAATTATTATCTAAAAATGTATTGACAACATTTTTTCAATAGTGGTATTAAAACTTGAAAGTTAGTATTCGGATAACTAAATCCTTAGGTTTAATTTGGACACCTTGAATAAAGTTTAAACTGTCTAACCCCACCAAAGGTGGCATTTAAATGGGTCATTTTCAATCTCTTAGAAAAATGAATTAATTTAATTAAGCAAATTAGTTATGAACCACACCCATAGTTGTTAATTGAGTTGTTTAGTTAACAAAGAATATCTAACCCCACCAAAGGTGGTATTCATATAAAAAAGGGAGAATCAATAAATATGAATTCATATATTTGATAACCTAAATAATATGAGCAAGCATAATTAACTTAGTTATTATATCCATAAATACTCCACTATAATAAAAGATAAAATTTGCATGAATGTTTATTGAATCTATGTTTATTTTTATGTAAGTAGATTAAAAACACAAAACCCCAAAATATCGTGACATGATGTTTAGGATTTAATTTCCTTTTTAAAAGTTTGAATAATAAATTAGAAACCACATACATTCCTTCCTTAGATCGACCTTGGGAGTATACTTATCATTTTCTTCGAAATGATTCGTGCACTTGCGAGAGTTTTATAAATATTAAAACCAAAGTATTGGCAAGAATCGACGATGTCGGTTTTCGCTCATCAACGTGCTATGCATATTTTTTTATTTTAAAAATGCAGTTTAAAATTGAAATTATATAGTACAATTTTTTGTCAATTATTATTTTATTTGAAATCTTTAAAATTGAATTCGGATATATATATAGTATTATTTTTTTCTTTTATTTTTAGTCAATTGGTTTTTAAAATTATATAACTTTGTATATTTGTTTGGATACTTAATTTTATGTACGTACATGTTTTTCATACTAGTTATTGAATTGGATAACATGAAAAATATTTATACTATACAGAAAAGTTTTCAAAAAAATATAAAAGGTTTATAGTTAAAATAAAATAAAATAATAATTGAACTAAAAAATAAAAAAATTGTACTAATTAATTTCAATTTTAAAATAAAAAAATACACGTAGGACGTAGCGTCCATTGACGTGTAGAATAGACGCTATCCACGTGTGTAGCGTTGGTTCTACACGTCAACCGACACTACGTACTACGTGTATTTTTTATTTTCAAATTGTAGTTTAAAATTGAAATTAAATAGTACAATTTTTTTTATTTTTTGGTCAATTATTATTTTATTTGATTTTAATTATAAACCTTTTATACTTTTTTGAAAACTTGTTTGCATTTTGCAAATATTTCATGTACGTACATAAAATTAAGTATCCAAACAAATACACAAAATTATATAATTTTAAAAACAAATTGACTTAAAAAAAAGAAAAAATTATACTATATATATATATATATATCAAAATTCAATTTTAAACAGTTCAAATAAAATAATAATTGGCTAAAAAATTAAAAAAAATTTGCTATATAATTTCAATTCTAAACTGCATTTTTAAAATAAAAAAATACACGTAGGATGTAGCGTCGGTTCTACGTGTCAAACAACGATACATGTAGCATCGATTTTTCACCGAACTAACTTCACATTCATTAAAAATCGATTTCTCCAAAAACTCACTTTTAAATACCACATTTTGTACTAGTGACCCCAAATCCCAAATCCCAAAACCCTAGATCCTATTTAGAAAAATAATAATTTTAACCCTACGGTAAAATTTGTGATTATGGTTTGGGGTATAATTTATTATTTTTTTAAATAGGGTTTAGGGTTTGTTGTTTAGAGTTCTATTTGCGAGTTAATGTTTAGGATAAAAATTATTATTTTTTAAATAGGGTTTAGCGTTGTGGGATTTGGGATTTACGTTTTAACGTTAGATTTATGGGTTAAAGTTTCATATTAAAATTATTATTTTTATAAATAGGGTTTAGGGTTTTCTGATTTTTGATTTGGGGTTTAAGATTTTGGTTTATATTTGTGGGTTAAGGTTTATGGTTAAAATTATTATTTTTTTAAATAAGGTTTACAGTTTTGGGTTATACTTCGAGTTGGGGTAAAATTGGGAAAGAAAATTTGAGATGAGAATGGAATCATGATTCCTTAAGGGGCGAGAAGGAATTATGAGTACTTCTCTTTTAGGAATTGATTTCATTTTATTCTCATTTTTCTACACCACCAAACATATAATTGGAAAAAATCAATTCTAATTCCTTTCCATTCCAGTCAACCAAACATAAGGTAATGTAATATTACCTTTCCATATTAAAAAATATACTCCACATTCTCTTTCAAAATATGTTCCACCTAATCCAAAATTTGTCTCAATATAACCTCGACCAAGCAATTCTAGCATTTATTCAAGAACTTCAAGTTTAATATATACCAAATGTCTCTACATAAACTAACAAAATAATATAACTCCAATAAGAAAAAAATCCATGTCTAAGAAGATGAAGAAATTGATAGATGTTGTGAGGTAGGTGCTACTTGTGATATTGTAATAAGGAATTATGATGCTATATTTTGACTAAGTTTGTGTAAGAATCTCATCATGACCTCATGTCATTGATCCATCATCTCCTTTTGTTTAGTAAATATCTCAATACGATGAACCTGAGTTCAAATTTGCTAACCGTGGACTTTGAACACTTTCGACATTGAAAAGAGAATAGAATCAGAATGAGATTGTGAATAGGAATGGAATGGAAACAGTTTTTTTTCTTTGACAATTACAATCAAAAAATTAATTAGTATTTTCGTGTTTGGTTTACAATTGAAATAGAACGGAAAACACTTTATATTACCTTGATACCCGTATATTCATTAAAATTTAAATAATATCATTTAATTATTATTTTTTCGTCCGATAAAATATATTATGGAAATCATTATTTTTCTAAATAATTTTTACTTAAAAATAAAATATATTATTAAAATTATTATTTTTGTAAATAGGGTTTAGGGTTTGGAGGTTTGGAATATAGGGTTTTGGGATTTAGGGTTATGTTTGTGGTTAAGGTTTAGGGTTAAAATTATTATTTTTCTAAATAATGTTTAGGGATTTGAGATTTAGGATTTACGGTTTAGGGTTTACGATTATATTTATGGGTTAAGTTTTAGGGATAATACTATTATTTTTCTAAATAGGGTTCTGGGGTGTGTGATTTGAGATATATGGTTTAAGGTTATATTTGTGGGTTAAAGTTTAGGGTTAAAATTATTATTTTTCTAAATAGGGTTTAGGGTTATGGGATTTGGGATTTGGGTTTAGGATTATATTTGGGGATTAAGGTTTAAGGTTAAAATTTTTATTTTTCTAAATAGGGTTTAAGGTTTTAGGATTTGAGGTGTATTGTTTTGTGTTTAGTGTTATATTTGTGTGTTAAGGTTTAGGGTTAAAATTATTATTTTTCTAAATGGGATTAGGGTTTTGGGATATGAGATTTGGGTTTTAGGGTTTAAGGTTATATTCTACGGTTAAGGTTTAGGGTTAAAATTATTATTTTTCTAAAAAGGATTTAGGTATTAGAATTTAGGATTTTAGATTTAGGGTTTAGAGTTTAGGATATAGAGCTTAGGGTTTAGGGTTGAGGGATATACTTGGGGTTGGGGTAAAATTGGAAAAAAAATTAATATGGCAAAAGAATCATGATTCCTTAAGGGGGAGAAGGAATTATGACTACTTCTCTTTTAGCAATTGCTTCATTGTATTCTCACTTTTAAGCCCATCCAAACATAAAATTGGAAAGAATTATATCTGAATCTATTCCATTCGAGTCAACCAAACATATAGTTATGTAATATTAGCTTTATATATACAAAAATATACTCCATATTCTCTAACAAAATATATTCCACCTAATCCAAAACATGTCCCAATATACCGTCAACCAAGCAATTCTAGCATTTATTCAAGAACATCAAATTTAACATATACCAAATACCTTTATATAAACGAACAAAATAATATAACTCCAATTAGAAAAAAATCCAATTCTAAGAAGATGGAGAAATTAATAGATGTTGTGAGGTATGTGCTACTTTTGATATTGTAATAAAGAATTATGATACTATAATTTTACTAAGTTTGGGTAAGAATCTCATCATCACCTCATATAATCAAGGTATCATCTCCTATTGTTGAGTAAATATCTCAATACGATGATCCTGAGTTTAAATTTGTTGTCCATGGACTTAAAATTTGAACACTTTTGACATGGACAACTGATTGGAATCGAAATGGAATTGTGAATAGTAATGGAATGGAAACAATTTTTTTTGTTTGACCCTTAGAATCAAAGAAGGAATCCGTAGTATAATGTTGGGTTTATAATTGGAATGGAATGTTAAACATTGAATATTACCTTAATACCCATATATTCCCTAAAATTTAAGTAATATCATTTAATTATAAGTTTTTCGTTAGACAAAATATATTATTGAAGTAATTATTTTTCTAAATAATTATTACTTCAAAATAAAATATATTATTAAAGTTATCATTTTTATAATTAGGGTTTAGGGTTTGGAGGTTTGAGATTTAGGATTCAAGTATTTGGGGTTTAGGGTTTTGGGATTTGGGGTTTAGGGTTCTATTTGTGGGTTAAGGTTTAGGGTTTTGAGATTTGGGATTCAGGGTTTTAGGTTTAGGGATTAGGATTATATTTTGTGGGTTAAGGTTTTGGGTTAAAATTATTATTTTTCTAAATAGGGTTTAGGGTATTAGGATTTGGGGTTTATGGTTTAGGGTTGAGGGTTATATATGTGGGTTAAGGTTTAGCGTTAAATTTATTATTATTTTAAATAAGGATTAGTGTTTTGGGATTTTGGGTTATATTTATGGGTTATGGTGTATGGTTAAAATTATTATTTTTCCAAATAGGCTTTATGGTTTTGGGTTTATGGATTTGGAATTTTGGATTTAGGGTGTATGGTTTAAGATTTAAGGCTTAGGGCATGTGGTTTAGGGTTATATTTAGAATTGTGATAAAATTGGGAAAACAAATTGAGATGGGAATGGAATCATGATTCCTTAAAGGGGAGAAGGAATTATAATTCCCTCTCTTTTTGTAATCGATTTCATTTCATTCTCATTTTTCAACCCAACCAAGCATAAAATTGGAAGGAATTATTTTTTATTTCATCATCTCCTGTTTTTGAGTAAACATCTCAATACGATGGTCCTCAATTTAAATTTACGGATTTTGGACTTAATATTTGAACACTTTCAACATGGACAACGTAATGGAATGGGAATGGGAATGGAAATGGGAATTGATTGAAATGGAATAGTTTTGTTTGTTTTGAAAACATGAATCAAGATGGAATTAGTATTACAACATTTGGTTTACAATTGGAATGAAATGAAAAATAATGTATATTATCTTAATACCCCTATATTCAGTAATGTTTAAATAATAATATTTAATTATTATTTTTTCATCCGAAAAAATATATTATCAAAATCGTTATATTTCTAAATAGGGTTGAGGGTTTTAGGGTTTAGGGTTATATTTGTAGGTTAACGTTTTGGGTTAAAATTATTATTTTTCTAAATAGAGCTTTGGGTTTTGGGATTTAGGATTTGAGATTTAGGATTTGAGATTTGGTGTTTAGGGTTTAGGGTTAAAATTATGGGTTAAGGTTTAACGTTTAAATTACTATTTGTTTAAATAAGGTTTTGGGTTTTGGGTTTTGGGATTTGGGATTTAGGGTTTAGAATTTAGGGTTAGATTTATAGGATATGGTTTAGTGTTAAAATTATTATTTTTCTACATAAGGTTTTTGGTTTTGAGATTTGAAGTTTAGGATTTATGTTTATATTTATGTGTTAAGGTTTAGGTTTAAAATTATTATTTTTCTAAATAGGGTTTAGTGTTTAGGGTTTTTAGGATTTAGGATTTGAAACTTAACACTACGCCAAAATTAAGCATTAAATTTGGTTAATAACCGGAGTAATTTACCTTTATACTAACAATACACTACTTGATAAATTAATAATTGTTCTTATTAACATATTCTCCTTTTATTATAATAGAGTAGTTTCAATTTCAATTTAATTTCATTATAACCATCTAGATATATCATGATCAAGAAAAGATATGGAAGAGATCTATACAATGAGCATTCTAAATCTCTATATAAACCAACATATAAAACAAATGAGATACACAATATCATAAATACAAATGCAAATACAATAAGCAAACAAGCAAATCTCTTTCATTTATTAATACAAAAATAATAACACATAATATACAAAAATCAAGAAAAATAAACAATAAGTGTAAAATGATTCATAGAAATACGTACAAGAGTAAATAGAGTGAAAAAATGAAGAAAATGAAGAAAAAAGTGTGTTTTGTAAGTGAGAAAATGGGTATAAAAATTTATGTATTTCGCTAAGAAAAATAGGGGATCTAGACGATAAATTGGATAGGAAGAAAACCCAATAAACGACATTGGAATTAATGGTCGTATGTGGCCGAAAAATGAGAAAGAGTGGAGGAAGAGTGTTCGTCGGTTTTGGGTTTTTGAGTGTTTACAACGCTAGAATGTTCTGTCTAATGGGGAAGAAAGAAGAGAAAAGGAAAAATATCCACGTGTGTAGCATCGGTTGAAGTGTTGAACCGACACTACACATACGATGTAGTGTCGATTCTACTTGTCAACTGATGTTGCACACATGGATAGCATTGGTTCTATGTTTCAACCGACACTATGTCCTAGCATCAATTGACGTGTTGAACCGACGCTACAAGTAGGACATAGCATCAGTTCTACGTGTCAACCGAAGCTATACACATGTGTAGGGTCGGTTGACACGTAGAACCGATGCTATGTCCTACTTGTAGCGTCGGTTCAACACATCAACCAACACTACAACGTATGTGTTTTAAGTCAATTTTTCAACAAACCGACTTTAAATTCATTATAAGTTAGTTTTACCCAAAAAATGACTTTAAATCTCAACTTAAATACCACCTTTTGTAGTAGTGTAGGGTTTAGGGTTTAGGGTTTAAGGCTTAGGGTTATATTTAGGGTTCGGGTAAAATTGGGAAAAAAATTGAGATGGGAATGGAATCATGATTCCTTAAGGGGGAGAAGGAATTATGATTCATTCTCTTTTAGGAATCAATTCAATTCTATATTTCCACTTTTTAGCACAAACAAACATAAAATTGGAAGGAATCAATTTTCATTTCATTTAATTATCGTTAACCAAACATGGGGTAATTTAATATTACCTTTACATATACAAAAATATACTCTACATTTTCTTTCAAAATATATACCACCTAATCCAAAACATGTCCCAATTTACTATCAACCAAGAAATTCTAGCATTTAATCAAGAACATTAAGTTTAATATATACCAAATTTCTCTACATAAACTAACAAAAATATATAACTCCAATAAGAAAAAAAATCCAAGTCTAAAAAGATGAAGAAATTGATGGATGTTGTGAGGTAAATAATACTTGTGATATTGTATTAAAAAATTATAATGATATATTTTTACTAAGTTTGTGTAAGAATCTCATCATCACCTTATGTTATTGAGCCATTGATGAGTGCTCAAAAAGCACTAAAATAACCATGATTTTATGCACATTAATTGATTGAAAATATATATATTTATATGTTTTATCATATATTTATATAAATTTGTCTTTTTCGGAATCACGGGTATTTTTATTGTTTTTCAGGTATTTTGGCTTAAAAATGTAACTTAAAGATTCAAAGAGGAATACTGGAAGCAATACATCACAAATATATTAATAAATAAATAGGGAAAGGTCAACAAATATGGAAAAATTGGACAAAATGGGTCAAAAATGTCAAAAAAGAGAAAATCGCGCCGCCGCATCTTGCAGCTGCCCAGCCTCGCGCCCACGCCCAGACCCACGCGCGCCTACTTCCAAATCCGCGCATGCCCCTGTGCACAACGCCAGCCCTTCAGCGCGCGCCCAGCTGCCTTCCGCGCACGCCGACGCCCATTTCGCCCCATTTTTCACGTGCAGCCGCCCCATGATGTCATGCTGACGTCATCAATGACCTCAGCATTTGCACTCCACGTTTTCACATTTTTTTAACATTTTTTCACTCACTTTTTCTCTCCATTCTCACCTATAAATACCCCCCCTTCCCTTCACTTCTAAACACACCTCAAAACACATTTTTTTCTCTCTTTCTTTCTCTCTTTTCTTAGTTTTTAGTTTTTCTTAGTTTTTAGCTTTTCTTAGTTAATTTCTCTTAGTTTTAGAGTTCTTTGCTTGGAGGTTTTCCAGCAACGGGAATAGCGTCGAAGTTCGGTAAGGATTTTATTTTCTTTATAGTTATTTTTTATGCTTTATTTTTACATGTTATATTTAATTTGTCTGTGATTAAATTTAACTGTGCTGGCTGTTTATAATCATGATGTAATAATAACGTTGTTATGCTTGCAAAATATTAAATAGGTAAAAATCTCTAAAATGAATTGATTTTTTTTATTCAAGATTTTATATTCAGAATGTTAGAGAGAAATATATTATTTTTCATTACAAACTTAAACCTGAAAATTAGATTTTAAGGTTTAGTTATCCGGTCTGATTTAGAGTAGTGCTCTTTTATTTGTTGGTACAATCGTCCGGTAGTTAGAGTGAAGCTCTATTTCAAAAGTTTTTATAAGAATTATTATCTAAAAATGTATTGACAACATTTTTTCAATAGTGGTATTAAAACTTGAAAGTTAGTATTCGGATAACTAAATCCTTAGGTTTAATTTGGACACCTTGAATAAAGTTTAAACTGTCTAACCCCACCAAAGGTGGCATTTAAATGGGTCATTTTCAATCTCTTAGAAAAATGAATTAATTTAATTAAGCAAATTAGTTATGAACCACACCCATAGTTGTTAATTGATTTGTTTAGTTAACAAAGAATATCTAACCCCACCAAAGGTGGTATTCATATAAAAAAGGGAGAATCAATAAATATGAATTCATATATTTGATAACCTAAATAATATGAGCAAGCATAATTAACTTAGTTATTATATCCATAAATACTCCACCATTATAAATGATAAAATTTGCATGAATGTTTATTGAATCTATGTTTATTTTTATGTAAGTAGATTAAAAACACAAAACCCCAAAATATCGTGAGAGGATGTTTAGGATTTAATTTCGTTTTTAAAAGTTTGAATAATAAATTAAAAACCATATACATTCCTTCCTTAGATCGACCTTGGGAGTATACTTATCATTTTCTTCGAAATTATTCGTGCACTTGCGGGAGTTTTATAAATATTAAAACCAAAGTATTGGCAAGAATCGGCGATGTCGGTTTTCGCTCATCAAATAGATTAATCAATTTTAATTTATTTTATTTTTATTTTCATTTTTATTTTTATTTTATTTTATTTTATTTTATTTTATTTTATTTTTATTTTTTCTTTATTTTCTTTAACTATTTTTTTCTCTCTCTCTTAATTTTCATTTAACTCAATTAACTTAGTTTTTTACTAACTTAATTAACTTAGCTTTTTAATTAACTTAAATTTTTTATTAACTTAATTAACTTAGAATTTTAATTAACTTAACTTAATTAACTTAGATTTTTTTTATTAACTTAGCTTTTTAATTAGCTTAGATTTTTTTTAACTTAACTAACTTAGATTTTTTAACTTTACTTAATTACCTCAGATTTTTACTTAAATTAACTTAATAAACATAGCTTTTAATTAACTTAGATTTTTTTTACTTAACTAACTTAGCTTTTTAAATTAACTTAACTTAATTAACTTAGATTTTTCATTAACTCAATTAACTTAGATTTTTACGTCACTTTACTTAATTAACTTAGATTTTTACTTAACTGAACTTAATTAACTTAATTTTAATAGCATGAAAAGTAAAGATCTAAGGGAGTTCTGTCTAGTAGACTAGTTCTTGGAAGCCTTTGTGCCACTAGTCTTTCCTGGGAACGTTGTTCTATCTAGGAGAATGGTTTTTAAGGAGCCTTTGCCCCACCATTCTTTCCTGGGAACGTTGTTCTATCTCCAAAATTTTAAAGTTTTAATTACAATCTCAAGAGTTAGTTTCTTTGTTTGATCTAGGTACAATTGTTTTTTGATGCCTTAATTATTTGATTTGCACCTAGATGTGGGTTATCTAAAACCCTCAAGTATGCCCCTAGTTTTGGTACAGAAAAATTTGAAAATCAATAGGGTATGTTTGAAACAGTATAGGTAGACAACCTTGTCTTACATGTAGGTATGATTGACTCAATGATGATGGGGCATTGAGTTTACTTAAAATGCAATCCCCAAGTTACGTCTTGCTAAGACGTTAAACTAAGCGCTCGATGGGAGGCAACCCATCATTTTAGGTAATTTTCGGTTATTTATTTTATTTAATTAATTTTATTGTTTATTTTAGTTTAATAATTTTTAAATTGTTAAAACTAAAAATATTTGTTGAGATGTTAGAAGTTTACAGCAATCTGTCTGTATACACTTTAATGATGAATATGATGGATGCACTTGCATTTCTCCATTACTACTTATACATTCTCAAGAAATAGGTAATCTTTCTTCTCTTTTCTCTTTATCTTTAATTTACAGTTGTTACATTGAGGACAATGTAAGTTCTAGGTTGGGGGTGATGAAAAGTTACCATGCTTAATTAAAAAAAAAAAGATTTAACAATTTAAAAATTAAAAAAAAAATTCTTTCTTTTTTATGTTCACGTTTTAATTTTTTGTGTTTGGTTTTATTTTTGTTTTGTGTGATTTAGTAATTTTTGAAATAAAAAAATATATATATTTTCTCACAAAAATTTATCATTTCTTTAAATCAAATTTAAGTAAATAGTTAAGTCTTTTGTACTGTTAGATTAATTTTTGAAAACATATCATGAAATATTTTGTAATTACTTTTGATAATTAGTTAGTTTTTGTCATAACTAGTATTTCTTGATAAAATGTGGAAATTATATTAAACCCAAAATCGGTGTTTATGATTTTTTTTAGTCGAGACGACCCTTGTGAGATATAATTTGAGCCTAATTTCTTTTATTCAGAGTGAAATATATATTTTTTCTACTCCAAACACATTTCTTATTTATTCAAATTTTTAGATGATCTCTATAGGTATTAGCATTGAATGTATGAATTTTTTTTCTCATCTTAATAGAGTATCATAAATATTTTTATTATTATTTTTGCTTAGATTAAATGATTTGAGTAGAAATTAATAGTATATGCTTATATCTCATTTATGCATGACTGCTACAAAAACAAAAAGACATATATGCGGTTACCTAAACCAAGATCAAACAGAAAAGCCACAAAATTAACCACTCACCAAAATCCTAAAAAAATGTACAATCTGTTCATGGGTTGACTCTCTAAAAAAAATACATTTATTGAAAAATATCTACAGAAAAAAAATAGAGAGATAAAAAAATATATAGTATCATCTACATACTATGACCCACATTCCCTACAAAGTTGTGAGTACAAGCTAATTACAAAAGAAAGATATAGGAAGTAATTCCCTAAAAAGTCATTGCAATTTCTTCATTTGTAAAAAGCATATATCTTGAAATTCTTTCTTAATGAGTTTTATTTATGCATGAAAATAATTTTTATATATGATATCTTTATAATTTATACATTCGATTCCTTTCATGAGATCAATGTTAAAATAACACTTTGAGCCTTTATTATTTATACATATGCGAACATATTAGTTCATTTCTATACATCAACTCTTTCGCATATAAATTAGTATGAGTGTTTGAACCCATAGGATTCAGTGTTTTGAGAGTATTGACTTGTGAAGAATAGAGTCGAAGCGAATTCTGATTCATGACACTGAAATTGGGTGAAATTAAATTGATACATTTTTGACATGAAATATGAAAATAATTTTCGACTAATTATTATAATAAATCACGATTGTTTAAAAAAGATTAAAATAACTTATGCTTGAGATTTTAATTATGATCTTAAAAGAGATTAAAAAGTATGAGACATTTTTGTGATATGTTGTTTTCTTTTATTCTTAAATTATTTTTTGATTTTGTTATAATTTTAGTTTTTAAGTTGATTGTTTTTATTATTTCTTTTGATTTTTACATTTAGTTCAATGTTTGTGGGTATTATTACTGAAAACCCTCACGAGACTCAAACTCGTCCACTAGGGCAACCTAGGGGTTTAAAGGCTTGTTGCATAGGCTAAATGCTACCGTTTCAATCCACGAAAGTGATTTAGGATAGTTTAATTTTTAGTTTTTATCGCTTCTCTTGCTAAGGGACTAGCAAGAGAAGCGATACGATGATCCTAAGTTTAAATTTACTGATCATGGACTTAAAATTTGAACACTTTCGACATGGATAATGTATCTTGTTTAATTCTCCAACCATAATGTCTTTTGTAAATTCAATAAAAAATATCACTCCATCCTTACACTCTTTTGACGTCGATCTTTTTTGAATCTTATGATTTATCAATTATGAAACTAATTAGTATGTAAGTGAAAGTGTTTTCATTCATTATCACTCTCGATACTTTAAGAGCAATTTATTCATTTTTATAGACGTCCGATAAATTTTTTAAAAATTAATATTACTAGGACTAGTATTTAGTTAATAATCTTTATATGTTATTATAAAATTTTTTCAAGAGCGAGATTTAATTCCAATTAATTTCGGAAGAGACAACGCAAACAGAAATTATAAAAGCTCAAATTTTTATTTCAACACACTATCTTTTAATAAAATTTTAAATTGTTAATATAACCTCAAATAAAACTATGAAAATTAAATAATCTCAACTTTTGTCCTGAAAATAAACTCAACACCATTATTCCCCTTTCCTACTTCTATATGACAAGAAGATTACCATTTCATAAATTAAGCATATTTAATAATCAAATTGTCATTATCATATTACTTATTTATTTTTAATATGAATTATTAGTCCACATATTTTACTTAATATGTAATCATAGGGAAAGCCTTCAATATTAGAAAAAACTTGGTCTAGAAAAGGAGAAAAAAGCAAGAAAATAAAGTAGCTTGAAGAAGTACCTCGTAAACCTATTAGAACTATAACAACAATCTGTATGTTTTGAGAAGCTCATGCAACTATTTAAGTTTCCTGCAGTCACAACAAGAATTATAAATGACTATCAAATTTTATATAAATCCATGATATGCCTAGTTCTTAATTACTATTACAATAATATAACAAAAATCAATATAAGTACATAGAGATACAAATAAAAATCACCTCTATCAAATTATGGTTAGGGCATCGATAAATGACATTTCCTGACAATAGTAAAATGCCTTCTTATTTTATGTAAACCTATTATCCAATAACCCTTAATCGAATTATAATATTTCTAAAAGTGGGTTTTTACTAGATCATCTTTTGTTTATAAAAGTTAGAACTCTAATTTCTGCATCATCTTTGGTGTCTTTTATGTTTGCTTGTTTGTATACTTTTATTTTTAATTTTTTATAATTTCATTAATCCTATAAATAGAGATGGGTGATTGATTTAAGGAACAATGACTAATAGAATTGGCTTCGTGTTTTATCTCTATTTTGCTATCAATATTGTGTTCTTTTTTTCTTTTATGGGAATAACTGATATTGCAGCTCAATATATATATTAATAATATTTAATAAATATATGAGTAAAAGTGGCATAAGTTTTGAGCAAAGAGCTTAGAAATAAACATTTTTATTCACATATTTTACAAACATTATTATAATGCAAAACATAAAATTATAATAATGTATATTATATAAAATGCTTATTAAGCCAACATCCTAAAAAAAACTTCAAATATTTAACTTTATTCAATTTATGATAATATAATATTACTTATAATATTATAAAAACTAAAAATAAGAAAATGAAGCTTGATGAGAAGCTTGTTTTTAGGTTTTGTCATTTATATATTCTCATATTATGTTTCCCTTAAAATTTAACTTATCAAATATTATATTGTTTTGTATTTTATTTTAATATCTTTTGAATTTATTTAAAATTTTCTTTATATAAAATTTTTAATATTTCTTTAGCCCATTATATATATATATTAACGTTTCTTTTAGCTTTACTTTTGATACTATAAATTTAGTTGTTTTAGATTTAGCTTTCATTTAATTTAAATTAACATTTAGTTAATCAATTTAATTTATATATTTATAATTTTAATAGTTACTATAAGATAAAAACAATATCTGGGACAAAACTTTAACGAAAAATGAAATTAGTCCTTGAAAGTAGCACAATTAGGGACAAAAATTTGATATTCGTTCTTGATAATGTTGAATATAAATTTAACAAATAAAAATTAAAAAGGACAAAAAGTTAGGACAAAATTTTTGTCGTAAAATAATTATTAAGGGCAAACTTTAAATTGGTCGTTGAAAAGATGGCGAAAATTTCCCACCAAAACTTTTAGACAAATTATTTGTGCTTGCAAATGGAAAAAATGGTGAGAATTTTATTCCAAATTTTATGACAAAATTCTTTGTCTTTGAAAATCGAAATTATTAAGGGAAAAAATTTACAATATACTTAGAACGAGATTTTAGTCCTTGAAAAATATTAGATTTTGGGATGAAATACGAATAACTATTAAGGACAAATATTTTGTGGCAGAAAATTATAAAAATTTAGGATAACAATTTTCAATATATTAGAGACAATTTTTGTTAATGGATATAGGTAAACCATTACCATAAATATTTTGATTTAATTCTCCATAAGACAAAAACAAAATGATTGAGTTATTAGAAGAAAAAATCTATGTTGTTTTACGATACATTTTCTATTTTTTAATATTATATTGTAATCCTAAAATATACATTTTTACACAGACACTTTAGTTATTCTGATACAATGAAAGATGATAAATAATTATGGATTTTGAGAAATATAATTAATGCTTGATTATTATTTTATTACTTATGAGTTTCAAAATCTACATGGGTTTATTAATATATGAAAACAAAATTTAAAATGAATTTATAAAATATTGTTATAGGGATTAACATAAAAATTGAGGCTATAATGTATATATATAGCCTCAATTTTTATCAATAAATTTGATCATAAGTTAAACTACAAAAAATATTTAACTATAAATAAACTTATATAGTCACGATTATTAAATGACCATAATCTAATTAAAATAATAGAGTTCCTCGTCTTTTTAAAACCGAAATAAAATAATATATCATGTACGAGTGCTATTAATTTAAAAAATATAGAAATTACTCTACAATATTTTCATTTATCTATTAATTTAATTTCATATATTTTATCTCTTTTATACCACACACAATTTTTTTTTATATAAATTTGTTTTATTCACTCCTAATTCCTTTCTTTTTCCCTTTCTTTTTCCCTTTCTTTTCCTTTTCCCGAGCACTCCCTCATTCGCGTCCCTCTCTCTTTTTTTTCTTTTTTTTCCTCTTTCCCTCCTCCAACATTCCCTCATTCACCTCCCTTTCTCTTTTTTCTTTTTTTTCCTCTTCCCTTCCTTTCCCCCAGCATTCCCTCGCTCGAATCCCTCTCTCTTTTTTCTTTTCTTTTCCTTTTTCCCTCCTCCAACACTCCCTCATTCACCTCCCTTTCTCTTTTTTATTTTTTTTCCTCTTCCCTTCCTTTCCCCCAGAATTCCCTCGCTCGAATCCCTCTCTCTTTTTTCTTTTCTTTTCCTTTTTCCCTCCTCCAACACTCCCCCATTCACCTCCCTTTCTCTTTTTTCTTTTTTTCCTCTTCCCTTCCTTTCCCCCAGCATTCTCGCTTGAATCCCTCTCTCTTTTTTCTTTTCTTTTCCTCTTCCCCTCACTCGACCCCGTTGATGCTTAAAACCCTAAAATTACTTGCAATTCCTCTCACTGTTGTTAGGGGTCTTTCACCATCGCTAACAACCATCAGTCTCACATTACTTCAGCCATTAATCCCTCAGTTTCATGCGACTTTAGATACCAAGATTTGCATAAAAAGCCACCAATCTCACGCGACTTCGGATACCAAGATTCATGCAATAGGCCACTAGTCTCACGTGACTTCAGATACCAAGATTTGCACAATAAGCCACAAGATTCGAGCAAAAAGGAAATCTACAAAATCACTTAAATGGTTAGTTTTCAAACAGATTTAAACATGATGTTATACTTGCAATTTAAACAAGATTCTTACTTTTTGAATTGTAAGGACTATGAGTGTTGGCTATTTTCGTGGACAAAATATTTACTTGTAAATTTGTTTTTAGGCCTGCTATCAAGTTTATCAAGAAAAGCCGAACAAATGTTCAAGTTTCAGATATTCGTACTTGAGGTATGTTTTTTTATAACTACGACACATAGGATTGCATTCATGCATTTAATAACACATTTTCATAAATCGGAAATTATATTTTATGTTAAAATATTTATTCAAACTTTAATTAATTTATGAAATTATTAATTAAATATTGTTATAATATATCTTAAGATAATATTAAGTTTTTGTTTTTAATGGGCTTTGAAAAGTTAAGACCAAAACACAATTAACCCTAACCCTAATATCTTTAAGTATTATCATTATCTATATATATAGATACATTAGGGGTTAGAGAGTAGGGAGGAAAAAAAGTGAATACAAGGAGGCCGAATAGAAGTTAAAACAAATATGTGCTGCTGCCGATAGAAAAACAATTCAGAGGAAAAGAGTTGTCTTCACGCTGCGAGATATAGGAAGTTGAAGCGCAGTAAAGATGATTAATATATAAATAATATGAGTAAAACAAATATGTGCTGCTGCCGATAGAAAAACAATTCAGAGGAAAAGAGTTGTCTTCACGCTGCGAGATATAGGTAAGTAATATATATATATATATATATATATATAATATATATATAAATGAAGTTGAACAATGGAGGCTAATATATATATATATGCATATGATTCGGTAAGAGGACTTCAAATACTTCATAAAGGTAATATAATATATATATACATATTCGGTAGACTTTGGAATTTTATATAATTAATATATATTGAGTTTCTTAATTAATTTAATTCCTTTGGATTAGATATTTAAATATTTAGATTAAATAATTTTATGAGTAATCATGAGTATTTGATTTGAGTATTAAATTTTAAGGAAATTATTTTTTATTGAATCTGTACTTAATCTTTTTGGCTTAGAATATTCTAGTTGATTTGATTTAAGTGATATATGTTTTGAATCATCTAGTTAGGATTATTCATTGTTAAATCCATTCTAGAACACATACGGGCACTTGTGTTTTTTGTGCTAACATTTTTTGCAGTTCATTTGTGAACGATCTGATTGGCGGAGAGCTTATTAGAACGTTGGTCTGGAAACCACTCACGCTAATATTGGAAACTGTGAAAACAGAGCAGGGGCTCGTAAGTAAAGTACATTGGGGTAGTATCCTAGGGAGGGTAGCATAAGACCGAGTTTGTACTTGAACATTTGATTTTCATAGTGGAAAGTTAGGTGGTCCGGTGGACCGGTGGTTTTCCTCTTAGGTCATAGTTGTGGCCTAGGTTGTTTCCACCTAAAAATATCGTGTGTTATTATTTTATTTCCGCACTTATTTTTACACACGATTACATGTCTGACCGCTTTGTTTAGGTTATTAAATTATAAACTTGATAAAAATTAAGAATAACCTATTCATCCCCCTCTAGGTTAATCAGGTCCATATCTTATAAACTTTCATGAATGTTATGCTTGCGATATATTTTCAATATGCAGGCTGGCTTGTAATTTTTAATATTTCATCTGTTTGATAAACGAGTAAGATAGTATTGCATTGTCATTTTCTTTTTGGTTCATTTATCTCTCTTGTAATTACCATACTAGGTTTTTTTATTGACTGAGACTAACCATATTATATTTAAAATATTATATAGATATTTTCTTTTGATTTGGGATCTTCTTTTTTATTGAGATTTTTTATATATTTTTGTAAAAGTTTTCAATAAAAATAGAAAATAAATTTTAAATCAGGAGAAATAAAGAAGAAGTTTAGATGGAAAAGTTTTTGGATCACAAACTATCTTTGGAAGAACACCATCTATATTCTTATTTGAAGCTCGATAAGATGCTATCATTTTGACTACTTATATCAAAATAAAAACTACTTGGCTTAATAACCTTTTTTAATGGCTTGCTGCGGAGGACTAGGAATATATCAAATTTGGTGTGGAAATGGAGTTGAATTTTATGTACTTTCCTTTGTAAAAGATGGACAAGTAGTTCATGAATTGAAAAATTATCTTAAAAGTAAGGATAAATGCATCAATTGTATAAAATATAAATTCATGAGCTGCTGCCTTTAAAGGTCATAACTTATTTCTTTTTCTACTTACAGTTGTGGAGCAGATATTCATTTGATTGTTAAGATAGAAAGTGCTGACTCCAGTCAACCAAACATGGGGTAATGTAATATTACCTTTAGATATACAAAAATATACTTTACATTTTCTATCGAAATATATACGACCTAATCCAAAACATGTCCAAATATACCATAAACAAAGAAATTCTAGCATTTATTCAAGAACTTCAAGTTAACATATACCAAAGGTCGCTACATGATGCTTATTTTTCGCAAGTGTACGAATCGTTCAAGTAATAAAGTGTACAAAAGTACGGATATCGAACCCACAAGGAATGGCGTTATTAAGTATCGAAATTGATTAATCCTAATTTTATTTGAAAACCGAATTGTTGAATTTGTTTAAAAAGTAAATTAACTTATTACTAAACGCAAATAACAAAATTTAATGTTTTTCCGAAATGATTAAACACGCTAAGGCATTTGATTTCGCTAAATCAATTCAATCCGATTTCAAGTCATGTTATATGAGAATCAAGCTAAAAGTGATGGTTGAAAAACCCAAACTTATTTAATACTCTCTCTCAAGTTATATTAGAATTACTTATCTACGAAAACCAACTATATTTCTATGAAGATTTAATCACAAATAAGCACATTACGATTTATGGAATTTCTAGAATAACCACATACATCATGCATTAGGTGTCAAACTCGCATTCAACATACGGTATTTATCACAAGAAGCATTCATTACACATCTCCTCTCGGTCTCAATATAATGCAACAAATCATCTAAATCTTGATCAGAAATAAATACTCAACTTAAAAACAATGAATTCATATAACAATAAAAAAAGAAATCAGATTTCCTTGATTTAACTACATCATAGCCTTAGCAAAAACGAATTAGTTCATAACGGAAATAAGAATAACCATATTCTCAATTGAATCCATGAACAAACAATCTGAATAAAATGCAGAAAATAAAAGCTAAGGAGAAGAGATGAAAAACTCTTGAAGATGAAGACTTGGTAGCAACAATGGTGATGATCCTTCAAGCTTCTCCAACCTTTCTCTCCAAAATTTCCTTTTCTCCTCCAAAAATAACTTAGATCTTCTCTCTCTGTCGTCCCCCTCTTTCTCCATCATATTATATATATAGATCTAGGGTTTGGGGGGAAATTCTGGAACAAAACAACACAAAAATGTGTTTTCGGACGAAACTCACCGGCGGCGACATTATTCTCGCCACGGCGAGATTTCTGGAAAAAAAATTTTGTTTTTTTTTTTTCTGATTTTGGCCGGCGGCCAAATTAATGTGGCCGGCGGCGAGATACTTTGGCTGGCGGCGAGAATACTTTGGCCGGTGGCAAGAATACTTTGGCCGGCGGCGAGATTCACTTGGCCAAAATCCGTGTAGAATTTCTCCGTGCTCTGAATAAGATTTTTCGCCGGCGGCGAGAATATTCTCGCTGGCGGCGGGATTTCAAACTTTTGAAACCTTGTTTTCTTTTTAATTTCATTCAATCCCGATGATTGTACTTTGTCCCTAACTTCTCCAAAATCATGATTTTACCTGAAATTGCACTTTAAACACAAAATACCCGTGAGATGACATTTGTGGATTAAATAATCAAATAAACACAATTTTCACACAAATATCAACATTTAAATCACAACAAAAATGAAATAATTTAGCTCTTATCACTACACAAACTAAAAAAATAATAAAACTCCAATAAGAAAAAAATCAAAGTCTAAGAAGATGTAGAAATTGATGGATGTTGTTAGGTAGGTGTTACTTGTGATATTGTACTAAAGAATTATTATGCTATATTTTGACTAAGTTTGTGTAAGAATCACATCATCCCCTCAAGTCTTTGAGCCACCATCTCCTATTGTTGAGTAAATTTCTGAATACGATGATTGTGAGTTTAAATTTCTGATCGTGGACATAAAAATTGAACACTTTTGACCTTGGATAACAAAATGAAATGGGAATGGGAATGTAAATGGTTTTGTTTGGTTTGACCATTGGAATAAAAGAAGGAATCAATATTATAGCATTTGGTTTACAATTGGAATGGAATGTAAAAATACTATATATTACCTTAATACCCATATATTCAGTAAAATCTAAATAATATCATTTAATTATTATTTTTCGTCATACAAAGTAATTTATTTGAATCATTATTTTTCTAAATAATTATTACTTAAAACTAAAATATATTATTAATTTTTTTTTAAATAGGGTTTAGGGTTTTGAGGTTTAGGATTTGGGATTTAGAGTTTAGGGTTTAGGGTTTTGAGATATGGGGTTTAGGGTTAAATTTATGGGTTATGATTTAGGGTTAAAATTATTATTTTTTAAATAGGGTTTATGGTTTAAGGATTAGTGTGTAGGTTTTATGATTATATTTATGGGTTAAGGTTTAGGGTTAATAATACTATTTTTCTAAATATGGTTTAGGATTTTGGTATTTAGGGTTTAGGGTTTATGGTTATATTTGTAGGTAAAGGTTTATTGTAAAAATTGTTATTTATTTAAATAGGGTTTAGGGTTTAGAGTTTTGGGATATGGGATTTGGGTTTTTGAGTTTAGGGGTTAGTGTTTAGGGCTTAGGATTTAGGGTTATATTTGGGGTGGGTAAAATTGAAAAAAATAATTAGATTGGAATGGAATCATGATTCCATAAAGGGGAAAATGAATTTTGATTTCTTATCTTTTAAGAATCGATTCCATTCCTTTCCTACTTTTTCTACCCAAACAAACATAATATTGCAAGGAATCAATTGTAATTCTATTTCATTCTAGTCAACCAAACTTGGGGTAATGTAATATTACCTTTACGTATACAAAAATATACTCCATATTCTCTATCAAAATATATATCACCTAATCCAAAACATGTCCCAATATACCATCAACCAGGCAATTCTAGCATTTATTCAAGAACTTCAAGTTTAACATATACCAAATGTCTTTTCATAAACAAACAAAATAATATAAGTCCAATAAGAAAAAATCCAAGTCTAAGAAGATTTAGAAATTGATGGATATTGTGAGGTAGGTGCTATTTGTGATATTGTTATAAAGAATTATGATATTATATTTTGACCAAGTTTGTGTAAGAATGTCATCATCACCTCATGTCATTTTTCCATCATCTTCTGTTGTTGAGTATATATCTCAATAAGATGATCTTGAGTTTCAATTTTCTAACGGTGGACTTAAAATTTGAACAGTTTTGACATGGACAACGAAATGGAATGGAAAGGAAACAATTTTGTTTAGTTTGACCATGGGAATGAAAGAAAGAATCAATATTATAGAGTTTGGTTTACAATTGGAATAGAATGTAAAAAAACGGTATATTACCTTAATACTCTTATATTCAATAAAATTTAAATAATATCATTTAATTATTATTTTTTCATCAAACAAAATACATTATTTGAATTATTATTTTTTGAAATAATTATTCCTTAAAAATAAAATATATTATTTTCCTAAATAGGGTTTTGGGTATTGAGGTTGAGGATTTGGGATTTTGGGCTTACGATTTAGGGTTTAGGGTGATATTTGGGGTTGGGTTAAAATTAGAAAGACAATTTACATTGGAATGGAATCATGATTCCTTAAGGGGGAGAATGAGTTTTGATTTACTCTCTTTTAAAAATTGATTCAATTCCATTCCAAATTTTCTACCCAAACAAACATAATATTGGCAGGAATCAATTCTGATTCTAATACATTCTAGTAAACCAAACATGGGGTAATGTAATATTACCTATACATATACCAAAATATACTCCACATTCTCTATGAAAATGTATACCACCTAATCCAAAACATGTTCCGATATACCATCAACCAAGCAATTCTAGCATTTATTCAAGAAGTTAAAGTTTAACATTTACCAAATATCTCTAAGAAGGTGGAGAAATTGATGTATGTTTAATGGAAGGCTCGACTTGTGATATTATACTAAAGAATTATGATGCTATATTTTAACCAAGTTTGTGTAAGAATCTCATCATCACCACATGTCATTGAGCCATCATCTCCTGTTGTTTAGTAAATATTTGAATATGATGATTGTGAGTTTAAATTTGCTGATCGTGGACTTGAAAATTGAACACTCTTGACCTTGGATAATGGAATGTAATGTGAATGGGAATGGAATGGAAACAATTTTGTTTGGTTTAATCATTGGAATAAAAGAAGGAATCAGTATTATAACATTTTGTTTATAATTGGAATTGAATGTAAAAACACTGTATATTACCTTTATACTCATATATTTAGTAAAATCTCAATAATATCATTTAATTATTATTTTTTCGTCATACAAAATACATTATTTGAATAATTATTTTTCAAAATAATTATTACTTAAAAGTAAAATTTATTATTTTTCTAAATAGGGTTTAGGGTTTTGAGGCTTGGGATTTGAGATTTAGGGATTTGTGGTTTAGTGTTTTGAGATTTGGGATATGGGGTTTAAGGTTTAGGGTTAAATTTGTGGGTTATGGTTTAGGGATAAAATTATTATTTAGGGTTTAGTGTTTAGGGTTTATGATTATATTTATGGGTTAAGGTTTAGGGTAAATAATACTATTTTTCTAAATATGGTTTCGGATTTTGGTATTTGGGGTTTAAAGTTTGGAGTTATATTTGAGGGTTAAGGTTTATTGTAAAAATTGTTATTTTTCTATAGGGTTAGGGTTCATGGTTTGGGGTTTTGGGTTTAGTATTTAGGGCTTAGGGTTTAGGGTTATATTTAGGGTGGGGTAAAATTGTTAAAAAAATAGATTGGAATGGAATCATGATTCCTTATGGGGGAGAAGGGATTTTGATTACTTCTCTTTTAAGAATCGATTTCATTCCATTCCTACTTTTCTATCCAAACAAACATAATATTGTTAGGAATCAATTCTGATTATATTCCATTCCAGTCAACCAAACATGGGGTAATGTAATATTACCTTTACATATACAAAAATATATTCCACATTCTCTATCAAAATATATACCACCTAATTCAAAACATGTCCCATTTTATCTTCAACCAAGCAATTCTAGCATTTATTCAAGAACTTCAAGTTTAACAAATACCAAATGTCTCTACATAAACAAAAAAATAATATAACTCCACTACGAAAAAAATCCAAGTCTAAGAAGATAGAGAAATTGATGGATGTTGTAAGGTATATGCTACTTGTGATATTTTTCTAGAGAATTATGATGCTATATTTTGACTAATTTTGTGTAAGAATCTCATCATCACCTCATGCCTCTGAGCTATCATCTCCTATTGTTGAGTAAATATCTCAATTCGATGATCTTGAGTTTATATTTTATAACTGTGGAATTAAAATTGAACACTTTGGACATGGACAACAGAATGGAATAGGAATGAGAATGGAATGGAAACAATTTTATTTGTTGTCCATGTCAAAAGTGTTCATAAATTAAGTCCACAGTTAGCGAATTTAAACTCAGGATCATCGTATTGAGATATTTACCCAACAAGAGGATATGGTGGCTCAATGACATGAGGTGATGATGAGATTCTTACACACTTAGGAAAAAATATTGCATCATAATTCTTTAGTACAATATGACACGTAACACATACCTCCCAAAATCCTTTGATTTCTCCATCTTCTTAGACTTGGATTTTTTTATTGGTGTTATATTAATTTGTTAGTTTATTTAGAGACATTTGGTATATGTTAAACTTGAAGTTCTTGAATAAATGCTAGAATTGCTTGGTTGACGGTATATTGGGACATGTTTTGAATTAGGTGGAATATATTTTTATAGAGAATATTTAGTATATTTTTGTATATGTAAGGATAATATTACATTGCCCTACGTTTGGTTGACTAAAATGGAATTGAATTAGAATTGATTTCTTTCAATTTTATTTTTGGTTAGGCTGAAAAGTGAGAATAAAATGAGAACAATTTGTAGAATAGAAGTAATCATAATTCCTTCTCCCCCTTTAAGGAAACATGTTTCCTTTCCTATCTCAAACTTTTTTTCCAATTTTACCCAAACCCCAAGTACAACCTTAAACCTTATGCCCTGATTTTCTCTCGAGGCGAAATTATAGATAACATTTAACTAAGAAAATGATTTAGGCTATCTTTGGATCGTTTGAGCCTATCTATCTACCTTCATATGCTTTATCCATAGTATACCCCTTTTGAGCCTCAAAGTTTATATATATATATATATATATATATATATTTTTATCTCATTTTCAAAAGCCTACTAAATATATATATACGTGCAGATATATCGGAAAAAAGAGAGGATACTGTTAAAAAAAGTAAAAAAAAAACAGAAAAAAAGAAAAAAAATGAGTATTGTATGTGATGTTAAATCCCAAATTGGGAAGTAGTTATTGTGATGATAGATCGTATCTCGTTTAAATCCTAAAATGATGTGTTTAGGAAAAGTTTTTAGCTAAATATTATCCTTTATCCTACCTTTACCTAACCCATACATTACAAGCTTAATAAAGTCCTATTGATTTTGTGTTTTGTGTTTGTCTACATTAGTGGAGAGAGAAATGAAAAATAAACTTATGAGATATGCGATTTCATTAAAAATAAATTGCGCTCATATTTGCATAAACTGATCCGGATTATATGTGATAAAATATGAAAAGACTTCACACACACACTAAATTCATTGTGAAAATGTAATATACTTTTATATTAATTTCAACGTTTAGATAAAATTCTTTTATTTCTTTGAGTTATGTTATTTGAAATAAACAAAAAGAAATATTTTAAAAATCGCTATTTTAAATGCATTTATTCTTGTTTTATTTCTTGCCTTTTGCTCGAGGGCTAGCAAAATCTTAAGTTTGGGGGTGTGATAACTGTATTTTATACTGTTATTTTCGTCTATTTTATTAATTATAATTGCTAGTTCTTTACATTTTTAGTTAATTTTTAATTAATTAAATTAATATTTAGTATTAGTTTTTAATAAATATATTTTCAAGAAAATTAATGAATTTTAATAAAAAGGGACTTAATTGCAATTATAAAAAGCTTAAAATTTAATTTGAATTAAAAGTGGGTTAAATTGAAAATATCAAAAGATTATAAGTTAATTTGAATTAAATTTGTGGGTCAAAATGCAATTAATGAAAGTTGAATTTTCTGCGTAGGAGAAGGAGCCACTCGTGACATTCACAATGCCCAACACTCACCGTTCGATCGTCCAATCAACGGTCAAGATCTGGCGCATGCAAACAAGACACGACAAAAGAGAGTGGACCCGGTATTCCTGAAGCACGCAGGCTGGCGTGCAGAGTGGGACCCACGTGTCGACTCCACAGAAGTTTCTCCCGAGCTGCATCGCTCACCGTTGGATCAGTTGAAAGGTTTAGATTTAACCGCGTGGAATCAAGCTGTCGCGCACCGAGCTGCTCGCCTACACTCCCGTGCGACGCGGTTCATCGCATCAGAGTGCACCATCGTATTTCACCGAATAAAAAGCAACCACGTGTTTCCTCAATATTTCAGGGAATCATATGACGACACATGGCATGTATTTGTTAAAATAAAAACACAGAAACGACACCCACTCACCACCTCTTTCTGCGTCGCCACGTATCGAAGTCAACTGTCGCACACTTCCAACGCGATAAGATCTTGTGCGACTCAGTCCAGTTGTTCTCCATGCGCCCAATCTCCCCACCGAATGAAAGTCTGCCACGTGTCTCTTCATATCTTACAGCCAATAAAATGATGACACGTGGCATGCATTTAAAGAAAAAGAAATTAGAAAAACACAGAACGGTTTTAACGCGTGTTATTTATTTTAATTCCTCCCATGTCCTTTTGTCCCCCAATACATGTATCTTGATAAAAAAAATTGTATAGGGGGATATATTTGGACGCGAGAAAAAAGTTGGAGTTTAGTTTTTAGTTTTGCATTTTTCCACTTTTTCACTTAAGTTTTAGTTTCTCTCTACGTGTTGTAAAATACGCAGAAACTTTTATTTAACAATTTTTATGTTGTATTTTCTTAGGAAATAGAGAGAAAGAAGACAACGAAGAACAAGGAAAGGGAAGAAATTTAATTTTCATTGAGGAATCGTGAAAGAGTTTCTCCTAATCTTTTTTTCTTTTAAATTTTATTTCTCTGAAATGTTTGATTGTTGTTGTGTTGTAATTTTAATTTATGCTATGAACTAATTTATTTGTTCTAGGGTTGCAGTGTAGCTTAAATTATGAAACTTGAATTAATTATTTTTGAATGATTTATGGAACGGTTTTAAGTTGTTTATTTTATCTATGCTTAATGCTTTTAATTATCGGAAGATTAATTAATTGATACGTGACACTTAAATAAACTTGGAAAATGCATTTTTTTGTGTTGCTCGTTATAAAATAACGTATATATATAAGGGATAGGAATATACTTTTATTGTATGTGTAACTATTTGAGAACTTATAACTTAATAAATCTGGTTGAATTTAATTCTCATAGGAATATAATGAATTATTTTAGTGAGATGTGTCTGTATGGAGCTCGGAAGAGATATATGGATAAATTAGGAGTTCTTGGTTAACAACTTAAAATACGAGAACATAAATCAAGAAAAAATAAAATGTTCAAGTGGATTAATTTGGTGAAACTACAATCCTAGAATTTTCTTATAAACTGTTATAAAAACTAGTTAATCAAACTGCATCAAATTATCGAATATATGGATAAACTCAGGTTGAAATAATTTTAGTATTAAGGAACACTAGTAACAAATCTCCGTGGGAACGATATTTTACTTAATCATATTATTACTTGTGACCGTGTATACTTGCATGATTTTATGTTCTCTAAAAGAGACAAAAATCTTAAATCCTAAAATCCAAAACCCTAGTTAGATAAATAATAATTTAAACCCTAAATCTAAACACACAAATATAACCCCAAATCTTAAACTCCAAATCCAAAATCACGAAACCCTAAACTCTATTTAGAAAAATAAAATTTTAACCCTAAACCATAACCCACAAATATAACCCTAAACCCTATAACGTAAACCCCAAATCTAACAACCTAAACCCTATTTTGAAAAATAATACTTTTAACCCTAAACATTAACCCACAAATATAAACTTAAACCCTAAACCCTACATCCTATTTAGAAAAATAATAATTTTAACCCTAATCCATAACCCACAAATATAACCCTAAACCCTAAACACTAAACCCCAAATCCTAAATCCCATAACCCTAAACCCTATTTAGAAAAATAATAATTTTAACCCTAAACCTTAACCCACAAATATGACCTTAAACCCTAAACCCTAAACCCCAAATCCCACAACCATGAATCCTCTTTAGATAAATAATAAATTTAACCCTAAACCTTAACCCACAAATATAACCATAAACCCTAAATCATAAAGTCCAAATCTCATAAACCTAAACCCTATTTAAAAAAAATAGTTTTTAAAATATATTTTATTTTTAAGTAATAATTATTTAGTAACATAATAATTTCAATAATATATTTTTTCTAATGAAAAAATAATAATTAAATAATATTATTTAAATTTTAGAGAATATATTAGTATTAAGGTAATATAGAGTGTTTTACATTCCATTACAATTGTAAATCAAACACTACAACCCTAATTCCTTTTTTGATTCAAGTAGTGAAACGCAAAAAAATGATTCCATTCCATTCATATTCACAATCCCATTCCGATTTAATTCTGTTATCCTTCTCAAAAGTGTTCAAATTTTATGTCCACGATAATCAAATTTAAACTCGGGATTATCATATGGAGATATTTACTCAACAACAGGAGATGATGGCTCAATGACAAGAGGTGATGATGAGACTCTAAAATAAACTTAGTCAAAATATTGAATCATAATTCTTTAGTACAATATCACAAGTAGCACCTACCTCTCAAAATCCATTGATTTCTCCATTTTCTTAGACTTGGATTTTTTCATTGGAGTTATATTATCTTGTTAGTTTATGTAAAGACAATTGGTATATGTCAAAGTTGAAGTTCTTGAATAAATGCTAGAATTTCTTGGTTGACGGTATATTGGGACATGTTTTGGATTAGGTGGAATATATTTTGATAGAGAATGTTTATTATATTTTTGTATATGAAAAGGTAATATTACATTACCCTACATTTGGTTGACTGGAATGGAATGAAATAAAAAATGATTCCTTCCAATTTTATATTTGGTTGAGCTAAAAAGTGAGAATAAAATGAAAACAAATCCTAGAATTGAAGTAATCTTAATTCCTTTTCCCACTTAAGGAATCAAGATTTCATTCTTATATCAAATTGTTTTTCCAATTTTACTCCAACCCCAAGTATAACCCTAAACTCAAAGTCCTAAAACTTAAACCAAGATACTAAATCCCAAATCCCAAAACCCTAGATCCTATTTAGAAAAAGAAATATAATTTTAACCCTAAACCTTAACCCACAAATATGACCCTAAACCATAAAAACCAAATCCCAAATCACAAAACGCTAAACCCTATTTAGAAAAATAATAAATTTAACTCTAAACCTTAACCCACAAATATAACCATAAACCCTATAACATGTATACCGAATCCAACAACCCTAAACCCTATTTAGAGAAATAATAATTTTAACCCTAAACCTTAACCCACAAATATAACCCTAAACCCTAAATCCAAAATTCTACAACCCTAAATCATATTTTGAAAAATAATAATTTTAACCCTAAACCTTACTCGGACTTTGTCCCTAGCTTGAGTCGTAAACCTCGATCCATTTATTGTGATACTAGAAAATGATTTGACATCGAATTTTGGACCATGTGCAAGCCATTCTAAACTTTCTGTTATTTTATGATTGGGTTTCTTGAGTTCATCTTGAATCTATGTATACAAAAAACATGAAATGTGTTTAAAGTAAAGTTTTAAAACATTGCATAAAAGTACTAATAAATTCTTGTATGTGACACTTATATGGTTGCATAACCAATTAATAAGCTCTCGCTTATGTTCATCATACGATCATTTTTCTCCTCCTTTTTTTTATAACAAGAATCGATCTTCAATAAGTTTAAATGCATCCTGTAATGTTATTAAGGATATATGAAGTAAATATCATCATTAACAGTTAAATAAAAATTAATTTTTGCATAAATGGAAATGTTAAACATCACTTACTCTATATACGGTTATGCCTAATTATTATTTACCAAAATGATTCGGTGTGCTTTTTCCCATCGAGTGCGATCAATAAACAATTTCTTAATTCCACCAAGCATAGGGTTTTCTACTTGGATCATGTTACATTCTAAGAAAAACTTATGCATAGGATTCCCAATTTCGATGCAACCACTAAAGTATTCAGAACAAAACTCAATTGCCTCTTCAGCAATGTAACGTTCCACCATGCATCATTCAGGCCGATTTCTATTATTTACATATCCTTTAAAGACTTGCATATATCTCTCAAAAGGATACATCCATCTTAAGTAAGTAGGACCACACAATTGAACCTCTCGAACTAAATGAACACACAAGTGAATCATTATATTGAAGAAAGAAGGAGGAAAATATTTTTCAATTAGACACAAAGTCTCTACAACACTTTTCTATAAAGAGTTTAACTCGCCAATTGATATAGATTTCTTGTATATTGTATTGAAGAATGAACACAAATGAATTATTGATAATTGAACATGATTTGGAAGAATTGATCTAATAGCTACTGGTAATAACTGTTGCATTAAGATATAACAATTATGTGATTTCAATCCATAAAGTTTCTTATCGGTGATAGACACAAAATTTCTTAAGTTGGATGAGTAACCATCAGGAAATTTCACACCCACCAAACATTTACAAAACACATCCTTCTATTTTGTTGACATTTTATATGATGCTGGTGGCAAGTATGTTCGATTCTTATCATTTTTCACCCTTGGTGGCAATCCAGGTCGTATACCTAGTTTCTTTAAATCTAGTCTTACTTTAATTCCATCCTTCGTTTTTGTAGGTATATTAAGTAATCTACCAATCAAGCTCTCACATACATTTTTATTAATGTCCATGACATCTAAGATGTGACGAATGTGTAGGTCTTTCCAATAAGATAATTCCCAAAATATTGATTTTTTATTCCAACAACCATGGTCTACTGATTCTCCTTCTTTTTCATTTTCACCCTATTCATTAGATGACCTCTTTCGTTTCCCTACCTTACTGAGTATTCTTTTTTTCATCTTTCCATATCGTTTGAATGTCATACCATTTAATTTCCTTAATATCTCAACACCTTGCAGACATCAGGGTGCATGATCATGATCTTCTTCACCATCGAACAATTTCTTTTGGTATCTAAACTTGTGTCCAGATGTAAAAAATATTTTATGTCTTCTATAAGGCATCCTTTGTCCGTGAACATGATAAGTTGCAGAAGTGCCATCACTACATAAAGGGCATCCCTTGTTACCTTTTTTTGCATGTCCTAATAAGTTTTCATAAGCAGGAAAAGCATTAATTGTCCATAAAAGGACCCCTCTCATGTTAAAGTGTTCTTCTTTATGTGCATCGTAAAAATTTACACCATCATTCCACAACGTCTTTATATCATCTATTAGAGGTTGGAAATATACATCAATATCAACACCGGGTTGTTTCAGTCCTGAGATCAATAATGTTAACATCATGAATTTTGTTTTCATACACAACCAGGGAGGAAGGTTGTATGTTACCATAATTACTAGCCAACAACTATATCTACTACTAAGGGAACTATGTGGATTAATTCCATCAGCAGCAATGGCAAGATGAAGATTGCGCGGATTAGATGCAAATTGAAGGGATAAATTATCTACTACTTTCCAATTTAGAGAATCACGAGGATGACATAGCACCCTATCACCATATCAATTATCTAAATGCCAATTCAACATCTTTGATATCTCTTTACTTTTGAACAACATTTGAAAATGAGAAATCAGAGAAAAGTACCAAACAACCTTTGCTGGTATGCCTTTCTTAGGTGTTGTCTCATTTGTAGCATGCTTCCATCTCAATTCTTTACACATCGGACAATCATCTAATGTCTCACATTCTTTTCTATAAAGAATGAAATTATTTGGACAAGTATGCATCTTATCATATTCCATGCCAAATCGATTAAGAGATTCCTTCACTTCATACATTGAAGATGGAAATTCAATACCCTCAGAAAACATATCGACTAGTAGATTTAGTAATTCTGTGAATCCCTTGTCAAAAAAACCAGGTTTTGCCTTCACATTGTACAAATAAACCTATCCCAAATTTTTAGTGTATTTCTTCCATTTTGGATACAATGGTTTTTTGGCATCTTCTAGAAGTTTTTTAAAGGTTTTCGGATCATCCTCACGTAGTTCATCTTCAACACCATGAAACATATTTTTTTTTTCTATACATTATGATAAGATGTATGTAATCCATTCACATTCTTATTTATCTTTTCCCCCCATAAGTATTATCAATATTTTTTCCATGATAATACCAACATTTATAGCTCAAAAGAATACCACTATGGATAAGATGATAGTTAACCTCGTCAACTTCTTGAACTTTCTCATTTTTACAACACATGGGTATCAAATCATACTAATTTCATTATTACTATTTCTACAATCAAATTTCATAAAACTTTCAACTCTAGGAATGTAGTCCTAATTATTAGAATATATTTCAAAACATACATAATACAAAAATTTATCATTTTAATCATTTTGAAATTGTATTATTTTAACTTAATAAAATATAATTATTTATATGTAAATAAATTTATCCACGTACGGTAAATATTATAGTCCCTCAAACCCACAGCATCCAGATATTATTTGCACAAAAAATCAGCCAAACATATAATAAGCATAATGCAAAATATACATAAATAAAAAATTTATACAAAAAAAGAAAACTGAATAATAAGTGCATAAGATTAATACAAATACTTACAAGAGTAAATGAAGTGACTAAATGAAGGAAATGAAGAAAAAATTGGTGTTTTGTAAGTGATAATAAGTGAGAAAATAGGTATAATTATTTTGAGTATTTCACTAAAAAAAATAGGAGATCTGAAAGATAATATGGAGAGGAAGATAACCCACAAAACGGCTTAAAATGGTGGTCGGGGGTGGTCGGAAAATGAGAAAGAGTGGAGGAGGTGAGCTCGGTTTTGAGGTTTTTTGGTGCTGGACAAATTGAAAAAGACGTTCTGATGAAGAAGAGAGAATAGAAATGGATTAATACGTGTGGATATCATCGGTTGACGTGTCGAACTGATGCTACACAGATGGAATCGACACTATACACGTGTGTAGCATCGGTTCAACACATCAACCGACGCTACGTGTGATGAGTGCTCAAAAAGCACTAAAAAACCATGATTTTATGCACATTAATTGATTAAAAATATATATATTTATATGTTTTATCATATATTTATATAAATTTGTCTTTTTCGGAATCACGGGTATTTTTATTTTTTTCAGGTATTTTGGCTTAAAAACATAACTTAAAGACTCAAAGAGGAATACTGGAAGCAATACATCACAAATATATTAATAAATAAATGTGGAAATGTCAAAAAATATGGAAAAATTGGACAAAATGGGTCAAAAAGGTCAAAAATGTCAAAAATAAGAAAATCGCGTCGCCGTGTCGCGCAGCTACCCAGCCGCACGCCCAGTCCCGCGTGTACCAGCGCCCAAGTCCATCCGCACACCTAGCAGCCCTCCGCGCGCGCCGACGCGCGTTTCGCACCATTTTTCACATGCAGCCACCCCATGACGTCATGCTGATGTCGTCAATGACCTCATCAATTCCATTCCGCGTTTTTACAGTTTTTTAACATTTTTTCACTCACTTTTTCTCTCCATCCTCACCTAAAATACCCCCTTCCCTTCACTTCTAAACACACCTCAAAATACATTCTTTTCTCTCTTTCATGAGTTTCCGAGAGTTCAAAAAATAACTAAAAATACTTCCCATGTCCATAAGATTATGAAACTTTGCAGTATGTGATAAAATATTATTCCAAACAGTTGTGCAAAAAATCGCCGAAGAATTCCATCGTTTGACACGAGTTTGCCCACGGGGTTTTAGACATGCCTATCAATGCCCCACATGGTGGCACCCGAAAACGAGCATTCCTTGTCATCTTCGTATTTTTACCGTGCCAAACCTGATATTTAGTGATCAATTAATCATAGAGGATTAAAGGAATTGCGTCCAACAAGAACCGACAATTGTGGATGAATTTTATATTTTTCATGATTTTCTGAGAGTTTAAAAAATAACTAAAACTACTTCCCCTGAACATAAGATAATGAAACTTTGCGGTATGTTATCAAATATTATTCCAAAGAGCTGTGCAAAAAATAGCCCAAGAATTCCATCGTTTGGACGAGTTTGCCCAGGGGGTGTTAGACATGCCTATCAATGTTCCACATAGTGGCACCCAAAAACGAGCATTCCTTGTCATCTTCGTATTTTTACCGTGCCAAACCTGATATTTAGTGATCAATAAATCATAGAGGATGAAAGGAATTGCGTCCAACAAGAACCGACAATTTTGGACGAATTTTCTATTTTTCATGAGTTTCGGAGAGTTCAAAAAATAACTAAAAATACTTCCCATGTCCATAAGATTATGAAACTTTGCAGTATGTGATAAAATATTATTCCACACAGTTGTGCAAAAAATCGCCGAAGAATTCCATCGTTTGACACGAGTTTGCCCACGGGGTTTTAGACATACCTATAAATACCCCACATGGTGGCACTCGAAAACGAGCATTCCTTGTCACCTTCGTATTTTTACTGTGCCAAACCTGATATTTAGTGATCAATAAATCATAGAGGATTAGAGGAATTGCGTCAAACAAGAACCGACAATTGTGGACGAATTTTATATTTTTCATGATTTTCCGAGAGTTTAAAAAATAACTAAAACTACTTCCCCTGAACATAAGATTATGAAACTCTGCGGTATGTTATCAAATATTATTCCAAACAGGTGTGCAAAAAATAGCCCAAGAATTCCATCGTTTGGACGAGTTTGCCCACGGAGTGTTAGATATGACTATCAATGTTCCATATAGTGGCACCCAAAAACGAGCATTCCTTGTCATCTTCGTATTTTTACCATGCCAAACCTGATATTTAGTGATCAATAAATCATAGAGGATGAAAGGAATTGCGTCCAACAAGAACCGACAATTTTGGACGAATTTTCTATTTTTCATGATTTTCCGAGAGTTCAAAAAATAACTAAAAATACTTCCCATGTCCATAAGATTATGAAACTTTGCAGTATGTGATAAAATATTATTCCAAACAGTTGTGCAAAAAATCGCCGAAGAATTCCATCGTTTGACACGAGTTTGCGTACGAGGTTTTAGACATGCCTATCAATGCCCCACATGATGGCACCCGAAAACGAGCATTCCTTGTCATCTTCGTATTTTTACCGTGCCAAACCTGATATTTAGTGATCAATAAATCATAGAGGATTAAAGGAATTGCGTCCAACAAGAACCGACAATTGTGGACGAATTTTATATTTTTCATGATTTTCCGAGAGTTTAAAAAATAACTAAAACTACTTCCCCTGAACATAAGATTATGAAACTCTGCGGTATGTTATCAATATTATTCCAAACAGCTGTGCAAAAAATAGCCCAAGAATTCCATCGTTTGGACGAGTTTGCCCACGGGGTGTTAGACATGCCTATCAATGTTCCACATAGTGGCACCCAAAAACGAGCATTCCTTGTCATCTTCGTATTTTTACCGTGCCAAACCTGATATTTAGTGATCAATAAATCATAGAGGATGAAAGGAATTGCGTCCAACAAGAACCGACAATTTTGGACGAATTTTCTATTTTTCATGATTTTCCGAGAGTTCAAAAAATACTAAAAATACTCCCCATGTCCATAAGAATATGAAACTTTGCAGTATGTGATAAAATATTATTCCAAACAGTTGTGCAAAAAATTGCCCAAGAATTCCATCATTTGACACGAGTTTGACCACGGGGTTTTAGACATGCCTATCAATGCCCGACATGGTGGCACCCGAAAACGAGCATTTCTTGTCATCTTCGTATTTTTACTGTGCCAAACCTGATATTTAGTGATCAATAAATCATAGAGGATTAGAGGAATTACGTCCAACAAGAACCGACAAATTTGGACTAATATTCTATTTTTAATGATTTTCCGAGAGTTCAAAAAATAACTAAAACTACTTCCCCGGAACATAAGATTATGAAACTTTGCAGTATGTTATCAAATATTATTCCAAACAGCTGTGAAAATATCACCCAAGAATTCCATTGTTTGACACGAGTTTTCCCACGGGGTTTTAGACATGCCAATCAATGCCCCACATGGTGGCACCCGAAAACGAGCATTCCTTGTCATCTTCGTATTTTTACCGTACCAAACATGATATTTAGTGATCAATAAATCATAGAGGATTAAAGGAATTGCGTCCAACAAGAACCGACAATTGTGGACGAATTTTATATTTTTCATGATTTTCCGAGAGTTTAAAAAATAACTAAAACTACTTCCCCTGAACATAAGATTATGAAACTTTGTGGTATGTTATCAAATATTATTCCAAACAGCTGTGCAAAAAATAGCCCAAGAATTCCATCGTTTGGACGAGTTTGCCCACGGGGTGTTAGACATGCCTATCAATGTTCCACATAGTGGCACCCAAAAACGAGTATTCCTTGTCATCTTCGTATTTTTACCGTGCCAAACCTGATATTTAGTGTTCAATAAATCATAGAGGATGAAAGGAATTGCGTCCAACAAGAACCGACAATTTTGGACGAATTTTCTATTTTTCATGAGTTTCCGAGAGTTCAAAAAATAACTAAAAATACTTCCCATGTCCATAAGATTATGAAACTTTGCAGTATGTGATAAAATATTATTCCAAACAGTTGTGCAAAAAATCGCCGAAGAATTCCATCGTTTGACACGAGTTTGCCCACGGGGTTTTAGACATACCTATCAATACCCCACATGGTGGCACCCGAAAACGAGCATTCCTTGTCACCTTCATATTTTTACTGTGCCAAACCTGATATTTAGTGATCAATAAATCATAGAGGATTAGAGGAATTGCGTCAAACAAGAACCGACAATTGTGGACGAATTTTATATTTTTCATGATTTTCCGAGAGTTTAAAAAATAACTAAAACTACTTCCCCTGAACATAAGATTATGAAACTCTGCGGTATGTTATCAAATATTATTCCAAAGAGGTGTGCAAAAAATAGCCCAAGAATTCCATCGTTTGGACGAGTTTGCCCACGGAGTGTTAGACATGACTATCAATGTTCCATATAGTGGCACCCAAAAACGAGCATTCCTAGTCATCTTCGTATTTTTACCATGCCAAACCTGATATTTAGTGATCAATAAATCATAGAGGATGAAAGGAATTGCGTCCAACAAGAACCGACAATTTTGGACGAATTTTCTATTTTTCATGATTTTCCGAGAGTTCAAAAAATAACTAAAAATACTTCCCATGTCCATAAGATTATGAAACTTTGCAGTATGTGATAAAATATTATTTCAAACAGTTGTGCAAAAAATCGCCGAAGAATTCCATCGTTTGACACGAGTTTGCGTACGAGGTTTTAGACATGCCTATTAATGCCCCACATGATGGCACCCGAAAACGAGCATTCCTTGTCATCTTCGTATTTTTACCGTGCCAAACCTGATATTTAGTGATCAATAAATCATAGAGGATTAAAGGAATTGCGTCCTACAAGAACCGACAATTGTGCACGAATTTTATATTTTTCATGATTTTTTGAGAGTTTAAAAAATAACTAAAACTACTTCCCCTGAACATAAGATTATGAAACTCTGCGGTATGTTATCAAATATTATTCCAAACAGCTGTGCAAAAAATAGCCCAAGAATTCCATCGTTTGGACGAGTTTGCCCACGGGGTGTTAGACATGCCTATCAATGTTCCACATAGTGGCACCCAAAAACGAGCATTCCTTGTCATCTTCGTATTTTTACCGTGCCAAACCTGATATTTAGTGATCAATAAATCATAGAGGATGAAAGGAATTGCGTCCAACAAGAACCGACAATTTTGGACGAATTTTCTATTTTTCATTATTTTCCGAGAGTTCAAAAAATAACTAAAAATACTCCCCATGTCCATAAGATTATGAAACTTTGCAGTATGTGATAAAATATTATTCCAAACAGTTGTGCAAAAAATTGCCCAAGAATTCCATCATTTGACACGAGTTTGACCACTGGGTTTTAGACATGCCTATCAATGCCCGACATGGTGGCACCCGAAAACGAGCAGTTCTTGTCATCTTCGTATTTTTACTGTGCCAAACCTGATATTTAGTGATCAATAAATCATAGAGGATTAGAGGAATTGCGTCCAACAAGAACCGACAAATTTGGACTAATTTTCTATTTTTAATGATTTTCCGAGTGTTCAAAAAATAACTAAAACTACTTCCCCGGAACATAAGATTATGAAACTTTGCAGTATGTTATCAAATATTATTCCAAACAGCTGTGAAAATATCACCCAAGAATTCCATTGTTTGACACGAGTTTGCCCACGGGGTTTTAGACATGCCTATCAATGTCCCACATAGTGGCACCCAAAAACGAGCATTCCTTGTCATCTTCGTATTTTTACCGTGCCAAATCGGATATTTAGTGATAAATAAATCATAGAGGATTAGAGGAAGTGCGTCCAACAAGAACCGACAATTTTGGACGAATTTTCTATTTTTCATGATTTTCCGAGAGTTCAAATAATAACTAAAAATACTTCCCATGTCCATAAGATTATGAATCTTTGCAGTATGTGATCAAATATTATTCCAAACAGGTGTGCAAAAAATCGCCCAAGAATTCCATCGTTTCGACGAGTTTGCCCACGGGGTTTTAGACATGCCTATCAATGCCCCACATAGTGGCACCCAAAAACGAGCATTACTTGTCATCTTCGTATTTTTACCGTGCCAAACCTGATATTTAGTGATCAATAAATCATAGAGGATGAAAGGAATTGCGTCCAACAAGAACCGACAATTTTGTACGAAATTTCTATTTTTCATGATTTTCCGAGAGTTCAAAAAATAACTAAAAATACTTCCCATGTCCATAAGATTATGAAACTTTGCAGTATGTGATAAAATATTATTCCAAACAGTTGTGCAAAAAATCGCCCAAGAATTCTATCGTTTGACACGAGTTTGCCCACGGGGTTTTAGACATGCCTATCAATACCCCACATGGTGGCACCCGAAAACGAGCATTCCTTGTCATCTTCGTACACGTGAAATATTTTTTGTCATTTTTTGAAGTATCCGAAAATTCATTAAAATTAGAAAATTTGGCAAAAATGATTATTTCTTGTTAGATGCAATTCCTTTCATCATCTAAGATTTATTGATCACAAAATTTTAGATTTGGCATGGTATAAATACGAAGATGACAAGGAATGCTCGTTTTGAGGTGCCACCGTTGTAGGCATTGATGGGCACCTTTAACACACCGTGGGCAGAACCATATGAAAGGATAGAATTTTATGACTATTTTTTTCACATATATTTAGAATGGTATGTCATATCGTAGTGGAAAGTTTAATGATTTTATGGAAACGGGAAGTATTTTTAGTCATTTTTTGAAGTATCCGAAAAATCATGAAAAATAGAAAATTGGGCCAAAATTTTTATTTCTTGTTGGATGCAATTCCTTTCATTATCTAAGATTTATTGATCACAAAATATTCGATTTGTCATGGTAAAAATACAAAGATGACAAGGAATGCTCGTTTTGAGGTGCCACCATTGCAGGCATTGATGGGCATCTCTAACACCCCGTGGGCAAAACCATGTCAAACGATGGAATTATTGGGCCATTTTTTCACACATTTTTAGAATAGTATTCCATCTCGTATTGGAAAGTTTCATGATTTTATGGACACGTGAAATATTTTTAGTCATTTTTTGAAGTATCCGAAAATTCATTAAAATTAGAAAATTTGGCAAAAATTATTATTTCTTGTTGGATGCAATTCCTTTCATCATCTAAGATTTATTGAGCACAAAATTTTAGATTTGGCATGGTATAAATACGAAGATGACAAGGAATGCTCGTTTTGAGGTGCCACCGTTGCGGGCATTGATAGGCACCTTTAACACACCGTGGGCAGAACCATATGAAACGATAGAATTTTATGGCTTTTTTTTCACATATATTTAGAATGGTATGTCCTCTCGTACTGGAAAGTTTAATGATTTTATGGAAACGGGAAGTATTTTTAGTCATTTTTTGAAGTATCCGAAAAATCCTGAAAAATAGAAAATTCGACCAAAATAATTATTTCTTGTTGGATGCAATTCCTTTCATTATCTAAGAATTATTGATCACAAAATATTCGATTTGTCATGGTAAAAATACAAAGATGACAAGGAATGCTCGTTTTGAGATGCCACCGTTGCGGGCATTGATGGGCACCTCTAACACCCCGTGGGCAAAACCATGTCAAACGATGGAATTATTTGGCCATTTTTTTCACACATGTTTAGAATAGTATTCCATCTCGTATTGGAAAGTTTCATGATGTTATGGACACGTGAAATATTTTTAGTCATTTTTTGAAGTATCCGAAAATTCATCAAAATAAGAAAATTTGGAAAAAATTATTATTTCTTGTTGGATGCAATTCCGTTCACCATCTATTATTTATTGATAACAAAATATTCGATTTGTCATGGTAAAAATACAAAGATGACAAGGAATGCTCATTTTGAGGTGCCACCCTTGTAGGCATTGATGGGCATCTCTAACACCCCGTGGGCAAAACCATGTCAAACGATAGGATTATTGGGCCATTTTTTTCACACATGTTTAGAATAGTATTCCATCTCGTATTGGCAAGTTTCATGATTTTATGGACACGTGAAATATTTTTAGTCATTTTTTGAAGTATCCGAAAATTCATTAAAATTAGAAAATTTGGCAAAAATTATTATTTATTATTGGTTGCAATTCCTTTCATCATCTAAGATTTATTGATCACAAAATTTTAGATTTGGCATGGTATAAATACGAAGATAACAAGGAATGCTCGTTTTGAGGTGCCACCGTTGCGGGGATTGATGGGCACCTTTAACACATAGTGGGCAGAACCATATGAAACAATAGAATTTTATGGCTATTTTTTTCACATATGTTTAGAATAGTATGTCATCTCGTACTGGAAAGTTTAATGATTTTATGGAAACGGGAAGTATTTTTAGTCATTTTTTGAAGTATTCGAAAAATAATGAAAAATAGAAAATTGGGTAAAAATTATTATTTCTTGTTGGATGCAATTCCTTTCATTATCTAAGATTTATTGATCTCAAAATATTCGATTTGTCATGGTAAAAATACAAAGATGACAAGGAATGCTCGTTTTGAGGTGCCACCGTTGCGGGCATTAATGGGCACCTCTAACACCCCGTGGGCAAACCCATGTCAAACGATGGAATTATTGGGCCATTTTTTTCACACATGTTTAGAATAGTATTTCATCTCGTATTGGAAAGTTTCATGATTTTCTGGACACGTGAAATATTTTTAGTCATTTTTTGAAGTTTCCGAAAATTCATTAAAATTAGAAACTTTGGCAAAAATTATTATTTCTTGTTGGATGCAATTCCCTTTCATCATCTAAGATTTATTGATCACAAAATTTTAGATTTGGCATGGTATAAATACGAAGATGACAAGGAATGCTCGTTTTGAGGTGCCACCGTTGCGGGGATTGATGGGCACCTTTAACACACAGTGGGCAGAACCATATGAAACAATAGAATTTTATGGCTTTTTTTTCACATATGTTTAGAATAGTATGTCATCTCGTACTGGAAAGTTTAATGATTTTATGGAAACGGGAAGTATTTTTAGTCATTTTTTGAAGTATTCGAAAAATCATGAAAAATAGAAAATTGGGTAAAAATTATTATTTCTTGTTGGATGCAATTCCTTTCATTATCTAAGATTTATTGATCACAAAATATTCGATTTGTCATGGTAAAAATACCAAGATGACAAGGAATGCTCGTTTTGAGGTGCCACCGTTGCGGGCATTAATGGGCACCTCTAACACCCCATGGGCAAACCCATGTCAAACGATGGAATTATTGGGCCATTTTTTTCACACATGTTTAGAATAGTATTTCATCTCGTATTGGAAAGTTTCATGATTTTCTGGACACGTGAAATATTTTTAGTCATTTTTTGAAGTATCCGAAAATTCATTAAAATTAGAAACTTTGGCAAAAATTATTATTTCTTGTTGGATGCAATTCCTTTCATCATCTAAGATTTATTGATCACAAAATTTTAGATTTGGCATGGTATAAATACGAAGATGACAAGGAATGCTCGTTTTGAGGTGCCACCGTTGCGGGCATTGATGGGCACCTTTAACACACCCTGGGCAGAACCATATGAAACGATAGAATTTTATGGCTATTTTTTTCACATATGTTTAGAATAGTATGTCATCTCGTACTGGAAAGTTTAATGATTTTATGGAAACGGGAAGTATTTTTAGTCATTTTTTGAAGTATTCGAAAAATCATGAAAAATATAAAATTGGGTAAAAATTATTATTTCTTGTTGGATGCAATTCCTTTCATTATCTAAGATTTATTGATCTCAAAATATTCGATTTGTCATGGTAAAAATACAAAGATGACAAGGAATGCTCGTTTTGAGGTGCCACCGTTGCGGGCATTAATGGGCACCTCTAACACCCCGTGGGCAAACCCATGTCAAACGATGGAATTATTGGGCCATTTTTTTCACACATGTTTAGAATAGTATTTCATCTCGTATTGGAAAGTTTCATGATTTTCTGGACACGTGAAATATTTTTAGTCATTTTTTGAAGTTTCCGAAAATTCATTAAAATTAGAAACTTTGGCAAAAATTATTATTTCTTGTTGGATGCAATTCCCTTTCATCATCTAAGATTTATTGATCACAAAATTTTAGATTTGGCATGGTATAAATACGAAGATGACAAGGAATGCTCGTTTTGAGGTGCCACCGTTGCGGGGATTGATGGGCACCTTTAACACACAGTGGGCAGAACCATATGAAACAATAGAATTTTATGGCTTTTTTTTCACATATGTTTAGAATAGTATGTCATCTCGTACTGGAAAGTTTAATGATTTTATGGAAACGGGAAGTATTTTTAGTCATTTTTTGAAGTATTCGAAAAATCATGAAAAATAGAAAATTGGGTAAAAATTATTATTTCTTGTTGGATGCAATTCCTTTCATTATCTAAGATTTATTGATCACAAAATATTCGATTTGTCATGGTAAAAATACAAAGATGACAAGGAATGCTCGTTTTGAGGTGCCACCGTTGCGGGCATTAATGGGCACCTCTAACAACCCGTGGGCAAAACCATGTCAAACGATAGAATTATTGGACCATTTTTTTCACACATGTTTATAATAGTATTTCATCTCGTACTAGAACGTTTCATTATTTTATGGACACGTGAAATATTTTTAGTCATTTTTTGAAGTATCCGAAAATTCATTAAAATAAGAAAATTTGGCAAAAATTATTATTTCTAGTTGGATGCAATTCCTTTCACCATCTATTATTTATTGATAACAAAATATCAGATTTGGCATGGTATAAATACAAAGATGACAAGGAATGCTCGTTTTGAGGTGCCACCGTTGTACGCATTGTGGGCATCTCTAACACCCCGTGGGCAAAACCATGTCAAACGATGTAATTATTGGACCATTTTTTTCACACATGTTTAGAATAGTATTATATCTCGTATTGGAAAGTTTCATGATTTTATGGACACGTGAAATATTTTTAGTCATTTTTTAAAGAATCCGAAAATTCATTAAAATTAGAAAATGTGGCAAAAATTATTATTTCTTGTTGGATGCAATTCCTTTCATCATCTAAGATTTATTGATCACAAAATTTTAGATTTGGCATGGTATAAATACGAAGATGACAAGGAATGCTCGTTTTGAGGTGCCACCGTTGCGGGCATTGATGGGCACCTTTAACACACCGTGGGCAGAACCATATGAAACAAAAGAATTTTATGGCTATTTTTTTCACATATGTTTAGAATAGTATGTCATCTCGTATTGGAAAGTTTAATGATTTTATGGAAACGGGAAGTATTTTTAGTCATTTTTTGAAGTATCCGAAAAATCATGAAAAATAGGAAATTCAGCAAAAATTATTATTTCTTGTTGGATGCAATTCCTTTCATTATCTAAGATTTATTGATCACAAAATATTCGATTTATCATGGTAAAAATACAAAGATGACAAGGAATGCTCGTTTTGAGATGCCACCGTTGCGGGCATTGATGGGTACCTCTAACACCCCGTGGGCAAAACCATGTCAAACGATGGAATTATTGGACCATTTTTTTCACACATGTTTAGAATAGTATTTCATCTCGTACTAGAAAGTTTCATTATTTAATGGACACGTGAAATATTTTTAGTCATTTTTTGAAGTATCTGAAAATTCATTAAAATAAGAAAATTTGGAAAAAATTATTATTTCTTGTCGGATGCAATTCCTTTATTCATATAAGATTTAGTGATCACAAAATATTCGATTTGTCATGGTAAAAATACAAAGATGACAAGGAATGCTCGTTTTGAGGTGCCACCATTGTGGGCATTGATAGGCACCTCTAACACCCCGTGGGCAAAACCATGTCAAACGATGGAATTATTGGTTCATTTTTTTCACACATGTTTAGAATAGTATGTCATCTCGTACTGGAAAGTTTCATTATTTTATGGACACGTGAAATATTTTTAGTTATTTTTTGAAGTATCCGAAAATTCATTAAAATAAGAAAATTTGGAAAAAATTATTATTTCTTGTCGGATGCAATTCCTTTTTTCATCTAAGATTTATGGATCACAAAATATTAGATTTGGCATGGTATAAATACAATGATGACAAGGAATATTCGTTATGAGGTGCCACAGTTGCGAGCATTGATGGGCACCTCTAACACCGCGTGTGCAAAACTATGTTAAACGATAGAATTTTTGGCCGATTTTTTTCACACATGTTTAGAATATTATGCCATCTCGTATTGGAAAGTTTCATGATTTAATGGACAAGGGAAGTATTTTTAGTCATTTTCTGAAGTATCCGAAAAATCATGAAAAATAGAATATTCGGCCAAAACTATTGTTTCTTGTTGGATGCAATTCCTTTCACCATCTTTTATTTATTGATAACAAAATATTAGATTTGGCATGGTATAAATACAAAGATGACAAGGAATGCTCGTTTTGAGGTGCCACCCTTGCGGGCATTGATGGGCATCTCTAACACCCCGTTGGCAAAACCATGTCAAACGATGGAATTATTGGGCCATTTTTTTCACACATGTTTAGAATAGTATTCCATCTCGTACTGGAAAGTTTCATGATTTTATGGACACGGGAAATATTTTTCGTCATTTTTTGAAGTATCCGAAAAATCATGAAAATTAGAAAATTCGGCAAAAATTATTATTTCTTGTTGGATGCAATTCCTTTCATCGTCTAAGATTTATTGATCACAAAATTTTCGATTTGTCATGGTAAAAATACAAAGATGACAAGGAATGCTCGTTTTGAGGTGCCACCGTTGCGGGCATTGATGGGCATCTCTAACACCCCGTGGGCAAAACTATGTCAAACGATGGAATTATTGGACCATTTTTTTCACACATGTTTAGAATAGTATGTCATCTCTTACTGGAAAGTTTCATTATTTTATGGACACGTGAAATATTTTTAGTCATTTTTTGAAGTATCCGAAAATTCATTAAAATAAGAAAATTTGGAAAAAAATTATTATTTCTTGTCGGATGCAATTCCTTTCTTCATATAAGATTTAGTGATCACAAAATATTCGATTTATCATGGTAAAAATACAAAGATGACAAGGAATGCTCGTTTTGAGGTACCACCGTTGCGGGCATTGATGGGCACCTCTAACACCCCGTGGGCAAAACCATGTCAAACGATGGAATTATTGGACCATTTTTTTCACACATGTTTAGAATAGTATTCCATCTCGTATTGGAAAGTTTCATGATTTTATGGACACGTGAAATATTTTTAGTCATTTTTTGAAGTATCCGAAAATTCATTAAAATTAGAAAATTTGGCAAAAATGATTATTTCTTGTTGGATGCAATTCCTTTCATCATCTAAGATTTATTGATCACAAAATTTTAGATTTGGCATGGTATAAATACGAAGATGACAAGGAATGCTCGTTTTGAGGTGCCACCGTTTCAGGCAATGATGGGCACCTTTAACACACCGTGGGCAGAACCATATGAAACGATAGAATTTTATGGCTCTTTTTTTCACATATATTTAGAATGGTACGTCATCTCGTACTGCAAAGTTTAATGATTTTATGGGAACGGGAAGTATTTTTAGTCATTTTTTTAAGTATCCAAAAAATCATGAAAAATAGAAAATTGGGCAAAAATTATTATTTCTTGTTAGATGCAATTCCTTTCATCATCTAAGATATATTGATCACAAAATATTCGATTTGTCATGGTAAAAATAGAAAGATGACAAGGAATGCTCGTTTTGAGGTGCCACCATTGCGGGCATTAATGGGCACCTCTAACACACCGTGGGCAAACACATGTCAAACGATGGAATTATTGGGCCATTTTTTCACCCATCTTTAGAATAGTATTCCATCTCGTATTGGAAAGTTTCATGATTTTATGGACACGTGAAATATTTTTAGTCATTTTTTGAAGTATCCGAAAATTCATTAAAATTAGAAAATTTGGCAAAAATGATTATTTCTTGTTGGATGCAATTCCTTTCATCATCTAAGATTTATTGATCACAAAATTTTAGATTTGGCATGGTATAAATACGAAGATGACAAGGAATGCTCGTTTTGAGGTGCCACCGTTTCAAGCATTGATGGGTACCTTTAACACACCGTGGGCAGAACCATATGAAACGATAGAATTTTATGGCTATTTTTTTCACATATATTTAGAATGGTATGTCATCTCGTACTAGAAATTTTAATGATTTTATGGAAACGGGAAGTATTTTTAGTCATTTTTTGAAGTATCCGAAAAATCATGAAAAATAGAAAATTCGGCCAAAATTATTATTTCTTGTTGCATGCAATTCATTTCATTATGTAAGATTTATTGATCACAAAATATTCGATTTATCATGGTAAAAATACAAAGATGACAAGGAATGCTCGTTTTGAGATACCACCGTTGCGGGCATTGATGAGCACCTCTAACACTCTGTGGGCAAAACCATGTCAAACGATGGAATTATTGGACCATTTTTTTCACACATGTTTAGAATACTATTTCATCTCCAACTAGAAAGTTTAATGATTTTATGGGAACGGGAAGTAATTTTAGTCATTTTTTGAAGTATCCGAAAATTCATTAAAATAAGAAAATTTGGCAAAAATTATTATTTCTTGTTGGATGCAATTCCTTTCACCATCTATTATTTATTGATAACAAAATATTCGATTTGTCATGGTAAAAATACAAAGATGACAAGGAATGCTCGTTTTGAGGTGCCAACGTTGTAGGCGTTGTTGGGCATCTCTAACACCCCGTGGGCAAAACCATGTCAAACGATGGAATTATTGGGCCATTTTTTTCACACATGTTTAGAATAGTATTGCATCTCGTATTGGAAAGTTTCATGATTTTATGGACACGTGAAATATTTTTAGTCATTTTTTGAATTATCCGAAAATTCATTAAAATTAGAAAATTTGGCAAAAATTATTATTTCTTGTTGGATGCAATTCCTTTCATCATCTAAGATTTATTGATCACAAAATTTTAGATTTGGCATGGTATAAATACGAAAATGAAAAGGAATGCTCGTTTTGAGGTGCCCCCGTTGCGGGGATTGATGGGCACCTTTAACACACCGTGGGCAGAACCATATGAAACAATAGAATTTTATGGCTATTTTTTTCACATATGTTTAGAATAGTATGTCATCTCATACTCGAAAGTTTAATGATTTTATTGAAACGGGAAGTATTTTTAGTCATTTTTTGAAGTATCCGAAAAATCATGAAAAATAGAAAATTGGGTAAAAATTATTATTTCTTGTTGGATGCAATTCCTTTCATCATCTAAGATATATTGATCACAAAATATTCGATTTGTCATGGTAAAAATACAAAGATGACAAGGAATGCTCGTTTTGAGGTGCCACCATTGCGGGCATTAATGGGCACCTCTAACACCCCGTGGGCAAACCCATGTCCAACGATGGAATTATTGGGCCATTTTTTCACTTATGTTTAGAATAGTATTCAATCTCGTATTGGAAAGTTTCATGATTTTATGGACAGGTGAAATATTTTTAGTCATTTTTTGAAGTATCCAAAAATTCATTAAAATTAGAAAATTTGGCAAAAATTATTATTTCTTGTTAGATGTAATTCCTTTCATCATCTAAGATTTATTGATCACAAAATTTTAGATTTGGCATGGTATAAATACGTTGATGACAAGGAATGCTCGTTTTGAGGTGCCACCGTTGCGGGCATTGATGGGCACCTTTAACACACCGTAGGCAGAACCATAGAAACGATAGAATTTTATGGCTATTTTTTCACATATATTTAGAATGGTACGTCATCTCGTACTGGAAAGTTTAATGATTTTATGGAAACGGGAAGTATTTTTAGTCATTTTTTGAAGTATCCGAAAAATCATGAAAAATAGAAAATTGGGCAAAAATTATTATTTCTTGTTAGATGAAATTCCTTTCATCATCTAAGATATATTGATCACAAAATATTCGATTTGTCATGGTAAAAATACAAAGATGACAAGGAATGCTCGTTTTGAGGTGCCACCGTTGCGGGCATTAATGGGCACCTCTAACACCCCGTGGGCAAACACATGTCAAACGATGGAATTATTGGGCCATTTTTTCACCCATGTTTAGAATAGTATTCCATGTCGTATTGGAAATTTCATGATTTTATGGACAGGTGAAATATTTTTAGTCATTTTTTGAAGTATCCGAAAATTCATTAAAATTGGAAAATTTGGCAAAAATGATTATTTCTTGTTGGATGTAATTCCTTTCATCATCTAAGATTTATTGATCACAAATTTTTAGATTTGGCATGGTATAAATACGTTGATGACAAGGAATGCTCGTTTTGAGATGCCACCGTTGCGGGCATTGATAGGCACCTTTAACACACCGTGGGCGGAACCATAGAAACGATAGAATTTTATGGCTATTTTTTTCACATATATTTAGAATGGTATGTCACCTCGTACTAGAAAGTTTAATGATTTTATGGAAACGGGAAGTATTTTTAGTCATTTTTTGAAGTATCCAAAAAATCATGAAAAATAGAAAATTCGGCAAAAATTATTATTTCTTGTTAGATGCAATTCCTTTCATTATCTAAGATTTATTGATCACACAATATTCGATTTGTCGTAATAAAAATACAACGATGACAAGGAATGCTCGTTTTGAGATGCCACCGTAGCGGGCATTGATGGGCACCTCTAACACCCCGTTGGCAAAACCATGTCAAACGATGGAATTATTGGACCATTTTTTTCACACATGTTTAGAATAGTATTATATCACGTATTGCAAAGTTTCATGATTTTATGGACACGTGAAATATTTTTAGTTATTTTTTGAGGTATCCGAAAATTCATTAAAATTAGAAAATTTGGCAAAAATTATTATTTCTTGTTGGATGCAATTCCTTTCAACATCTATTATTTATTGATAACAAAATATTAGATTTGGCATGGTATAAATACAAAGATGACAAGGAATGCTAGTTTTGACGTGCCACCGTTGCGGGCATTGATGGGCACCTTTAACACCCCGTGGGCAGAACCATTTCAAACGATGGAATTATTGGGCCATTTTTTTCACACATGTTTAGAATAGTATTATATCTCGTACTGGAAAGTTTAATGATTTTATGGAAACGGGAAGTATTTTTAGTCATTTTTTGAAGTATCCGAAAAATCATTAAAATTAGAACATTTGGCAAAAATTATTATTTCTTGTTGGATGCAATTCCTTTCACCATCTATTATTTATTGATAACAAAATATTAGATTTGGCATGGTATAAATAAAAAGATAACAAGGAATGCTCGTTTTGAGGTGCCACCGTTGCAGGCATTGATGGGCATCTCTAACACCCCGTGGGCAAAACCATGTCAAACGATGGAATTATTGGGCCATTTTTTTCACACATGTTTAGAATAGTATTATATCTCGTATTGGAAAGTTTCATGATTTTATGGACACGTGAAATATTTTTAGTCATTTTTTGAGGTATCCGAAAATTCATTAAAATTAGAAAATTTGGCAAAAATTATTATTTCTTGTTGGATGCAATTCCTTTCAACATCTATTATTTATTGATAACAAAATATTAGATTGGGCATGGTATAAATACAAAGATGACAAGGAATTCTAGTTTTGACGTGCCACCGTTGTAGGCATTGATGGGCATCTCTAACACCCCGTGGGCAAAACCATTTCAAACAATGGAATTATTGGGCCATTTTTTTCACACATGTTTATAATAGTATTATATCTCGTATTGGAAAGTTTCATGATTTTATGGACACGTGAAATATTTTTAGTCATTTTTTGAGGTATCCGAAAATTCATTAAAATTAGAACATTTGGCAAAAATTATTATTTCTTGTTGGATGCAATTCCTTTCATCATCTAAGATTTATTGATCACAAAATTTTAGATTTGGCATGGTATAAATACGAAAATGACAAGGAATGCTCGTTTTGAGGTGCCACCGTTGCGGGGATTGATGAGCACCTTTAACACACCGTGGGCAGAACCATATGAAACAATAGAATTTTATGGCTATTTTTTTCACATATGTTTAGAATAGTACGTCATCTCGTACTGGAAAGTTTAATGATTTTATGGAAACGGGAAGTATTTTTAGTAATTTTTTGAAGTATCCGAAAAATCATGAAAAATAGAAAATTCGGCAAAAATTATTATTTCTTGTTGGATGCAATTCCTTTCATTATCTAAGATTTATTGATCACAAAATATTTGATTTGTCATGGTAAAAATACAAAGATGACAAGGAATGCTCGTTTTGAGATGCCACCGTTGCGGGCATTGATGGGCACCTCTAACACCCCGTGGGCAAAACCATGTCAAACGATGGAATTATTGGACCATTTTTTTCAAACATGTTTAGAATAGTATTTCATCTCGTACTAGAAAGTTTCATTATTTTATGGACACGTGAAATATTTTTAGTCATTTTTTGAAGTATCCAAAAATTCATTAAAATTAGAAAATTTGGCAAAAATTATTATTTCTTGTTGGATGCAATTCCTTTCATCATCTAAGATTTATTGATCACAAAATTTTAGATTTGGCATGGTATAAATACGAAGATGACAAGGAATGCTCGTTTTGAGGTGCCACCGTTGCGGGCATTGATGGGCACCTTTAACACACTGTGGGCAGAACCATATGAAACGATAGAATTTTATGGCTAATTTTTTCACATATATTTACAATGGTATGTCATCTCGTACTAGAAAGTTTAATGATTTTATGGAAACGGGAAGTATTTTTAGTCATTTTTTGAAGTATCCGAAAAATCATGAAAAATAGAAAATTCGGCCAAAATTATTATTTCTTGTTGAATGAAATTCCTTTCATTATCTAAGATTTATTGATCACAAAATATTCGATTTGTCATGGTAAAAATACAAAGATGACAAGGAATGCTCGTTTTGAGATGCCACCGTTGCGGGCATTAATGGGCACCTCTAACACCCCGTTGGCAAAACCATGTCAAACGATGGAATTATTGGACCATTTTTTTAACACATGTTTAGAATAGTATTATATCTCGTATTGCAAAGTTTCATGATTTTATGGACACGTGAAATATTTTTAGTTATTTTTTGAGGTATCCGAAAATTCATTAAAATTAGAAAATTTGGCAAAAATTATTATTTCTTGTTGGATGCAATTCCTTTCAACATCTATTATTTATTGATAACAAAATATTAGATTTGGCATGGTATAAATACGTTGATGACAAGGAATGCTCGTTTTGAGATGCCACCGTTGCGGGCATTGATAGGCACCTTTAACACACCGTGGGCGGAACCATAGAAACGATAGAATTTTATGGCTATTTTTTTCACATATATTTAGAATGGTATGTCACCTCGTACTGGAAAGTTTAATGATTTTATGGAAACGGGAAGTATTTTTAGTCATTTTTTGAAGTATCCAAAAAATCATGAAAAATAGAAAATTCGGCAAAAATTATTATTTCTTGTTAGATGCAATTCCTTTCATTATCTAAGATTTATTGATCACACAATATTCGATTTGTCGTAATAAAAATACAACGATGACAAGGAATGCTCGTTTTGAGATGCCACCGTAGCGGGCATTGATGGGCACCTCTAACACCCCGTTGGCAAAACCATGTCAAACGATGGAATTATTGGACCATTTTTTTCACACATGTTTAGAATAGTATTATATCTCGTATTGCAAAGTTTCATGATTTTATGGACACGTGAAATATTTTTAGTTATTTTTTGAGGTATCCGAAAATTCATTAAAATTAGAAAATTTGGCAAAAATTATTATTTCTTGTTGGATGCAATTCCTTTCAACATCTATTATTTATTGATAACAAAATATTAGATTTGGCATGGTATAAATACAAAGATGACAAGGAATGCTAGTTTTGACGTGCCACCGTTGCGGGCATTGATGGGTACCTTTAACACCCCGTGGGCAGAACCATTTCAAACGATGGAATTATTGGGCCATTTTTTTCACACATGTTTAGAATAGTATTATATCTCGTACTGGAAAGTTTAATGATTTTATGGAAACGGGAAGTATTTTTAGTCATTTTTTGAAGTATCCGAAAAATCATTAAAATTAGAACATTTGGCAAAAATTATTATTTCTTGTTGGATGCAATTCCTTTCACCATCTATTATTTATTGATAACAAAATATTAGATTTGGCATGGTATAAATAAAAAGATAACAAGGAATGCTCGTTTTGAGGTGCCACCGTTGCAGGCATTGATGGGCATCTCTAACACCCCGTGGGCAAAACCATGTCAAACGATGGAATTATTGGGCCATTTTTTTCACACATGTTTAGAATAGTATTATATCTCGTATTGGAAAGTTTCATGATTTTATGGACACGTGAAATATTTTTAGTCATTTTTTGAGGTATCCGAAAATTCATTAAAATTAGAAAATTTGGCAAAAATTATTATTTCTTGTTGGATGCAATTCCTTTCAACATCTATTATTTATTGATAACAAAATATTAGATTGGGCATGGTATAAATACAAAGATGACAAGGAATTCTAGTTTTGACGTGCCACCGTTGTAGGCATTGATGAGCATCTCTAACACCCCGTGGGCAAAACCATTTCAAACAATGGAATTATTGGGCCATTTTTTTCACACATGTTTATAATAGTATTATATCTCGTATTGGAAAGTTTCATGATTTTATGGACACGTGAAATATTTTTAGTCATTTTTTGAGGTATCCGAAAATTCATTAAAATTAGAACATTTGGCAAAAATTATTATTTCTTGTTGGATGCAATTCCTTTCATCATCTAAGATTTATTGATCACAAAATTTTAGATTTGGCATGGTATAAATACGAAAATGACAAGGAATGCTCGTTTTGAGGTGCCACCGTTGCGGGGATTGATGAGCACCTTTAACACACCGTGGGCAGAACCATATGAAACAATAGAATTTTATGGCTATTTTTTTCACATATGTTTAGAATAGTACGTCATCTCGTACTGGAAAGTTTAATGATTTTATGGAAACGGGAAGTATTTTTAGTAATTTTTTGAAGTATCCGAAAAATCATGAAAAATAGAAAATTCGGCAAAAATTATTATTTCTTGTTGGATGCAATTCCTTTCATTATCTAAGATTTATTGATCACAAAATATTTGATTTGTCATGGTAAAAATACAAAGATGACAAGGAATGCTCGTTTTGAGATGCCACCGTTGCGGGCATTGATGGGCACCTCTAACACCCCGTGGGCAAAACCATGTCAAACGATGGAATTATTGGACCATTTTTTTCAAACATGTTTAGAATAGTATTTCATCTCGTACTAGAAAGTTTCATTATTTTATGGACACGTGAAATATTTTTAGTCATTTTTTGAAGTATCCAAAAATTCATTAAAATTAGAAAATTTGGCAAAAATTATTATTTCTTGTTGGATGCAATTCCTTTCATCATCTAAGATTTATTGATCACAAAATTTTAGATTTGGCATGGTATAAATACGAAGATGACAAGGAATGCTCGTTTTGAGGTGCCACCGTTGCGGGCATTGATGGGCACCTTTAACACACTGTGGGCAGAACCATATGAAACGATAGAATTTTATGGCTAATTTTTTCACATATATTTACAATGGTATGTCATCTCGTACTAGAAAGTTTAATGATTTTATGGAAACGGGAAGTATTTTTAGTCATTTTTTGAAGTATCCGAAAAATCATGAAAAATAGAAAATTCGGCCAAAATTATTATTTCTTGTTGAATGAAATTCCTTTCATTATCTAAGATTTATTGATCACAAAATATTCGATTTGTCATGGTAAAAATACAAAGATGACAAGGAATGCTCGTTTTGAGATGCCACCGTTGCGGGCATTAATGGGCACCTCTAACACCCCGTTGGCAAAACCATGTCAAACGATGGAATTATTGGACCATTTTTTTAACACATGTTTAGAATAGTATTATATCTCGTATTGCAAAGTTTCATGATTTTATGGACACGTGAAATATTTTTAGTTATTTTTTGAGGTATCCGAAAATTCATTAAAATTAGAAAATTTGGCAAAAATTATTATTTCTTGTTGGATGCAATTCCTTTCAACATCTATTATTTATTGATAACAAAATATTAGATTTGGCATGGTATAAATACGTTGATGACAAGGAATGCTCGTTTTGAGATGCCACCGTTGCGGGCATTGATAGGCACCTTTAACACACCGTGGGCGGAACCATAGAAACGATAGAATTTTATGGCTATTTTTTTCACATATATTTAGAATGGTATGTCACCTCGTACTGGAAAGTTTAATGATTTTATGGAAACGGGAAGTATTTTTAGTCATTTTTTGAAGTATCCAAAAAATCATGAAAAATAGAAAATTCGGCAAAAATTATTATTTCTTGTTAGATGCAATTCCTTTCATTATCTAAGATTTATTGATCACACAATATTCGATTTGTCGTAATAAAAATACAACGATGACAAGGAATGCTCGTTTTGAGATGCCACCGTAGCGGGCATTGATGGGCACCTCTAACACCCCGTTGGCAAAACCATGTCAAACGATGGAATTATTGGACCATTTTTTTCACACATGTTTAGAATAGTATTATATCTCGTATTGCAAAGTTTCATGATTTTATGGACACGTGAAATATTTTTAGTTATTTTTTGAGGTATCCGAAAATTCATTAAAATTAGAAAATTTGGCAAAAATTATTATTTCTTGTTGGATGCAATTCCTTTCAACATCTATTATTTATTGATAACAAAATATTAGATTTGGCATGGTATAAATACAAAGATGACAAGGAATGCTAGTTTTGACGTGCCACCGTTGCGGGCATTGATGGGCACCTTTAACACCCCGTGGGCAGAACCATTTCAAACGATGGAATTATTGGGCCATTTTTTTCACACATGTTTAGAATAGTATTATATCTCGTACTGGAAAGTTTAATGATTTTATGGAAACGGGAAGTATTTTTAGTCATTTTTTGAAGTATCCGAAAAATCATTAAAATTAGAACATTTGGCAAAAATTATTATTTCTTGTTGGATGCAATTCCTTTCACCATCTATTATTTATTGATAACAAAATATTAGATTTGGCATGGTATAAATAAAAAGATAACAAGGAATGCTCGTTTTGAGGTGCCACCGTTGCAGGCATTGATGGGCATCTCTAACACCCCGTGGGCAAAACCATGTCAAACGATGGAATTATTGGGCCATTTTTTTCACACATGTTTAGAATAGTATTATATCTCGTATTGGAAAGTTTCATGATTTTATGGACACGTGAAATATTTTTAGTCATTTTTTGAGGTATCCGAAAATTCATTAAAATTAGAAAATTTGGCAAAAATTATTATTTCTTGTTGGATGCAATTCCTTTCAACATCTATTATTTATTGATAACAAAATATTAGATTGGGCATGGTATAAATACAAAGATGACAAGGAATTCTAGTTTTGACGTGCCACCGTTGTAGGCATTGATGGGCATCTCTAACACCCCGTGGGCAAAACCATTTCAAACAATGGAATTATTGGGCCATTTTTTTCACACATGTTTATAATAGTATTATATCTCGTATTGGAAAGTTTCATGATTTTATGGACACGTGAAATATTTTTAGTCATTTTTTGAGGTATCCGAAAATTCATTAAAATTAGAACATTTGGCAAAAATTATTATTTCTTGTTGGATGCAATTCCTTTCATCATCTAAGATTTATTGATCACAAAATTTTAGATTTGGCATGGTATAAATACGAAAATGACAAGGAATGCTCGTTTTGAGGTGCCACCGTTGCGGGGATTGATGAGCACCTTTAACACACCGTGGGCAGAACCATATGAAACAATAGAATTTTATGGCTATTTTTTTCACATATGTTTAGAATAGTACGTCATCTCGTACTGGAAAGTTTAATGATTTTATGGAAACGGGAAGTATTTTTAGTAATTTTTTGAAGTATCCGAAAAATCATGAAAAATAGAAAATTCGGCAAAAATTATTATTTCTTGTTGGATGCAATTCCTTTCATTATCTAAGATTTATTGATCACAAAATATTTGATTTGTCATGGTAAAAATACAAAGATGACAAGGAATGCTCGTTTTGAGATGCCACCGTTGCGGGCATTGATGGGCACCTCTAACACCCCGTGGGCAAAACCATGTCAAACGATGGAATTATTGGACCATTTTTTTCAAACATGTTTAGAATAGTATTTCATCTCGTACTAGAAAGTTTCATTATTTTATGGACACGTGAAATATTTTTACTCATTTTTTGAAGTATCCGAAAATTCATTAAAATAAGAAAATTTGGGAAAAATTATTATTTCTTGTTGGATGCAATTCCTTTCACCATCTATTATTTATTGATAACAAAATATTAGATTTGGCTTGGTATAAATACGAAGATGACAAGGAATGCTCGTTTTGAGGTGCCACCGTTGCGGGCATTGATGGGCACCTTTAACACACTGTGGGCAGAACCATATGAAACGATAGAATTTTATGGCTAATTTTTTCACATATATTTACAATGGTATGTCATCTCGTACTAGAAAGTTTAATGATTTTATGGAAACGGGAAGTATTTTTAGTCATTTTTTGAAGTATCCGAAAAATCATGAAAAATAGAAAATTCGGCCAAAATTATTATTTCTTGTTGAATGAAATTCCTTTCATTATCTAAGATTTATTGATCACAAAATATTCGATTTGTCATGGTAAAAATACAAAGATGACAAGGAATGCTCGTTTTGAGATGCCACCGTTGCGGGCATTAATGGGCACCTCTAACACCCCGTTGGTAAACCCATGTCAAACGATGGAATTATTGGGCCATTTTTTTCACACATGTTTAGAATAGTATTCCATCTCGTATTGGAAAGTTTCATGATTTTATGGACACGTGAAATATTTTTAGTCATTTTTTGAAGTATCCGAAAATTCATTAAAATTAGAAAATTTGGCAAAAATTATTATTTCTTGTTGGATGCAATTCCTTTCATCATCTAAGATTTATTGATCACAAAATTTTAGATTTGGCATGGTATAAATACGAAGATGACAAGTAATGCTCGTTTTGAGGTGCCACCGTTGTGGGGATTGATGGGCACCTTTAACACACCGTGGGCAGAACCATATGAAACAATAGAATTTTATGGCTATTTTTTTCACATATGTTTAGAATAGTATGTCATCTCGTACTGGAAAGTTTAATGATTTTATGGAAACGGGAAGTATTTTTAGTCATTTTTTGAAGTATCTGAAAAATCATGAAAAATAGAAAATTGGGCAAAAATTATTATTTCTTGTCGGATGCAATTCCTTTCATCATCTAAGATTTATTGATCACAAAATTTTAGATTTGGCATGGTATAAATACGAAGATGACAAGGAATGCTCGTTTTGAGGTGCCACCGTTGCGGGCATTGATGGGCACCTTTAACACACCGTGGGCAGAACCATATGAAACGATATAATTTTATGGCTATTGTTTTCACATATATTTATAATGGTATGTCATCTCGTACTAGAACGTTTAATGATTTTATTGAAACGGGAAGTATTTTTAGTCATTTTTTGAAGTATCCGAAAAATCATGAAAAATAGAAAATTCTGCAAAAATTATTATTTCTTGTTGGATGCAAATCCTTTCATCATCTAAGATATATTGATCACAAAATATTCGATTTGTCATGGTAAAAAGACAAAGATGACAAGGAATGCTCGTTTTGATGTGCCACCGTTGCGGGCATTGATGGGCACCTCTAACACCCCGTGGGCAAACCTATGTCAAACGATGGAATTATTGGGCCATTTTTTTCACACATGTTTAGAATAGTATTCCATCTCGTATTGGAAAGTTTCATTATTTTATGGACACGTGAAATATTTTTACTCATTTTTTGAAGTATCCAAAAATTCATTAAAATTAGAAAATTTGGCAAAACTTATTATTTCTTGTTGGATGCAATTCCTTTCATCATCTAAGATATATTGATCACTAAATATTAGATTTGGCATGGTAAAAATACAAAGATGACAAGGAATGCTCGTTTTGTGGTGCCACCGTTGCGGGAATTAATGGGCACCTCTAACACCCCGTGGGCAAACCCATGTCAAACGATGGAATTATTGGGCCATTTTTTTCACACATGTTTAGAATAGTATTTCATCTCGTACTAGAAAGTTTCATTATATATGGACACGTGAAATATTTTTAGTCATTTTTTGAAGTATCCAAAAATTCATTAAAATTAGAAAATTTGGCAAAAACTATTATTTCTTGTGGGATGCAATTCCTTTCATCATCTAAGATTTATTGATCACAAAATTTTAGATTTGGCATGGTATAAATACGAAGATGACAAGGAATGCTCGTTTTGAGGTGCCACCGTTGCGGGGATTGATGGGCACCTTTAACACACCGTGGGCAGAACCATATGAAAAAATAGAATTTTATGGCTATGTTTTTCACATATGTTTAGAATAGTATGTCATCTCGTACTGGAAGGTTTAATGATTTTATGGAAACGGGAAGTATTTTTAGTCATTTTTTGAAGTATCCGAAAAATCATGAAAAATAGAAAATTGGGTAAAAATTATTATTTCTTGTTGGATGCAATTCCTTTCATCATCTAAGATATATTGATCACAAAATATTCGATTTGTCATGGTAAAAATACAAAGATGACAAGGAATGCTCGTTTTGAGGTGCAACCGTTGCGGGCATTGATGGGCACCTCTAACACCGCGTGTGCAAAACTATGTCAAACGATAGAATTTTTGGGCCATTTTTTTCACACATGTTTAGAATAGTATTCCATCTCGTATTGGAAAGTTTCATTATTTTATGGACACGTGAAATATTTTTAGTCATTTTTTGAAGTATCCAAAAATTCATTAAAATTATAAAATTTGGCAAAAACTATTATTTCTTGTTGGATGCAATTCCTTTCATCATCTAAGATTTATTGATCACAAAATTTTAGATTTGGCATGGTATAAATACGAAGATGACAAGGAATGCTCGTTTTGAGGTGCCACCGTTGCGGGGATTGATGGGCACCTTTAACACACCATGGGCAGAACCATATGAAAAAATAGAATTTTATGGCTATGTTTTACACATATGTTTATAATAGTATGTCATCTCGTACTGGAAGGTTTAATGATTTTATGGAAACGGGAAGTATTTTTAGTCATTTTTTGAAGTATCCGAAAAATCATGAAAAATAGAAAATTGGGAAAAATTATTATTTCTTGTTGGATGCAATTCCTTTCATCATCTAAGATATATTGATCACAAAATATTCGATTTGTCATGGTAAAAATACAAAGATGACAAGTAATGCTCGTTTTGAGGTGCAACCGTTGCGCGCATTAATGGGCACCTCTAACATCCCGTGGGCAAACCTATGTCAAACGATGGAATTATTGGGCCATTTTATTCACACATGTTTAGAATAGTATTTCATCTCGTTCTAGAAAGTTTCATTATTTTATGGACACGTGAAATATTTTTAGTCATTTTTTGAAGTATCCGAAATTCATTAAAATAAGAAAATTTGGTAAAAATTATTATTTCTTGTTGGATGCAATTCCTTTCAACATCTATTATTTATTGATAACAAAATATTAGATTTGGCATGGTATAAATACAAAGATGACAAGGAATGCTCGTTTTGAGGTGCCACCGTTGTAGGCATTGATGGGCATCTCTAACACCCCGTTGGCAAAACCATGTCAAACGATAGAATTATTGGGCCATTTTTTTCACACATGTTTAGAATAGTATTATATCTCGTATTGGAAAGTTTCATGATTTTATAAACACGTGAACATTTTTTAGTCATTTTTTGAAGTATCCGAAAATTCATTAAAATTAGAAAATTTGGCAAAAATTATTATTTCTTGTTGGATGCAATTCCTTTCATCATCTAAGATTTATTGATCACAAAATTTTAGATTTGGCATGGTATAAATACGAAGATGACAAGGAATGCTCGTTTTGAGGTGCCACCGTTGCGGGGATTGATGGGCACCTTTAACACACCGTGGGCAGAATCATATGAAACGATAGAATTTTATGGCTATTTTTTTCACATATGTTTAGAATAGTATGTCATCTCGTACTGGAAAGTTTAATGATTTTATGGAAACGGGAAGTATTTTTAGTCATTTTTTGAAGTATCCAAAAAATCATGAAAAATAGAAAATTGGGCAAAAATTATTATTTCTTGTTGGATGCAATTCCTTTCATCATCTAAGATATATTGATCACAAAATATTTGATTTGTCATGGTAAAAATACAAAGATGACAAGGAGTGCTCGTTTTGAGGTGCCACCGTTGCGGGCATTAATGGGCACCTCTAACACCCCGTGGGCAAACCTATGTCAAACGATGGAATTATTGGGCCATTTTATTCACACATGTTTAGAATAGTATTTCATCTCGTTCTAGAAAGTTTCATTATTTTATGGACACGTGAAATATTTTTAGTCATTTTTTGAAGTATCCGAAATTCATTAAAATAAAAAAATTTGACAAAAATTATTATTTCTTGTTGGATGCAATTCCTTTCAACATCTATTATTTATTGATAACAAAATATTCGATTTGTCATGGTAAAAATACAAAGATGACAAGAAATGCTCGTTTTGAGGTGCCACCGTTGCGGGCATTAATGGGCACCTCTAACACCCCGTGGGCAAACCTATGTCAAACGATGGAATTATTTGGCCATTTTTTTCACACATGTTTAGAATGGTATTCCATCTCGTATTGGAAAGTTTCATGATTTTATGGACACGTGAAATATTTTTAGTCATTTTTTGAAGTATCTGAAAATTCATTAAAATTAGAAAATTTTGCAAAAATTATTATTTCTTGTTGGATGCAATTCCTTTAATCATCTAACATTTATTGATCACAAAATTTTAGATTTGGGATGGTATAAATACGAAGATGACAAGGAATGCTCGTTTTGAGGTGCCACCGTTGCGGGCATTGATGGGCACCTTTAACACACCGTGGGCAGAATCATATGAAACGATAGAATTTTATGGCTATTTTTTTCACATATATTTAGAATGGTATGTCATCTCGTACTGGAACGTTTAATGATTTTATGGAAACGGGAAGTATTTTTAGTCATTTTTTGAAGTATCCGAAAAATCATGAAAAATAGAAAATTCTGCAAAAATTATTATTTCTTGTTGGATGCAATTCCTTTCATCATCTAAGATTTATTGATCACAAAATATTCGATTTGTCATGGTAAAAATAAAAAGATGACAAGGAATGCTCGTTTTAAGGTGCCACCGTTGCGGGCATTAATGGGCACCTCTAACACCCCGTGGGCAAACACATGTTAAACGATGGAATTATTGGGCCATTTTTTCACCCATGTTTAGAATAGTATTCCATCTCGTATTGGAAAGTTTCATGATTTTATGGACATGTGAAATATTTTTAGTCATTTTTTGAAGTATCCGAAAATTCATTAAAATTAGAAACTTTGGCAAAAATTATTATTTCTTGTTGGATGCAATTCATTTCATCATCTAAGATTTATTGATCACAAAATTTTAGATTTGGCATGGTATAAATACGTTCATGACAAGGAATTATCGTTTTGAGGTGCCACCGTTGCGGGAATTGATAGGCACCTTTAACACACCGTGGGCAGAACCATAGAAACGATAGAATTTTATGGCTATTTTTTTCACATATGTTTAGAATAGTATGTCATCTCGTACTGGAAAGTTTAATGATTTTATGGAAACGGGAAGTATTTTTAGTCATTTTTTGAAGTATCCGAAAAATCATGAAAAATAGAAAATTGGGCAAAAATTATTATTTCTTGTTGGATGCAATTCCTTTCATCATCTAAGATATATTGATCACAAAATATTCGATTTGTCATGGTAAAAATAAAGAGATGACAAGGAATCCTCGTTTTGAGGTGCCACCATTGCGGGCATTAATGGGCACCTCTAACACCCAGTGGGCAAACCTATGTCAAACGATGGAATTATTGGGCCATTTTTTTCACACATGTTTAGAATAGTATTTCATCTCGTACTAGAAAGTTTCATTATTTTATGGACACGTGAAATATTTTTATTCATTTTTTGAAGAATCCGAAATTCATTAAAATAAGAAAATTTGGCAAAAATTATTATTTCTTGTTGGATGCAATTCCTTTCAAAATCTATTATTTATTGATAACAAAATATTAGATTTGGCATGGTATAAATACAAAGATGACAAGGAATGCTCGTTTTGAGGTGCCACCGTTGTAGGCATTGATGGGCATCTCTAACACCCCGTTGGCAAAACCATGTCAAACGATGGAATTATTGGGCCATTGTTTTCACACATGTTTAGAATAGTATTATATCTCGTATTGGAAAGTTTCATGATTTTATGGACACGTGAAAATTTTTTAGTCATTTTTTGAAGTATCCGAAAATTCATTAAAATTAGAAAATTTGGCAAAAATTATTATTTCTTGTTGGATGCAATTCCTTTCATCATCTAAGATTTATTGATCACAAAATTTTAGATTTGGCATGGTATAAATACGAAGATGACAAGGAATGCTCGTTTTGAGGTGCCACCGTTGCGGGGATTGATGGGCACCTTTCACACACCGTGGGCAGAACCATATGAAACATTGGAATTTTATGGCTATTTTTTTCACATATGTTTAGAATAGTATGTCATCTCGTAGTGGAAAGTTTAATGAGTTTATGGAAACGGGAAGTATTTTTAGTCATTTTTTGAAGTATCTGAAAAATCATGAAAAATAGAAAATTGGGCAAAAATTATTATTTCTTGTTGGATGCAATTCTTTTCATCATCTAAGATATATTGATCACAAAATATTCGATTTGTCATGGTAAAAATACAAAGATGACAAGAAATGCTCGTTTTGAGGTGCCACCGTTGCGGGCATTAATGGGCACCTCTAACACCCCGTGGGCAAACCTATGTCAAACGATGAAATTATTTGGCCATTTTTTTCACACATGTTTAGAATGGTATTCCATCTCGTATTGGAAAGTTTCATGATTTTATGGACACGTGAAATATGTTTAGTCATTTTTTGAAGTATCTGAAAATTCATTAAAATTAGAAAATTTTGCAAAAATTATTATTTCTTGTTGGATGCAATTCCTTTAATCATCTAACATTTATTGATCACAAAATTTTAGATTTGGGATGGTATAAATACGAAGATGACAAGGAATGCTCGTTTTGAGGTGCCACCGTTGCGGGCATTGATGGGCACCTTTAACACACCGTGGGCAGAACCATATGAAACGATAGAATTTTATGGCTATTTTTTTCACATATATTTAGAATGGTATGTCATCTCGTACTGGAACGTTTAATGATTTTATGGAAACGGGAAGTATTTTTAGTCATTTTTTGAAGTATCCGAAAAATCATGAAAAATAGAAAATTCTGCAAAAATTATTATTTCTTGTTGGATGCAATTCCTTTCATCATCTAAGATTTATTGATCACAAAATATTCGATTTGTCATGGTAAAAATAAAAAGATGACAAGGAATGCTCGTTTTAAGGTGCCACCGTTGCGGGCATTAATGGGCACCTCTAACACCCCGTGGGCAAACACAAGTTAAACGATGGAATTATTGGGCCATTTTTTCACCCATGTTTAGAATAGTATGCCATCTCGTATTGGAAAGTTTCATGATTTTATGGACACGTGAAATATTTTTAGTCATTTTTTGAAGTATCCGAAAATTCATTAAAATTAGAAAATTTGGCAAAAATTATTATTTCTTGTTGGATGCAATTCCTTTCATCATCTAAGATTTATTGATCACAAAATTTTAGATTTGGCATGGTATAAATACGTTCATGACAAGGAATTATCGTTTTGAGGTGCCACCGTTGCGGGAATTGATAGGCACCTTTAACACACCGTGGGCAGAACCATAGAAACGATAGAATTTTATGGCTATTTTTTTCACATATGTTTAGAATAGTATGTCATCTCGTACTGGAAAGTTTAATGATTTTATGGAAACGGGAAGTATTTTTAGTCATTTTTTGAAGTATCTGAAAAATCATGAAAAATAGAAAATTGGGCAAAAATTATTATTTCTTGTTGGATGCAATTCCTTTCATCATCTAAGATATATTGACACTACTACAAAACTGGGTATATAAGTCGATACGTAAAGTCGGTTTTTTCCAAAAACCGACTTTAAATTAGTTTAAAGTCGGTTCAATGTCGAACCGACGCTATCCACGTAGGACGTAGCGTCGGTTGATGTGTCAAACCGACGCTACGCTACGTGGATAGTGTCGGTTCACCACGTCAACCGACGCTACGTCCAGTTGTAGCGTCGGTTCGCCACGTCAACCGACTCTACTGCGCTACGCTACGTAGCGTCGGTTGACGTGGTGAACCGACGCTATCCACGTAGCGTAGCGTCGGTTGACACCTAGAACCGACACTATCCTACGTGGATAGCGTCGGTTGACACCTGGAACCGACGCTATCCACGTGGATAAATATTTTCTCTTCTTTCTTCCCAGACAGAAACTATTTTCAGCGTTCCAGAACTCTAAAAAATCGAAAACCTCCTCCTCCACTCCTCCACTCTTTCTCATTTTCCGGCCACCTACGACTACCATTTCCAACATCGGTTAGTGAGTTTTCTTCCTCTCTAACTAATCTTTTAGATCCCCTATTATTCATATATTTTTTCTGTTATTATGTGTTATTATTTATGTGTATAGATTGTTGTATTATATATGTAGGTTTGTAATGTAACATAAGGAGAAGAATATGACGATCTTGAATAAAATAGAACAAAATCATGGTAATTTTTCTGTTATTAATTAATATTTTATTTTTCAAATATTTGTATTATTTGAACTATTTGCTAAACTAATATTGGTTTTTTTTTCTGCTCGAATACAGGTTGAATATGAATAAATTAAAAAAAAAAAAAAAAAGTTAGCGTCGGTTCACCGCGTGAACCGACTTTAAACGTAAAGTCAGTTCATCGCGTGAACCGACTTTAAACGTAAAGTCGGTTCATCCCGTGAACCGACTTTAAACGTAAAGTCGGTTCACACCTTGAACCGACTTTACACTTTAAGTCATTTAATTTAAAGTCGGTTCAGCGAACCGACTTTAAATTAGTTTAAAGTCGGTTAAAACCCGACTTTAATGCTCCTTTTTGTAGTAGTGTGATCACAAAATATTCGATTTGTCATGGTAAAAATACAAAGATGACAAGGAATGCTCGTTTTGAGGTGCCACCGTTGCGGGCATTAATGGGCACCTCTAACACCCCGTGGGCAAACATATGTCAAACGATGGAATTATTGGGCCATTTTTTTCACACATGTTTAGAATAGTATTCCATCTCGTATTGGAAAGTTTCATGATTTTATGGACACGTGAAATATTTTTAGTCATTTTTTGAAGTATCCGAAAATTCATTAAAATTAGAAAAATTGGCAAAAATTATTATTTCTTGTTGGATGCAATTCCTTTCATCATCTAAGATTTATTGACCACAAAATTTTAGATTTGGCATGGAATAAATATGAAGATGACAAGGAATGCTCGTTTTGAGGTGCCACCGTTACGGGCATTGATGGGCACCTTTAACACACCGTGGGCAGAACCATTTGAAACGATAGAATTTTATGGCTATTTTTTTCACATATATTTAGAATGGTATGTCATCTCGTACTGGAACATTTAATGATTTTATGGAAACGGGAAGTATTTTTAGTCATTTTTTGAAGTATCCGAAAAATCATGAAAAATAGAAAATTCGGCAAAAATTATTATTTCTTGTTCGATGCAATTCCTTTCATTATCTAATTTTTATTTATCACAAAATATTCGATTTTTTATGGTAAAAATACAAATATGACAAGGAATGCTCGTTTTGAGGTGAGACCGTTGCGGGCATTGATGGGCACCTCTAACACCCCGTGGGCAAACCTATGTCAAACGATGGAATTATTGGGCCAATTTTTTCACACATGTTTAGAATAGTATTTCATCTCGTACTAGAAAGTTTCATTATTTTATGGACACGTGAAATATTTTTAGTCATTTTTTGAAGTGTCCGAAATTCATTAAAATAAGAAAATTTGGAAAAACTTATTATTTCTTGTTGGATGCAATTCCTTTCACCATATATTATTTATTGATAACAAAATATTAGATTTGGAATGGTATAAATACAAAGATGACAAGGAAAGCTCGTTTTGACGTGCCACCGTTGCAGGCATTGATGGGCATCTCTAACACCCCGTGGGCAAAACTATGTCAAACGATGGAATTATTGGGCCATTTTTTTCACACATGTTTAGAATAGTATTATATTTCGTATTGGAAAGTTTCATGATTTTATGGACACGTGAAATATTTTTAGTCATTTTTTGTAGTATCCGAAAATTAATTAAAATTAGAAAATTTGGCAAAAATTATTATTTCTTGTTGGATGTAATTCCTTTCATCATCTAAGATTTATTGATCACAAAATTTTAGATTTGGCATGGTATAAATACGAAGATGACAAGGAATGCTCGGTTTGAGGTGCCACCGGTGCGGGCATTCATGGGCACCTTTAACACACCGTGGGCAGAACCATATGAAACAATAGAATTTTATGGCTATTTTTTCACATATGTTTAGAATAGTATGTCATCTCGTACTAGAAAGTTTAATGATTTTATGGAAACGGGAAGTATTTTTAGTCATTTTTTGAAGTATCCGAAAAATCATGAAAATTAGAAAATTCGGCAAAAATTATTATTTCTTGTTGGATGCAATTCCTTTCATCATCTAAGATTTATTGATCACAAAATAATCGATTTGTCAAGGTAAAAATACAAAGAGGACAAGGAATTCTCGTTATGAGGTGCCACCGTTGCGGGCATTGATGGGCACCTCTAACACCCCGTGGGCAAATCCATGTTAAAAGATAGAATTATTGGACCATTTTTTTCACACATGTTTAGAATAGTATGTCATCTCGTACTGGAAAGTTTCATTATTTTATCGACACGTGAAATATTTTTAGTCATTTTTTGAAGTATCCGAAAATTCATTAAAATAAGAAAATTTGGAAAAAATTATTATTTCTTGTCGGATGCAATTCCTTTCTTCATATAAGATTTAGTGATCACAAAATATTCGATTTGTCATTGTAAAAATACAAAGATGACAAGGAATGCTCGTTTTGAGGTGCCACCGTTGCGGGCATTGATGGGCACCTCTACCACCCCGTGGGCAAAACCATGTCAAACGATGGAATTATTGGACCATTTTTTTCACACATGTTTAGAATAGTATGTCATCTCGTACTGGAAAGTTTCATTATTTTATGGACACGTGAAATATTTTTAGTCATTTTTTGAAGTATCCGAAAATTCATTAAAATAAGAAAATTTGGAAAAAATTATTATTTCTTGTCGGATGCAATTCCTTTCTTCATCTAAGATTTATTGATCACAAAATCTTAGATTTGGCATGGTATAAATACAAAGATGACAAGGAATGATCGTTATGAGGTGGCACAGTTGCTGGCATTTATGGGCACCTCTAACACCGCGTGTGCAAAACTATGTCAAACGATAGAAATTTTGGGCGATTTTTTTCACACATGTTTAGAACATTATGCCATCTCTTACTGGAAAGTTTCATGATTTAATGGACAAGGGAAGTATTTTTAGTCATTTTCTGAAGTATCCGAAAAATCATGAATAATAGAATATTCGACCAAAACTATTGTTTCTTGTTGGATGCAATTCCTTTCAACATCTATTATTTATTGATAACAAAATATTAGATTTGGCATGGTATAAATACAAAGATGACAAGGAATGCTCGTTTTGAGATGCCACCGTTGTAGGCATTGATGGGCATCTCTAACACCCCGTTGGCAAAACCATGTCAAACGATGGAATTATTGGGCCATTTTTTTCACACATGTTTAGAATAGTATTATATCTCCTATTGGAAAGTTTCATGATTTTATGGACAAGTGAAAATTTTTTAGTCATTTTTTGAAGTATCCGAAAATTCATTAAAATTAGAAAATTTGGCAAAAATTATTATTTCTTGTTGGATGCAATTCCTTTCATCATCTAAGATTTATTGATCACAAAATTTTAGATTTGGCATGGTATAAATACGAAGATGACAAGGAATGCTCGTTTTGAGGTGCCACCGTTGCTGGGATTGATGGGCACCTTTAACACACCGTGGGCAGAACCATATGAAACATTGGAATTTTATGGCTATTTTTTTCACATATGTTTAGAATAGTATGTCATCTCGTAGTGGAAAGTTTAATGATTTTATGGAAACGGGAAGTATTTTTAGTCATTTTTTGAAGTATCTGAAAAATCATGAAAAATAGAAAATTGGGCAAAAATTATTATTTCTTGTTGGATGCAATTCCTTTCATCATATAAGATATATTGATCACAAAATATTCGATTTGTCATGGTAAAAATACAAAGATGACAAGAAATGCTCGTTTTGAGGTGCCACCGTTGCGGGCATTAATGGGCACCTCTAACACCCCGTGGGCAAACCTATGTCAAACGATGGAATTATTTGGCCATTTTTTTCACACATGTTTAGAATGGTATTCCATCTCGTATTGGAAAGTTTCATGATTTTATGGATACGTGAAATATTTTTAGTCATTTTTTGAAGTATCTGAAAATTCATTAAAATTAGAAAATTTTGCAAAAATTATTATTTCTTGTTGGATGCAATTCCTTTAATCATCTAACATTTATTGATCACAAAATTTTAGATTTGGGATGGTATAAATACGAAGATGACAAGGAATGCTCGTTTTGAGGTGCCACCGTTGCGGGCATTGATGGGCACCTTTAACACACCGTGGGCAGAACCATATGAAACGATAGAAATTTATGGCTATTTTTTTCACATATATTTAGAATGGTATGTCATCTCGTACTGGAACGTTTAATGATTTTATGGAAACGGGAAGTATTTTTAGTCATTTTTTGAATTATCCGAAAAATCATGAAAAATAGAAAATTCTGCAAAAATTATTATTTCTTGTTGGATGCAATTCCTTTCATCATCTAAGATTTATTGATCACAAAATATTCGATTTGTCATGGTAAAAATACAAAGATGACAAGGAATGCTCGTTTTAAGGTGCCACCGTTGCGGGCATTGATGGGCACCTCTAAAACCCCGTGGGCAAAACCATGTCAAACGATGGAATTATTGGACAATTTTTTTCACACATGTTTAGAATAGTATTTCATCTCGTACTGGAAAGTTTCATTATTTTATGGACACGTGAAATATTTTTAGTCATTTTTTGAAGTATCCGAAAATTCATTAAAATAAGAAAATTTGGAAAAAATTATTATTTCTTGTTGGATGCAATTCCTTTCACCGTCTATTATTTATGGATAACAAAATATTAAATTTGGCATGGTATAAATACAAAGATGACAAGGAATGCTCGTTTTGAGGTGCCACCGTTGCAGGCATTTATGGGCATCTCTAACACCCCGTGGGCAAAACCATATCAAACGATGGAATTATTGGGCCATTTTTTTCACACATGTTTAGAATAGTATTATATCTCGTACTGGAAAGTTTCATGATTTTATGGACACGTGAAAAATTTTTAGTCATTTTTTGAAGTATCCGAAAATTCATAAAAATTAGAAAATTTGGCAAAAATTATTATTTCTTGTTGGATGCAATTCCTTTCATCATCTAAGATATATTTATCAAAAATATTCGATTTGTCATGGTAAAAATACAAAGATGACAAGGAATGCCCGTTTTGAGGTGCCACCGTTGCGTGCATTGATGGGCACCTCTAACACCCCGTGGGCAAAACCATGTCAAACGATGGAATTATTGGACAATTTTTTTCACACATGTTTAGAATAGTATTTCATCTCGTACTGGAAAGTTTCATTATTTTATGGACACGTGAAATATTTTTAGTCATTTTTTGAAGTATCCGAAAATTCATTAAAATAAGAAAATTTGGAAAAAATTATTATTTCTTGTTGGATGCAATTCCTTTCACCGTCTATTATTTATTGATAACAAAATATTAAATTTGGCATGGTATAAATACAAAGATGACAAGGAATGCTCGTTTTGAGGTGCCACCGTTGCAGGCATTGATGGGCATCTCTAACACCCCGTGGGCAAAACCATGTCAAACGATGGAATTATTTGGCCATTTTTTTCACACATGTTTAGAATAGTATTATATCTCGTACTGGAAAGTTTCATGATTTTATGGACACGTGAAAAAGTTTTAGTCATTTTTTGAAGTATCCAAAAATTCATAAAAATTAGAAAATTTGGCAAAAATTATTATTTCTTGTTGGATGCAATTCCTTTCATCATCTAAGATTTATTGATTACAAAATTTTAGATTTGGCATGGTATAAATACGAAGATGACAAGGAATGCTCGTTTTGAGGTGCCACCGTTGCGGGCATTGATGGGCACCTCTAACACCCCGTGGGCAAAACCATGTCAAACGATGGAATTATTGGACAATTTTTTTCACATATGTTTAGAATAGTATTTCATCTCGTACTGGAAAGTTTCATTATTTTATGGACACGTGAAATATTTTTAGTCATTTTTTGAAGTATCCGAAAATTCATTAAAATAAGAAAATTTGGAAAAAATTATTATTTCTTGTTGGATGCAATTCCTTTCACCGTCTATTATTTATTGATAACAAAATATTAAATTTGGCATGGTATAAATACGAAGATGACAAGGAGTGCTCGTTTTGAGGTGCCATCGTTGGGGGCATTGATGGTCACCTCTAACACACCGTGGGCAGAACCATATGAAACGATAGAATTTTATGGCTATTTTTCACATATGTTTAGAATGGTATGTCATCTCGTACTGGAACGTTTAATTATTTTATGGAAACGGGTAGTATTTTTAGTCATTTTTTGAAGTATCCGAAAAATCACGAAAATAGAAAATTCGGCAAAATTATTATTTCTTGTTGGATGCAATTCCTTTCATCATCTAAGATTTATTGATCACAAAATATTCGATTTGTCATGGTAAAAATACAAAGATGACAAGGAATGCTCGTTTTGAGGTGACACCGTTGCGGGCATTGATGGGCACCTCTAACACCCCGTGGGCAAAACCTTGTCAAACGATGGAATTATTGGGCCATTTTTTTCACACATGTTTAGAAGAGTATTCCATCTCGTACTGGAAAATTTCATGATTTTATGGACACGTGAAATATATTTAGTCATTTTTTGAAGTATCCGAAAAATCATGAAAATTAGAAAATTTGGCAAAAATTATTATTTCTTGCTGGATTCAATTCTTTTAATCATCTAAGATTTATTGATCACAAAATTTTAGATGTGACATTGTATAAATACGAAGATGACAAGGAATGCTCGTTTTGAGGTGCCACCGTTGCGGGCATTGATGAGCACCTTTAACAGACTGTGGACAGAACCATATGAACCGATACAATTTTATGGCTATTTTGTTCACATATGTTTAGAATGGTATGTCATCTCGTACTGGAAAGTTTAATGATTTTATGGAAACGGGAAGTATTTTTAGTCATTTTTTGAAGTATCCGAAAAATCATGAAAAATAAAAAATTTGGAAAAAATTATTATTTCTTGTTGGATGCAATTCCTTTTATCATCTAAGATTTATTGATCACAAAATATTTGATTTGTCATGGTGAAAATACAAAGATGACAAGGATTGCTCGTTTTGAGGTGCCACCGTTGCGGGATTTGATGGGCACCTCTAACACCCCGTGGGCAAAACCATTTCAAACGATGAAATTATTGGGCCATTTTTTTCACACATGTTTAGAATAGTATTCCATCTCGTACTGGAAAGTTTCATGATTTTATGGACACGTGAAATATTTTTAGTCATTTTTTGAAGTATCCGAAAATTCATTAAAATTAGAAAAATTGGCAAAAATTATTATTTCTTGTTGGATGCAATTCCTTTCATCATCTAAGATTTATTGACCACAAAATTTTAGATTTGGCATGGAATAAATATGAAGATGACAAGGAATGCTCGTTTTGAGGTGCCACCGTTGCGGGCATTGATGGGCACCTTTAACACACCGTGGGCAGAACCATATGAAACGATAGAATTTGATGGCTATTTTTTCACATATGTTTAGAATAGTATGTCATCTCGTACTGGAAAGTTTAATCATTTTATGGAAACGGGAAGTATTTTTATTCATTTTCTGAAGTATCCGAAAAATCATGAAAAATAGAATATTCGGAAAAAACTATTGTTTCTTGTTGGATGCAATTCCTTTCACCATCTATTATTTATTGATAACAAAATATTAGATTTGGCATGGTGTAAATACAAAGATGACAAGGAATCCTCATTTTGAGGTGCCACCGTTGCGGACATTGATGGGCATCTCTAACACCCCGTGGGCAAAACCATGTCAAATGATGGAATTATTGGGCCATTTTTTTCACACAAGTTTAGAATAGTATTATATCTCGTATTGGAAAGTTTCATGATTTTATGGACAAGTGAAAATTTTTTAGTCATTTTTTGAAGTATCCGAAAATTCATTAAAATTAGAAAATTTGGCAAAAATTATTATTTCTTGTTGGATGCAATTCCTTTCATCATCTAAGATTTATTGATCACAAAATTTTAGATTTGGCATGGTATAAATACGAAGATGACAAGGAATGCTCGTTTTGAGGTGCCACCGTTGCTGGGATTGATGGGCACCTTTAACACACCGTGGGCAGAACCATATGAAACATTGGAATTTTATGGCTATTTTTTTCACATATGTTTAGAATAGTATGTAATCTCGTAGTGGAAAGTTTAATGATTTTATGGAAACGGGAAGTATTTTTAGTCATTTTTTGAAGTATCTGAAAAATCATGAAAAATAGAAAATTGGGCAAAAATTATTATTTCTTGTTGGATGCAATTCCTTTTATCATATAAGATATATTGATCACAAAATATTCGATTTGTCATGGTAAAAATACAAAGATGACAAGAAATGCTCGTTTTGAGGTGCCACCGTTGCGGGCATTAATGGGCACCTCTAACACCCCGTGGGCAAACCTATGTCAAACGATGGAATTATTTGGCCATTTTTTTCACACATGTTTAGAATGGTATTCCATCTCGTATTGGAAAGTTTCATGATTTTATGGATACGTGAAATATTTTTAGTCATTTTTTGAAGTATCTGAAAATTCATTAAAATTAGAAAATTTTGCAAAAATTATTATTTCTTGTTGGATGCAATTCCTTTAATCATCTAACATTTATTGATCACAAAATTTTAGATTTGGGATGGTATAAATACGAAGATGACAAGGAATGCTCGTTTTGAGGTGCCACCGTTGCGGGCATTGATGGGCACCTTTAACACACCGTGGGCAGAACCATATGAAACGATAGAATTTTATGGCTATTTTTTTCACATATATTTAGAATGGTATGTCATCTCGTACTGGAACGTTTAATGATTTTATGGAAACGGGAAGTATTTTTAGTCATTTTTTGAATTATCCGAAAAATCATGAAAAATAGAAAATTCTGCAAAAATTATTATTTCTTGTTGAATGCAATTCCTTTCATCATCTAAGATTTATTGATCACAAAATATTCGATTTGTCATGGTAAAAATACAAAGATGACAAGGAATGCTCGTTTTAAGGTGCCACCGTTGCGGGCATTGATGGGCACCTCTAAAACCCCGTGGGCAAAACCATGTCAAACGATGGAATTATTGGACAATTTTTTTCACACATGTTTAGAATAGTATTTCATCTCGTACTGGAATGTTTCATTATTTTATGGACACGTGAAATATTTTTAGTCATTTTTTGAAGTATCCGAAAATTCATTAAAATAAGAAAATTTGGAAAAAATTATTATTTCTTGTTGGATGCAATTCCTTTCACCGTCTATTATTTATGGATAACAAAATATTAAATTTGGCATGGTATAAATACAAAGATGACAAGGAATGCTCGTTTTGAGGTGCCACCGTTGCAGGCATTTATGGGCATCTCTAACACCCCGTGGGCAAAACCAAATCAAACGATGGAATTATTGGGCCATTTTTTTCACACATGTTTAGAATAGTATTATATCTCGTACTGGAAAGTTTCATGATTTTATGGACACGTGAAAAATTTTTAGTCATTTTTTGAAGTATCCGAAAATTCATAAAAATTAGAAAATTTGGCAAAAATTATTATTTCTTGTTGGATGCAATTCCTTTCATCATCTAATATATATTTATCAAAAATATTCAATTTGTCATGGTAAAAATACAAAGATGACAAGGAATGCCCGTTTTGAGGTGCCACCGTTGCGTGCATTGATGGGCACCTCTAACACCCCGTGGGCAAAACCATGTCAAACGATGGAATTATTGGACAATTTTTTTCACACATGTTTAGAATAGTATTTCATCTCGTACTGGAAAGTTTCATTATTTTATGGACACGTGATATATTTTTAGTCATTTTTTGAAGTATCCGAAAATTCATTAAAATAAGAAAATTTGGAAAAAATTATTATTTCTTGTTGGATGCAATTCCTTTCACCGTCTATTATTTATTGATAACAAAATATTAAATTTGGCATGGTATAAATACAAAGATGACAAGGAATGCTCGTTTTGAGGTGCCACCGTTGCAGGCATTGATGGGCATCTCTAACACCCCGTGGGCAAAACCATGTCAAACGATGGAATTATTTGGCCATTTTTTTCACACATGTTTAGAATAGTATTATATCTCGTACTGGAAAGTTTCATGATTTTATGGACACGTGAAAAAGTTTTAGTCATTTTTTGAAGTATCCAAAAATTCATAAAAATTAGAAAATTTGGCAAAAATTATTATTTCTTGTTGGATGCAATTCCTTTCATCATCTAAGATTTATTGATTACAAAATTTTAGATTTGGCATGGTATAAATACGAAGATGACAAGGAATGCTCGTTTTGAGGTGCCACCGTTGCGGGCATTGATGGGCACCTCTAACACCCCGTGGGCAAAACCATGTCAAACGATGGAATTATTGGACAATTTTTTTCACATATGTTTAGAATAGTATTTCATCTCGTACTGGAAAGTTTCATTATTTTATGGACACGTGAAATATTTTTAGTCATTTTTTGAAGTATCCGAAAATTCATTAAAATAAGAAAATTTGGAAAAAATTATTATTTCTTGTTGGATGCAATTCCTTTCACCGTCTATTATTTATTGATAACAAAATATTAAATTTGGCATGGTATAAATACAAATATGACAAGGAATGCTTGTTTTGAGGTGCCACCGTTGCAGGCATTGATGGGCATCTCTAACACCCCGTGGGCAAAACCATGTCAAACGATGGAATTATTGGGCCATTTTTTTCACACATGTTTAGAATAGTATTAAATCTCGTACTGGAAAGTTTCATGATTTTATGCACACGTGAAAATTTTTTAGTCATTTTTTGAAGTATTCGAAAATTCATAAAAATTAGAAAATTCGGCAAAAATTATTATTTCTTGTTGGATGCAATTTCTTTCATCATCTAAGATTTATTGATTACAAAATATTAGATTTGGCATGGTATAAATACGAAGATGACAAGGAGTGCTCGTTTTGAGGTGCCATCGTTGGGGGCATTGATGGTCACCTCTAACACACCGTGGGCAGAACCATATGAAACGATAGAATTTTATGGCTATTTTTCACATATGTTTAGAATGGTATGTCATCTCGTACTGGAACGTTTAATGATTTTATGGAAACGTGAAGTATTTTTAGTCATTTTTTGAAGTATCCGAAAATTCATTAAAATTAGAAAATTTGGCAAAAATTATTATTTCTTGCTGGATGCAATTTCGTTCCTCATCTAAGATTTATTGATCACAAAATATTAGATTTGGCATGGTATAAATACGAAGATAACAAGGAATGCTCGTTTTGAGGTGCCATCATTGAGGGCATTGATGGGCATCTCTAACACCCCGTGGGCAAATCCATGTCAAACGATGGAATTATTGGGCTATTTTTTTCACACAAGTTTAGAATAGTATTCCATCTCGTATTGGAAAGTTTAATGATTTTATGGAAACGTGAAGTATTTTTAGTCATTTTTTGAAGTATCCGAAAATTCATTAAAATTAGAAAATTTGGCAAAAATTATTATTTCTTGTTGGATGCAATTCCTTTCACCATCTATTATTTATTGATAACAAAATATTAGATTTGGCATGGTGTAAATACAAAGATGACAAGGAATGCTCCTTTTGAGATGCCACCGTTGCGGACATTGATGGGCATCTCTAACACCCCGTGGGCAAAACCATGTCAAACGATGGAATTATTGTGCCATTTTTTTCACACCTGTTTAGAATAGTATTCCATCTCGTACTGGAAAGTTTCATGATTTTATGAACACGGGAAATATTTTTAGTCATTTTTTGAAGTATCCGTAAATTCATTATAATTAGAAAATTTGGCAAAAATTATTTTTTCTTGTTGGATGCAATTCCTTTCTTTATCTAAGATTTATTGATCACAAAATTTTAGATTTGGCATGGTATAAATACGAAGATGACAAGGAATGCTCGTTTTGAGGTGCCACCGTTGCGGGCATTGATGGGCACCTTTAACACACCGTGGGCAGAAATATATGAACCGATAGAATTTTATGGCTATTTTTTTCACACATGTTTAGAATAGTATTCCATCTCGTACTGGAAAGTTTCAAGATTTTATGGACACGGGAAATATTTTTAGTCATTTTTTGAAGTATCCGAAAAATCATGAAAATTAGAAAATTTGGCAAAAATTATTATTTCTTGCTGGATGCAATTCCTTTAATCATCTAAGATTTATTGATCACAAAATTTTAGATTTGACATTGTATAAATACGAAGATGACAAGGAATGCTCGTTTTGAGGTGCCACCGTTGCGGGAATTGATGGGCACCTTTAACACACCGTGGGCAGAACCATATGAACCGATAGAATTTTATGGCTATTTTTTTCAAATATGTTTAGAATGTTATGTCATCTCGTACTGGAAAGTTTAATGATTTTATGGAAACGGGAAGTATTTTTAGTCATTTTTTGAAGTATCTGAAAAATCATGAAAAATAGAAAATTCGGCAAAAATTATTATTTCTTGTTGGATGCAATTCCTTTCATCATCTAAGATTTATTGATCACAAAATATTCGATTTGTCATGGTGAAAATACAAAGATGACAAGGAATGCTCGTTTTGAGGTGCCACAATTGCGGGCATTGATGGGCGCCTCTAACACCGCGTGTGCAAAACTATGTCAAACGATAGAATTTTTGGGAGATTTTTTTTCACACATGTTTAGAATATTATGCCATCTCGTACTGGAAAGTTTCATGATTAAATGGACACGGGAAGTATTTTTAGTCATTTTCTGAAGTATCCAAAAAATCATGAAAAATAGAATATTCGGCCAAAACTATTGTTTCTTTATGGATGCAATTCCTTTCATCATCTAAGATTTATTGATCACAAAATATTCGATTTGTCATGGTGAAAATACAAAGATGACAAACAATGCTCGTTTTGAGGTGCCACCGTTGCGGGATTTGATGGGCACCTCTAACACCCCGTGGACAAAACCATTTCAAACGATGAAATTATTGGGCCATTTTTTTCACACATGTTTAGAATAGTATTCCATCTCGTACTAGAAAGTTTCATGATTTTATGGACACGGGAAATATTTTTAGTCATTTTTTGAAGTATCCGAAAAATCATGAAAATTAGAAAATTCGGCAAAAATTATAATTTCTTGTTGGATGCAATTTCTTTCATCATCTAAGATTTATTGATCACAAAATATTAGATTTGGCATGGTATAAATACGAATATAACAAGGAATGCTCGTTTTGAGGTGCCACCGTTGCGGGCATTGATGGCCACCTTTAACACACCATGGGCAGAACCATATGAACCGATACAATTTTATGGCTATTTTTTTCACATATGTTTAGAATGGTATGTCATCTCGTACTGGAAAGTTTAATGATTTTATGGAAACGGGAAGTAGTTTTAGTCATTTTTTGAAGTATCCGAAAAATCATGAAAAATAGAAAATTCGGCAAAAATTATTATTTCTTGTTGGATGCAATTCCTTTCATCATCTAAGATTTATTGATCACAAAATATTTGATTTGTCATGGTGAAAATACAAAGATGACAAACAATGCTCGTTTTGAGGTGCCACCGTTGCGGGATTTGATGGGCACCTCTAACACCCCGTGGACAAAACCATTTCAAACGATGAAATTATTGGGCCATTTTTTTCACACATGTTTAGAATAGTATTCCATCTCGTACTAGAAAGTTTCATGATTTTATGGACACGGGAAATATTTTTAGTCATTTTTTGAAGTATGCGAAAAATCATGAAAATTAGAAAATTTGGCAAAAATTATTATTTCTTGCTGGATGCAATTCCTTTAATCATCTAAGATTTATTGATCACAAAATTTTAGATTTGACATTGTATAAATACGAAGATGACAAGGAATGCTCGTTTTGAGGTGCCACCGTTGCGGGCATTGATGGGCACCTTTAACACACCGTGGGCAGAACCATATGAAACGATAGAATATTATGGCTATTTTTTCACATATGTTTAGAATAGTATGTCATCTCGTACTGGAAAGTTTAATGATTTTATGGAAACGGGAAGTATTTTTAGTCATTTTTTGAAGTATCTGAAAAATCATGAAAAATAGAAAATTCGGCAAAAATTATTATTTCTTGTTGGATGCAATTCCTTTCATCATCTAAGATTTATTGATCACAAAATATTCGATTTGTCATGGTGAAAATACAAAGATGACTAGGAATGCTCGTTTTGAGGTGCCACAATTGCGGGCATTGATGGGCACCTCTAACACCGCGTGTGCAAAACTATGTCAAACGATAGAATTTTTGGGAGATTTTTTTTCACACATGTTTAGAATATTATGCCATCTCGTACTGGAAAGTTTCATGATTAAATGGACACGGGAAGTATTTTTAGTCATTTTCTGAAGTATCCAAAAAATCATGAAAAATAGAATATTCGGCCAAAACTATTGTTTCTTTATGGATGCAATTCCTTTCATCATCTAAGATTTATTGATCACAAAATATTCGATTTGTCATGGTGAAAATACAAAGATGACAAACAATGCTCGTTTTGAGGTGCCACCGTTGCGGGATTTGATGGGCACCTCTAACACCCCGTGGACAAAACCATTTCAAACGATGAAATTATTGGGCCATTTTTTTCACACATGTTTAGAATAGTATTCCATCTCGTACTAGAAAGTTTCATGATTTTATGGACACGGGAAATATTTTTAGTCATTTTTTGAAGTATCCGAAAAATCATGAAAATTAGAAAATTCGGCAAAAATTATAATTTCTTGTTGGATGCAATTTCTTTCATCATCTAAGATTTATTGATCACAAAATATTAGATTTGGCATGGTATAAATACGAATATAACAAGGAATGCTCGTTTTGAGGTGCCACCGTTGCGGGCATTGATGGCCACCTTTAACACACCATGGGCAGAACCATATGAACCGATACAATTTTATGGCTATTTTTTTCACATATGTTTAGAATGGTATGTCATCTCGTACTGGAAAGTTTAATGATTTTATGGAAACGGGAAGTAGTTTTAGTCATTTTTTGAAGTATCCGAAAAATCATGAAAAATAGAAAATTCGGCAAAAATTATTATTTCTTGTTGGATGCAATTCCTTTCATCATCTAAGATTTATTGATCACAAAATATTTGATTTGTCATGGTGAAAATACAAAGATGACAAACAATGCTCGTTTTGAGGTGCCACCGTTGCGGGATTTGATGGGCACTTCTAACACCCCGTGGACAAAACCATTTCAAACGATGAAATTATTGGGCCATTTTTTTCACACATGTTTAGAATAGTATTCCATCTCGTACTAGAAAGTTTCATGATTTTATGGACACGGGAAATATTTTTAGTCATTTTTTGAAGTATGCGAAAAATCATGAAAATTAGAAAATTTGGCAAAAATTATTATTTCTTGCTGGATGCAATTCCTTTAATCATCTAAGATTTATTGATCACAAAATTTTAGATTTGACATTGTATAAATACGAAGATGACAAGGAATGCTCGTTTTGAGGTGCCACCGTTGCGGGCATTGATGGGCACCTTTAACACACCGTGGGCAGAACCATATGAAACGATAGAATATTATGGCTATTTTTTCACATATGTTTAGAATAGTATGTCATCTCGTACTGGAAAGTTTAATGATTTTATGGAAATGGGAAGTATTTTTAGTCATTTTCTGAAGTATCTGAAAAATCATGAAAAATAGAATATTCGGACAAAACTATTGTTTCTTGTTGGATGCAATTCCTTTCACCATCTATTATTTATTGATAACAAAATATTAGATTTGGCATGGTGTAAATACAAAGATGACAAGGAATACTCCTTTTGAGGTGCCACCGTTGCGGGCATTGATGGGCATCTCTAACACCCCGTGGGCAAAACCTTGTCAAACGATGGAATTATTGGGCCATTTTTTTCACACATGTTTAGAATAGTATTCCATCTCGTATTGGAAAGTTTCATGATTTTATGGACACGTGAAATATTTTTAGTCATTTTTTGAAGTATCCAAAAATTCATTAAAATTAGAAAATTTGGCAAAAATTATTATTTCTTGTTGGATGCAATTTCTTTCATCATCTAAGATTTATTGATCACAAAATATTAGATTTGGCATGGTATAAATACGAAGATGACAATGAATGCTCGTTATGAGGTGCCACAGTTGCAGGCATTGATGGACACCTCTAACACCGCGTGTGCAAAACCATGTCAAACGATGGAATTATTGTGCCATTTTTTTCACACATGTTTAGAATAGTATTCCATCTCGTACTAGAAAGTTTCATGATTTTATGGACACGTGAAATATTTTTAGTCATTTTTTCAAGTATCCGAAAATTCATTAAAATAAGAAAATTTGGCAAAAATTATTTTTTCTTGTTGGATGCATTTCCTTTCTTCATCTAAGATTTATTGATCACAAAATTTTAGATTTGGCATGGTATAAATACGAAGATGACAAGGAATCCTCGTTTTGAGGTGCCATCATTGGGGACATTGATGGTCACCTCTAACACACTGTGGGCAGAACCATATGAAACCATAGAATTTTATGGCTATTTTTTTTACATATGTTTAGAATAGTATGTCATCTCGTAGTGGAAAGTTTAATGACTTTATGGAAACGGGAAGTATTTTTAGTCATTTTATAAAGTATCCAAAAAATCATGAAAAATAGAATATTCGGACAAAAATATTGTTTCTTGTTGGATGCAATTCCTTTCACCATCTATTATTTAATGATAACAAAATATTAGATTTGGCATGGTGTAAATACAAAGATGACAAGGAATGCTCCTTTTGAGGTGCCACCGTTGCGGGCATTAATTGGCACCTCTAACACCCTGTGGGCAAACCCATGTCAAACGATGGAATTATTGGACCATTTTTTTCACACATGTTTAGAATAGTATTATATCTCGTATTGGAAAGTTTTATGATTTTATGGACACGTGAAATATTTTTAGTTATTTTTTGAAGTATCCGAAAATTCATTAAAATTAGAAAATTTGGCAAAAATTATTATTTCTTGCTGGATGCAATTCCTTTCATCATCTAATATTTATTTATCACAAAATATTAGATTTGGCCTGGTATAAATACAAATATAACAAGGAATGCTCGTTTTGAGGTGCCATCATTGGGGGCATTGATGGTCACCTCTAACACCCCGTGGGCAAAACCATGTCAAACGATGGAATTATTGTGCCATTTTTTTCACACATGTTTCGAATAGTATTCCATCTCGTACTGGAAAGTTTCATGATTTTATGGACACTGGAAATATTTTTAGTCAGTTTTTAAAGTATCCGAAAAATCATGAAAATTAGAAAATTTGGCAAAAATTATTATTTCTTGCTGGATGCAATTCCTTTCATCATCTAATATTTATTGATCACAAAATATTAGATTTGGCATGGTATAAATACAAAGATGACAAGGAATGCTCGTTATGAGGTGCTACCGTTGCGGGCATTCATGGGCATCTCTAACACCCCGTTGGCAAAACCATGTCAAACGATGGAATTATGGGGCCATTTTTTTTACACATGTTTAGAATAGTATTCCATCTCGTATTGGAAAGTTTCATGATTTTATGGACACGTGAAATATTTTTAGTCATTTTTTGAAGTATCCGAAAATTCATTAAAATTAGAAAATTTGGCAAAAATTATTATTTCTTGTTGGATGCAATTTCTTTCATCATCTAAGATTTATTGATCACAAAATATTAGATTTGGCATGGTATAAATAAGAAGATGACAAGGAATGCTCGTTATGAGGTGCCACTGTTGCGGGCATTGATTGGAACCTCTAACACCGCGTGTGCAAAACCATGGCAAACGATGGAATTATTGTGCCATTTTTTTCACACATGTTTAGAATAGTATTCCATCTCGTACTACAAAGTTTCATGATTTTATGGACACTAGAAATAATTTTAGTCATTTTTTGAAGTATCCGAAAATTCATTAAAATTAGAAAATTTGGCAAAAATTATATTTCTTGCTGGATGCAATTCCTTTCATCATCTAATATTTATTGATCACAAAATATTAGATTTGGCATGGTATAAATACAAAGATGACAAGGAATGCTCGTTATGAGGTGCCACAGTTGCGGGCATTGATGGGCACCTCTAACACCGCGTGTGCAAAACTATGTCAAACGATAGAATTTTTGGGAGATTTGTTTTCACACATGTTTTGAAGAGTATGTCATCTCGTACTGGAAACTTTCATGATTAAATGGAAACGGGAAGTATTTTTAGTCATTTTCTGAAGTATCCGAAAAATCATGAAAAATAGAATATTCGGCCAAAACTATTGTTTCTTGTTGGATGCAATTCCTTTCACCATCTATTATTTATTGATAACAAAATATTAGATTTGGCATGGTATAAATACAAAGATGACAAGGAATGCTCGTTTTGAGGTGCCACCGTTGCGGGCATTCATGGGCATCTCTAACACCCCGTTGGCAAAACCATGTCAAACGATGGAATTATGGGGCCATTTTTTTCACAAATGTTTAGAATAGTATTCCATCTCGTATTGGAAAGTTTCATGATTTTATGGACACGTGAAATATTTTTAGTCATTTTTTGAAGTATCCAAAAATTCATTAAAATTAGAAAATTTGGCAAAAATTATTATTTCTTGTTGGATGCAATTTCTTTCATCATCTAAGATTTATTGATCACAAAATATTAGATTTGGCATGGTATAAATACGAAGATGACAAGGAATGCTCGTTATGAGGTGCCACAGTTGCGGGCATTGATGGGCACCTCTAACACCGCGTGTGCAAAACCATGTCAAACGATGGAATTATTGTGCCATTTTTTTCATACATGTTTAGAATAGTATTCCATCTCGTACTAGAAAGTTTCATGATTTTATGGACAAGTGAAATATTTTTAGTCATTTTTTGAAGTATCCGAAAATTTATTAAAATTAGAAAATTTGGCAAAAATTATTATTTCTTGCTGGATGCAATTCCTTTCATCATCTAATATTTATTGATCACAAAATATTAGATTTGGCATGGTATAAATAAAAAGATGACAAGGAATGCTCGTTTTGAGGTGCCACAGTTGCGGGCATTGATGGGCACCTCTAACACCGCGTGTGCAAAACTATGTCAAACGATAGAATTTTTGGGAGATTTTTTTTCACACATGTTTAGAATAGTATGTTATCTCGTACTGGAAACTTTCATGATTAAATGGAAACGGGAAGTATTTTTAGTCATTTTCTAAAGTATCCGAAAAATCATGAAAAATAGAATATTCGGCCAAAACTATTGTTTCTTGTTGGATGCAATTCCTTTCACCATCTATTATTTATTGATAACAAAATATTAGATTTGGCATGGTATAAATACAAAGATGACAAGGAATGCTCGTTTTGAGGTGCCACCGTTGCGGGCATTCATGGGCATATCTAACACCCCGTTGGCAAAACCATGTCAAACGATGGAATTATGGGGCCATTTTTTTCACACATGTTTAGAATAGTATTCCATCTCGTATTGGACAGTTTCATGATTTTATAGATACGTGAAATATTTTGTCATTTTTTGAAGTATCCGAAAATTCATTAAAATTAGAAAATTTGGAAAAAATTATTATTTCTTGTTGGATGCAATTTCTTTCATCATCTAAGATTTATTGATCACAAAATATTAGATTTGGCATGGTATAAATAAGAAGATGACAAGGAATGCTCGTTATGAGGTGCCACAGTTGCGGGCATTGATTGGCACCTCTAACACCGCGTGTGCAAAACCATGGCAAACGATGGAATTATTGTGCCATTTTTTTCACACATGTTTAGAATAGTATTGCATCTCGTACTAGAAAGTTTCATGATTTTATGGACACGTGAAATATTTTTAGTCATTTTTTGAAGTATCCGAAAATTCATTAAAATTAGAAAATTTGGCAAAAATTATTATTTCTTGCTGGATGCAATTCCTTTCATCATCTAATATTTATTGGTCACAAAATATTAGATTTGGCATGGTATAAATACAAAGATGACAAGAAATGCTCGTTATGAGGTGCCACAGTTGCGGGCATTGATGGGCACCTCTAACACCGCGTGTGCAAAACTATGTCAAACGATAGAATTTTTGGGAGATTTGTTTTCACACAAGTTTAGAATAGTAAGTCATCTCGTACTGGAAACTTTCATGATTAAATGGAAACGGGAAGTATTTTTAGTCATTTTCTAAAGTATCCAAAAAATCATGAAAAATAGAATATTCGGCCAAAACCATTGTTTCTTGTTGGATGCAATTCCTTTCACCAACTATTATTTATTGATAACAAAATATTAGATTTGGCATGGTATAAATACAAAGATCACAAGGAATGCTCGTTTTGAGGTGCCACAGTTGCGGGCATTGATGGGCACCTCTAACACCGCGTGTGCAAAACTATGTCAAACGATAGAATTTTTGGGAGATTTTTTTTCACACATGTTTAGAATAGTATGTTATCTCGTACTGGAAACTTTCATGATTAAATGGAAACGGGAAGTATTTTTAGTCATTTTCTAAAGTATCCGAAAAATCATGAAAAATAGAATATTCGGCCAAAACTATTGTTTCTTGTTGGATGCAATTCCTTTCACCATCTATTATTTATTGATAACAAAATATTAGATTTGGCATGGTATAAATACAAAGATGACAAGGAATGCTCGTTTTGAGGTGCCACCGTTGCGGGCATTCATGGGCATCTCTAACACCCCGTTAGCAAAACCATGTCAAACGATGGAATTATGGGGCCATTTTTTTCACACATGTTTAGAATAGTATTCCATCTCGTATTGGAAAGTTTCATGATTTTATGGACACGTGAAATATTTTTAGTCATTTTTTGAAGTATCCGAAAATTCATTAAAATTAGAAAATTTGGCAAAAATTATTATTTCTTGTGGGATGCAATTTCTTTCATCATCTAAGATTTATTGATCACAAAATATTAGATTTGGCATGGTATAAATAAGAAGATGACAAGGAATGCTCGTTATGAGGTGCCACAGTTGCGGGCATTGATTGCCACCTCTAACACCGCGTGTGCAAAACCATGGCAAACGATGGAATTATTGTGCCATTTTTTTCACACATGTTTAGAATAGTATTGCATCTCGTACTAGAAAGTTTCATGATTTTATGGACACGTGAAATATTTTTAGTCATTTTTTGAAGTATCCGAAAATTCATTAAAATTAGAAAATTTGGCAAAAATTATTATTTCTTGCTGGATGCAATTCCTTTCATCATCTAATATTTATTGATCACAAAATATTAGATTTGGCATGGTATAAATACAAAGATGACAAGAAATGCTCGTTATGAGGTGCCACAGTTGCGGGCATTGATGGGCACCTCTAACACCGCGTGTGCAAAACTATGTCAAACGATAGAATTTTTGGGAGATTTTTTTTCACACAAGTTTAGAATAGTAAATCATCTCGTATTGGAAAGTTTCATGATTTTATGGACACGGGAAGTATTTTTAGTCATTTTCTAAAGTATCCGAAAAATCATGAAAAATAGAATATTCGGCCAAAACTATTGTTTCTTGTTGGATGCAATTCCTTTCACCAACTATTATTTATTGATAACAAAATATTAGATTTGGCATGGTATAAATACAAAGATGACAAGGAATGCTCGTTTTGAGGTGCCACCGTTGCGGGCATTCATGGGCATCTTTAACACCCCGTTGGCAAAACCATGTCAAACGATGGAATTATTGGGCCATTTTTTTCACAAATGTTTAGAATAGTATTCCATCTCGTATTGGAAAGTTTCATGATTTTATGGACACGTGAAATATATTTAGTCATTTTTTGAAGTATCCGAAAATTCATTAAAATTAAAAAATTTGGCAAAAATTATTTTTTCTTGTTGGATGCAATTCCTTTCTTCATCTAAGATTTATTGATCACAAAATTTTAGATTTGGCATGGTATAAATACGAAGATGACAAGGAATGCTCATTTTGAGGTGCCATCGTTGGGGGCATTGATGGTCATGTCTAACACACCATGGGCAGAACCATATGAAACGATAGAATTTTATGGCTATTTTTTACATATGTTTAGAGTAGTATGTCATCTCGTACTGGAAAAGTTTAATGATTTTATGGAAACGGGAAGTATTTTTAGTCATTTTCTGAAGTATCCGAAAAATCATGAAAAATAGAATATTCGGGCAAAACTATTGTTTCTTGTTGGATGCAATTCCTTTCACCATCTTTTATTTATTGATAACAAAATATTAGATTTGGCATGGTGTAAATACAAAGAGGACAAGGAATGCTCCTTTTGAGGTGCCACCGTTGCGGGCATTGATGGGGATCTCTAACACCCCGTGGGCAAAACCATGTCAAACGATGGAATTATTGGGCCATTTTTTTCACACATGTTTAGAATAGTATTCCATCTCGTATTGGAAAGTTTCATGATTTTATGGACACGTGATATATTTTTAGTCATTTTTTGAAGTATCCGAAAATTCATTAAAATTAGAAAATTTGGCAAAAATTATTATTTCTTGCTGGATGCAATTCCTTTCATCATCTAATATTTATTGATCACAAAATATTAGATTTGGCCTGGTATAAATACGAAGATAACAAGGAATGCTCGTTTTGAGGTGCCATCATTGTGGGCATTGATGGTCACCTCTAACACCCCGTGGGCAAAACCATGTCAAACGATGGAATTATTGTGCCATTTTTTTCACACATGTTTCGAATAGTATTCCATCTCGTACTGGAAAGTTTCATGACTTTATGGACACTGGAAATATTTTTAGTCATTTTTTGAAGTATCCGAAAAATCATGAAAATTAGAAAATTTGGCAAAAATTATTATTTCTTGCTGGATGCAATTCCTTTAATCATCTAAGATTTATTGATCACAAAATTTTAGATTTGACATTGTATAAATACGAAGATGACAAGGAATGCTCGTTTTCAGGTGCCACCGTTGCGGGCATTGATTGGCACCTTTAACACACCGTGGGCAGAACCATATGAACCGATAGAATTTTATGGCTATTTTTTTCACATATGTTTAGAATGGTATGTCATCTCGTACTGGAAAGTTTAATGATTTTATGGAAACGGGAAGTATTTTTAGTCATTTTTTGAAGTATTCGAAAAATTATGAAAAATAGAAAATTCGGCAAAAATTATTATTTCTTGTTGGATGCAATTCCTTTCATCATCTAAGATTTATTGATCACAAAATATTCGATTTGTCATGGTGAAAATACAAAGATGACAAGGAATGCTCGTTTTGAGGTGCCACCGTTGCGGGATTTGTTGGGCACCTCTAACACCCCGTGGGCAAAACCATGTCAAACGATGAAATTATTGGGCCATTTTTTTCACACATGTTTAGAATAGTATTCCATCTCGTACTGGAAAGTTTCATGATTTTATGGACCCGTGAAATATTTTTAGTCATTTTTTGAAGTATCCGAAAATTCATTAAAATTAGAAAATTTGGCAAAAATTATTATTTCTTGTGGGATGCAATTTCTTTCATCATCTAAGATTTATTGATCACAAAATATTAGATTTGGCATGGTATAAATAAGAAGATGACAAGGAATGCTCGTTATGAGGTGCCATAGTTGCGGGCATTGATTGCCACCTCTAACACCGCGTGTGCAAAACCATGGCAAACGATGGAATTATTGTGCCATTTTTTTCACACATGTTTAGAATAGTATTGCATCTCGTACTAGAAAGTTTCATGATTTTATGGACACGTGAAATATTTTTAGTCATTTTTTGAAGTATCCGAAAATTCATTAAAATTAGAAAATTTGGCAAAAATTATTATTTCTTGCTGGATGCAATTCCTTTCATCATCTAATATTTATTGATCACAAAATATTAGATTTGGCATGGTATAAATACAAAGATGACAAGAAATGCTCGTTATGAGGTGCCACAGTTGCGGGCATTGATGGGCACCTCTAACACCGCGTGTGCAAAACTATGTCAAACGATAGAATTTTTGGGAGATTTTTTTTCACACAAGTTTAGAATAGTAAATCATCTCGTATTGGAAAGTTTCATGATTTTATGGACACGGGAAGTATTTTTAGTCATTTTCTAAAGTATCCGAAAAATCATGAAAAATAGAATATTCGGCCAAAACTATTGTTTCTTGTTGGATGCAATTCCTTTCACCAACTATTATTTATTGATAACAAAATATTAGATTTGGCATGGTATAAATACAAAGATGACAAGGAATGCTCGTTTTGAGGTGCCACCGTTGCGGGCATTCATGGGCATCTTTAACACCCCGTTGGCAAAACCATGTCAAACGATGGAATTATTGGGCCATTTTTTTCACAAATGTTTAGAATAGTATTCCATCTCGTATTGGAAAGTTTCATGATTTTATGGACACGTGAAATATATTTAGTCATTTTTTGAAGTATCCGAAAATTCATTAAAATTAAAAAATTTGGCAAAAATTATTTTTTCTTGTTGGATGCAATTCCTTTCTTCATCTAAGATTTATTGATCACAAAATTTTAGATTTGGCATGGTATAAATACGAAGATGACAAGGAATGCTCATTTTGAGGTGCCATCGTTGGGGGCATTGATGGTCATGTCTAACACACCATGGGCAGAACCATATGAAACGATAGAATTTTATGGCTATTTTTTACATATGTTTAGAGTAGTATGTCATCTCGTACTGGAAAAGTTTAATGATTTTATGGAAACGGGAAGTATTTTTAGTCATTTTCTGAAGTATCCGAAAAATCATGAAAAATAGAATATTCGGGCAAAACTATTGTTTCTTGTTGGATGCAATTCCTTTCACCATCTTTTATTTATTGATAACAAAATATTAGATTTGGCATGGTGTAAATACAAAGAGGACAAGGAATGCTCCTTTTGAGGTGCCACCGTTGCGGGCATTGATGGGGATCTCTAACACCCCGTGGGCAAAACCATGTCAAACGATGGAATTATTGGGCCATTTTTTTCACACATGTTTAGAATAGTATTCCATCTCGTATTGGAAAGTTTCATGATTTTATGGACACGTGATATATTTTTAGTCATTTTTTGAAGTATCCGAAAATTCATTAAAATTAGAAAATTTGGCAAAAATTATTATTTCTTGCTGGATGCAATTCCTTTCATCATCTAATATTTATTGATCACAAAATATTAGATTTGGCCTGGTATAAATACGAAGATAACAAGGAATGCTCGTTTTGAGGTGCCATCATTGTGGGCATTGATGGTCACCTCTAACACCCCGTGGGCAAAACCATGTCAAACGATGGAATTATTGTGCCATTTTTTTCACACATGTTTCGAATAGTATTCCATCTCGTACTGGAAAGTTTCATGACTTTATGGACACTGGAAATATTTTTAGTCATTTTTTGAAGTATCCGAAAAATCATGAAAATTAGAAAATTTGGCAAAAATTATTATTTCTTGCTGGATGCAATTCCTTTAATCATCTAAGATTTATTGATCACAAAATTTTAGATTTGACATTGTATAAATACGAAGATGACAAGGAATGCTCGTTTTCAGGTGCCACCGTTGCGGGCATTGATTGGCACCTTTAACACACCGTGGGCAGAACCATATGAACCGATAGAATTTTATGGCTATTTTTTTCACATATGTTTAGAATGGTATGTCATCTCGTACTGGAAAGTTTAATGATTTTATGGAAACGGGAAGTATTTTTAGTCATTTTTTGAAGTATTCGAAAAATTATGAAAAATAGAAAATTCGGCAAAAATTATTATTTCTTGTTGGATGCAATTCCTTTCATCATCTAAGATTTATTGATCACAAAATATTCGATTTGTCATGGTGAAAATACAAAGATGACAAGGAATGCTCGTTTTGAGGTGCCACCGTTGCGGGATTTGTTGGGCACCTCTAACACCCCGTGGGCAAAACCATGTCAAACGATGAAATTATTGGGCCATTTTTTTCACACATGTTTAGAATAGTATTCCATCTCGTACTGGAAAGTTTCATGATTTTATGGACATGTGAAATATTTTTAGTCATTTTTTGAAGTATCCGAAAATTCATTAAAATAAGAAAATTTGGCAAAAATTATTTTTTCTTGTTAGATGCAATTCCTTTCTTCATCTAAGATTTATTCATCACAAAATTTTAGATTTCGCATGTTATAAATACGAAGATGACAAGGAATGCTCGTTTTGAGGTGCCATCGTTGGGGGCATTGATGGTCACCTCTAACACACCGTGGGCAGAACCATATGAAACGATAAATTTTTATGGCTATTTTTTTTACATATGTTTAGAATGGTATGTCATCTCGTAATGGAAAGTTTAATGATTTTATGGAAACGGGAAGTATTTTTAGTAATTTTCTGAAGTATCCAAAAAATCATGAAAAATAGAATATTCGGACAAAACTATTGTTTCTTGTTGGATGCAATTCCTTTCACCATCTAATATTTATTGATAACAAAATATTAGATTTGGCATGGTGTAAATACAAATATGACAAGGAATGCTCCTTTTGAGGTGCCACCGTTGCGGGCATTGATGGGCATCTCTAACACCCCGTTGGCAAAACCATATTAAACGATGGAATTATTGGGCCATTTTTTTCACACATGTTTAGAATAGTATTCCATCTCGTATTGGAAAGTTTCATGATTTTATGGACACGTGAAATACTTTTAGTCATTTTTTGAAGTATCCGAAAATTTATTAAAATTAGAAAATTTGGCAAAAATTATTATTTCTTGCTGGATGCAATTCCTTTCATCATCTAATATTTATTGATCACAAAATATTAGATTTGGCATGGTATAAATACAAAAATGACAAGGAATGCTCGTTATGAGGTGCCACAGTTGCGGGCATTGATGGGCACCTCTAACACCGCGTGTGCAAAACTATGTCAAACGATAGAATTTTTGGGAGATTTTTTTTCACTCAAGTTTAGAATAGTATGTCATCTCGTAATGGAAACTTTCATGATTAAATGGAAACGGGAAGTATTTTTTGTCATTTTCTAAAGTATCCGAAAAATCATGAAAAATAGAATATTCGGCCAAAACTATTGTTTCTTGTTGGATGCAATTCCTTTCACCATCTATTATTTATTGATAACAAAATATTAGATTTGGCATGGTATAAATGCAAAGATGACAAGGAATGCTCGTTTTGAGGTGCCACCGTTGCGGGCATTCATGGGCATCTCTAACACCCCGTTGGCAAAACCATGTCAAACGATGGAATTATGGGGCCATTTTTTCCACACATGTTTAGAATAGTATTCCATCTCGTATTGGAAAGTTTCATGATTTTATGGACACGTGAAATATTTTTAGTCATTTTTTGAAGTATCCGAAAATTCATTAAAATTAGAAAATTTGGCAAAAATTATTATTTCTTGTTGGATGCAATTTCTTTCATCATCTAAGATTTATTGATCACAAAATATTAGATTTGGCATGGTATAAATAAGAAGATGACAAGGAATGCTCGTTATGAGGTGCCACAGTTGCGGGCATTGATTGCCACCTCTAACACCGCGTGTGCAAAACCATGGCAAACGATGGACATATTGTGCCATTTTTTTCACACATGTTTAGAATAGTATTTCATCTCGTACTAGAAAGTTTCATGATTTTATGGACACGTGAAATATTTTTAGTCATTTTTTGAAATATCCGAAAATTCATTAAAATTAGAAAATTTGGCAAAAATTATTATTTCTTGCTGGATGCAATTCCTTTCATCATCTAATATTTATTGATCACAAAATATTAGATTTGGCATGGTATAAATTCAAAGATGACAAGGAATGCTCGTTATGAGGTGCCACAGTTGCGGGCATTGATAGGCATCTCTAACACCGCGTGTGCAAAACTATGTCAAACGATAGAATTTTTGGGAGATTTTTTTTCACACATGTTTAGAATAGTATGCCATCTCGTACTGGTAAGTTTCATGATTAAATGGACACGGGAAGTATTTTTAGTCATTTTCTGAAGTAACCGAAAAATCATGAAAAATAGAATATTCGGCCAAAACTATTGTTTCTTGTTGGATGCAATTCCTTTAACCATCTATTATTTATTGATAAAAAAATATTAGATTTGGCATGGTATAAATACAAAGATGACAAGGAATGCTCGTTTTGATTTGCCACCGTTGCGGGCATTGATGGGCATCTCTAACACCCCGTTAGCAAAACCATGTCAAACGATGGAATTATGGGGCCATTTTTTTCACACATGTTTAGAATAGTATTCCATCTCGTACTGGAAAGTTTCATGATTTTATCGACACGGTAAAATATTTTTAGTCGTTTTTTGAAGTATCCGAAAAATCATGAAAATTAGAAAATTCGGCAAAAATTATTATTTCTTGTTGGATGCAATTTCTTTCATCATCTAAGATTTATTGATCACAAAATATTAGATTTGGCATGGTATAAATACGAAGATAACAAGGAATGCTCGTTTTGAGGTGCCACCGTTGCGGGCATTGATGGGCACCTTTAACACACCGTGGGCAGAACCATATGAACCGATAGAATTTTATGGCTATTTTTTTCACATATGTTTAGAATGGTATGTCATCTCGTACTAGAAAGTTTAATGATTTTATGGAAACGGCAAGTAGTTTTAGTCATTTTTTGAAGTATCCGAAAAATCATGAAAAATAGAAAATTCGGCAAAAATTATTATTTCTTGTTGGATACAATTCCTTTCATCATCGAAGATTTATTGATCACAAAATATTCGATTTGTCATGGTGAAAATACAAAGATGACAAAGAATGCTCGTTTTGAGGTGCCACCGTTGCGGGATTTGATGGGCACCTCTAACACCCCGTGGGCAAAACCATTTCAAACGATGAAATTATTGGGCCATTTTTTCACACCTGTTTAGAATAGTATTCCATCTCGTACAGGAAAGTTTCATGATATTATGGACACGGGAAATATTTTTAGTCATTTTTTGAAGTATCCGAAAAATCATGAAAATTAGAAAATTTGGCAAAAATTATTTTTTCTTTTTGGATGCAATTCCTTTAATCATCTAAGATTTATTGATCACAAAATTTTAGATTTGACATTGTATAAATACGGAGATGACAAGGAATGCTCGTTTTGAGGTGCCACCGTTGCGGGCATTCATGGGCACCTTTAACACACCGTGGGCAGAACCATATGAAACGATAGAATATTATGGCTATTTTTTCACATATGTTTAGAATAGTATGTCATCTCGTACTGGAAAGTTTAATGATTTTGTGGAAACGGGAAGTATTTTTAGTCATTTTCTGAAGTATCCGAAAAATCATGAAAAATAGAATATTCGGACAAAACTATTGTTTCTTGTTGGATGCAATTCCTTTCACCATCTATTATTTATTGATAACAAAATATTAGATTTGGCACGGTGTAAATACAAAGATGACAAGGAATGCTCCTTTTGAGGTGCCACCGTTGCGGGCATTGATGGGCATCTCTAACACCCCGTGGGCAAAACCTTGTCAAACGATGGAATTATTGGGCCATTTTTTTCACACATGTTTAGAATAGTATTCCATCTCGTATTGGAAAGTTTCATGATTTTATGGACACGTGAAATATTTTTAGTCATTTTTTGAAGTATCCGAAAAATCATGAAAAATAGAATATTCGGCCAAAACTATTGTTTCTTGTAGGATGCAATTCCTTTCACCATCTATTATTTATTGATAACAAAATATTAGATTTGGCATGGTATAAATACAAAGATGACAAGGAATGCTCGTTTTGAGGTGCCACCGTTGCGGGCATTGATAGGTATCTCTAACACCCCGTTGGCAAAACCATGTCAAACGATGAAATTATGGGGCCATTTTTTTCACACATGTTTAGAATAGTATTCCATCTCGTACTGGAAAGTTTCATGATTTTATGGACACGGGAAATATTTTTAGTCATTTTTTGAAGTATCCGAAAAATCATGAAAATTGGAAAATTCGGCAAAAATTATTATTTCTTCTTGGATGCAATTTCTTTCATCATCTAAAATTTATTATCACAAAATATTAGATTTGGCATGGTATAAATAAGAAGATAACAAGGAATGCTCGTTTTGAGGTGCCATCATTGGGGGCATTGATGGTCACCTCTAACACCCCGTGGGCAAAACCATGTCAAACGATGGAATTATTGTGCCATTTTTTTCACACATGTTTCGAATAGTATTCCATCTCGTACTGGAAAGTTTCATGATTATATGGACACGTGAATTATATTTAGTCATTGTTTGAAGTATCCGAAAATTCAGTAAAATTAGAAAATTGGGAAAAAATTATTATTTCTTGTTAGATGCAATTTCTTTCATCATCTAAGATTTATTGATCACAAAATATTAAATTTGGCATAGTATAAATACGAAGATGACAAGTAATTCTCGTTTTGAGGTGCCATCGTTGGGGCATTGATGGTCACCTCTAACACACCGTGGGCAGAACCATATGAAACGATAGAATTTTATGGCTATTTGTTTCACATATGTTTAGAATGGTATGTCATCTCGTACTGGAAAGTTTAATTATTTTATGGAAACGGGAAGTATTTTTAGTCATTTTTTGAAGTATCCGAAAAATCATGAAAAATAGAAAATTCGGAAAAAATTATTATTTCATGTTGGATGCAATTTCTTTCATCATCTAAGATTTATTGATCACAAAATATTCGATTTGTCATGGTAAAAATACAACGATGACAAGGAATGCTCGTTTTGAGGTGCCACCGTCGCGGGCATTGATGGGCACCTCTAACACCCCGTGGGCAAAACCATGTCAAACAATGGAATTATTGGGCCATTTTTTTCACACATGTTTAGAAGAGTATTCCATCTCGTACTGGTAAATTTCATGATTATATGGACACGTGAATTATTTTTAGTCATTTTTTGAAGTATCCGAAAATTCAGTAAAATTAGAAAATTCGGAAAAAATTATTATTTCTTGTTGGATGCAATTTCTTTCATAATCTAAGATTTATTGATCACAAAATATTAGATTTGGCATGGTATAAATACGAAGATGACAAGGAATTCTCGTTTTGAGGTGCCATCGTTGGGGCATTGATGGTCACCTCTAACACACCGTGGGCAGAACCATATGAAACGATAGAATTTTATGGCTATTTGTTTCACATATGTTTAGAATGGTAGGTCATCTCGTATTGGAAAGTTTATTGATTTTATGGAAACGGGAAGTATTTTTAGTCATTTTCTGAAGTATCCGAAAAATCATGAAAAATAGAAAATACGGCCAAAATTATTATTTCTTGTTGGATGCAATTCCTTTCATAATCTAAGATTTATTGATCCCAAAATATTCGATTTGTCATGGTAAAAATACAAATATGACAAGGAATGCTCGTTTTGAGGTGCCATCTTTGCGGGCATTGATGGGCACCTCTAACACCCCGTTGACAAAACCATGTCAAACGATGGAATTATTGGGCCATTTTTTTCACACATGTTTAGAAGAGTATTCCATCTCGTACTGGAAAATTTCATGATTTTATGGACACGTGAAATATATTTAGTCATTTTTTGAAGTATCCGAAAATTCATTAAAATAAGAAAATTTGGCAAAAATTATTATTTCTTGTTGGATCCAATTCCTTTCTTCATCTAAGATTTATTGATCACAAAATATTAGTTTTGGCATGGTATAAATACAAAGATGACAAGGAATGCTCGTTATGAGGTGCCACAGTTGCGGGCGTTGATAGGCACCTCTAACACCCCTTGGGCAAAACCATGTCAAACGATGGAATTATTGGGTCATTTTTTTCACACATGTTTAGAATAGTATTCCATCTCGTACTGGAAAGTTTCATGATTTTATGGACACGGGAAATATTTGAAGTCATTTTTGAAGTATCCGAAAAATCATGAAAATTAGAAAATTCGGGAAAAATTATTATTTCTTGTTGGATGCAATTTCTTTAATCATCTAAGATTTATTGATCACAAAATATTAGATTTGGAATGGTATAAATACGAAGATGACAAGGAATGCTAGTTTTGAGGTGCCATGGTTGGGGGCATTGATGGTCACCTCTAACACACCGTGGGCAGAACCATATGAAACGATAGACTTTTATGCCTATTTTTTCACATATGTTTAGAATGGTATGTCATCTCGTACTGGAAAGTTTCATGATTTTAAGGACACGGGAAATATTTTTAGTCATTTTTTGAAGTATCCGAAAAATCATGAAAATTAGAAAATTTGGCAAAAATTATTATTTCTTGTTGGATGCAATTTCTTTCATCATCTAAGATTTATTGATCACAAAATATTAGATTTGGCATGGTATAAATACGAAGATGACAAGGAATGCTCGTTTTGTGGTGCCACCGTTGCGGGCATTGATGGGGACCTTTAACACACCGTGGGCAGAACCATATGAAACGATAGAATTTTATGGCTATTTTTTCACATATGTTTAGAATAGTATGTTATCTCGTACTGGAAAGTTTAATGATTTTATGGAAACGGGAAGTATTTTTAGTCATTTTCTAAAGTATCCGAAAAATCATGAAAAATAGAATATTCGGACAAAACTATTGTTTCTTGTTGGATGCAATTCCTTTCACCATCTATTATTTATTGATAAGAAAATATTAGATTTGGCATGGTATAAATACAAAGATGACAAGGAATGCTTGTTTTGAGGTGCCACCGTTGTAGGAATTGATGGGCATCTCTAACACCCTGTGGGCAAAACCATGTCAAACGATGGAATTATATGGCCATTTTTTCACACATATTTAGAATAGTATTCCATCTCGTACTGGAAAGTTTCACGATTTTATGGACACGTGAAATATTTTTAGTCATTTTTTGAAATATCCGAAAATTCATTAAAATTAGAAAATTTGGCAAAAATTATTATTTCTTGCTGGATGCAATTCCTTTCATTATCTAATATTTATTGATCACAAAATATTAGATTTGGCATGGTATAAATACAAAGATGACAAGGAATGCTCGTTATGAGGTGCCATAGTTGCGGGCATTGATGGGCACCTCTAACACCGCGTGTGCAAAACTATGTCAAACGATTGAATTTTTGGGAGATTTGTTTTCACAAATGTTTAGAATAGTATGCCATCTCGTACTGGAAAGTTTCATGATGAAATGGACACGGGAAGTATTTTTAGTCATTTTCTGAAGTATCCGGAAAATCATGAAAAATAGAATATTCGGCCAAAACTATTGTTTCGTGTTGGATACAATTCCTTTCACCATCTATTATTTATTGATAACAAAATATTAGATTTGCCATGGTATAAATACAAAGATGACAAGGAATGCTCGTTTTGCGGTGCCACCGTTGCGGGCATTGATGGGCATCTCTAACACCCCGTGGGCAAAACCATGTCAAATGATGGAATTATGACGCCATTTTTTTCACAGATGTTTAGAATAGTATTCCTTCTCGTACTGGAAAGTTTCATGATTTTATGGACACGGGAAATATTTTTAATCATTTTTTGAAGTATCCGAAAAATCATGAAAATTAGAAAATTCGGCAAAAATTATTATTTCTTGTTGGATGCAATTTCTTTCATCATCTAAGATTTATTGATCAAAAATATTAGATTTGGTATGGTATAAATACGAAGATAACAAGGAATGCTCGTTTTGAGGTGCCATCATTGGGGTCATTGATGGTCACCTCTAACACCCCGTGGGCAAAACCATGTCAAACAATAGAATTATTGTGCCTTTTTTTCACACATGTTTAGAATAGTATTCCATCTCGTACTGGAATGTTTCATGATTTTATGGACATGTGAAATATTTTAAGTCATTTTTTGAAGTATCCGAAAATTCATTAAAATAAGAAAATTTGGCAAAAATTAATTTTTCTTGTTGGATGCAATTCCTTTCTTCATGTAAGATTTATTGATCACAAAATTTTAGATTTGGCATGGTATAAATACGAAGATGACAAAGAATGCTCGTTTTGAGGTGCCACCGTTGCGGGCATTGATCGGCACCTTTAACACACCGTCGGCAGAACCATATGAAACGATAGAATTTTAGGGCTATTTTTTCACACATGTTTAGAATAGTATGTCATCTCGTACTGGAAAGTTTAATGATTTTATGGAAACGGGAAGTATTTTTAGTCATTTTTTGACGTATCCGAAAAATCATAAAAAATAGAAAATTCGGCAAAAGTTATTATTTCTTCTTGGATGCAATTCATTTCATAATCTAAGATTTATTGATCACAAAATATTCGATTTGTCATGGTAAAAATACAAAGATGACAAGGAATGCTCGTTTTGAGGTGCCACCGTTGCGGGCATTGATGGGCACCTCTAACACACTGTCGCCAAAACCATGTCAAACGATATAATTATTGGGCCATTTTTTTCACACTTGTTTAGAATAGTATGCCATCTCGTACTGGAAAGTTTAATAATTTTATGGAAACGAGAAGTATTTTTAGTCATTTTCTAAAGTATCAAAAAAATCATGAAAAATAGAAAATTTGGCAAAAATTATTATTTCTTGTTGGATGCAATTCCTTTCATCATCTAATATTTATTGAACACAAAATATTAGATTTGGCATTGTAAAAATACAAAGATGACAAGGAATGCTCGTTTTAAGGTGCCATCGGTGCGAGCATTGATGGGCACTTCTAACACCCCGTGGGCAGAACCATGTCAAACGATAGAATTTTAGGGAGCTTTTTTTCACACATGTTTAGAATAGTATGTTATCTCGTACTCGAAAGTGCATGATTTTATGGAAACAGTAGTATTTTTTGTCATTTTTTGAAGTCACAATACCGAAAATCATGAAAAATAGAAAATTAGGCCAAAACTATTGTTTCTTGTTGGATGCAGTTCCTTTCACCATCTAATATTTATTGATCACAAAATATTAGATTTGGCATGATATAAATACGTGGGAAACACCATGTCGAAGGATGGAATTTTAGGTCATTTGTTTTCACACATGTTTAGAATAGTATTCCATCTCGTACTGGAAAGTTTCATTATTTTATGGACATGGGAAATATTTTTAGTCATTTTTTGAAGTATCCGAAAAATCATCAAATTAGAAAATTCGGCAAAAATTATTGTTTCTGTTTGGATGCAATTCATTTCATAATCTAAGATTTATTGATCACAAAATATTAGATTTGGCATGCTATAAATACAAAGATGACAAGGAATGCTCGTTTTGAGGTGCCACCGTTGCGGGCATTGATGGGCATCTCTAACACCCCGTGGGCAAAACCATATCAAACGATGGAATTATTGGGCCATTTTTTTCACACATGTTTAGAATAGTATTCCATCTCGTACTGGAAAGTTTCATGATTTTATGGACATGTGAAATATTTTTAGTCATTTTTTGAAGTATCCGAAAATTCATTAAAATAAGAAAATTTGGCGAAAATTATATTATTTTGTTGGATGAAATTCCTTTCTTCATCTAAGATTTATTGATCACAAAATTTTAGATTTGGCATGGTATAAATACGAAGATGACAAGGAATGCTTGTTTTGAGGTGCCACCGTTGCGGGCATTGATTGGCACCTTTAACACACCGTTGGCAGAACCATATGAAACGATAGAATTTTAGGGCTATTTTTTTCACACATGTTTAGAATAGTATGTCATCTCGTACTGGAAAGTTTAATGATTTTATGGAAACGGGAAGTATTTTTAGTCATTTTTGGAAGTATCTGAAAAATCATAAAAAATAGAAAATTCGGCAAAAGTTATTATTTTTTTTTGTTGGATGAAATTCCTTTCTTCATCTAAGATTTATTGATCACAAAATATTCGATTTGTCATGGTAAAAATACAAAGATGACAAGGAATGCTCGTTTTGAGGTGCCACCGTTGCGGGCATTGATGGGCACCTCTAAAACCCTGTGGCCAAAACCATGTCAAACGATATAATTATTGGGCCATTTTTTTCACACTTGTTTAGAATAGTATGCCATCTCGTACTGGAAAGTTTCATGATTTTATGGACACTCGAAGTATTTTTAGTCATTTTCTAAAGTATCCGAAAAATCATAAAAAATAGAAAATTCGGCAAAAATTATTATTTCTTGTTGGATGCAATTCCTTTCATCATATAAGATTTATTGAACACTAAATATTAGATTTGGCATGGTAAAAATACAAAGATGACAAGGAATGCTCGATTTAAGGTGCCACCATTGCGGGCGTTGATGGGCACCTCTAACACCCCGTGGGCAGAACCATGTCAAACGATAGAATTTTAGGGAGCTTTTTTTCACACACTTTAGAATAGTATGTTATCTCGTACTCGAAAGTGAATGATTTTATGGAAACAGTAGTATTTTTAGTCATTGTTTGAAGTCACAATTCCGAAAATCATGAAAAATAGAAAATTCGGCCAAAACTATTGTTTCTTGTTGGATGCAATTCCTTTCACCATCTAATATTTATTGATCACAAAATATTAGATTTGGCATGGTATAAATACGTGGGAAACACAATGTCGAACGATGGAATTTTAGGGCGTTTGTTTTCACACATGTTTAGAATAGTATTCCATCTCGTACTGGAAAGTTTCATTATTTTATGGACATGGGAAATATTTTTAGTCATTTTTTGAAGTATCCGAAAAATCATCAAATTACAAAATTCGGAAAAAATTATTGTTTCTGTTTGTATGCAATTGCTTTCACCATCTAATATTTATTGATAACAAAATATTAGATTTGGCATGGTATAAATACGAAGATGACAAGGAATGCTCGATTTCTGGTGCCACCGTTGCGGGCATTAATGGGCACCTCTAACATCCCGTGGGCAAAACCATGTCAAACGATGGAATTATTGGGCCATTTTTTTTTCACACATGTTTAGAATAGTATTCCATCTCGTACTGGAAAGTTTCATGATTTTAAGGACACGGGAAATAGTTTTAGTAATTTTCTGAAGTATCCGAAAAATCATGAAAATTAGAAAATTTGGCAAAAATTATTATTTCTTGTTGGATGCAATTTCTTTCATCATCTAAGATTTATTGATCATAAAATATTAGATTTGGCATGGTATAAATACGAAGATGACAAGGAATGCTCGTTTTGTCGTGCCACCGTTGCGGGCATTGATGGGCACCTTTAACACACCGTGGGTAGAACCATATGAAATGATAAAATTTTATGGCTATTTTTTCACATATGTTTAGAATAGTATGTCATCTCGTACTGGAAATTTAATGATTTTATGGTAACGGGAAGTATTTTTAGTCATTTTCTGAAGTATCCGAAAAATCATGAAAAATAGAATATTCGGACAAAACTATTGTTTCTTGTTGGATGCAATTCCTTTCACCATCTATTATTTATTGATAACAAAATATTAGATTTGGCATGGTATAAATACAAAGATGACAAGGAATGCTTGTTTTGAGGTGCGACCGTTGCGGGCATTGATGGGCATCTCTAACACCCCGTGGGCAAAACCATGTCAAACGATGGAATTATATGGCCATTTTTTCACACATGTTTAGAATAGTATTCCATCTCGTATTGGAAAGTTTCATGATTTTATGGACACGTGAAATATTTTTAGTCATTTTTTGAAGTATCCGAAAATTCATTAAAATTAGAAAATTTGGCAAAAATTATTATTTCTTGCTGGATGCAATTCCTTTCATCATCTAATATTTATTGATCACAAAATATTAGATTTGGCATGGTATAAATATAAAGATGACAAGGAATGCTCGTTTTGAGGTACCATAGTTTTGGGCATTGATGGGCACCTCTAACACAACGTGTGCAAAACGATGTCAAACGATAGATTTTTTGGGCGATTTTTTTTCACACATGTTTAGAATAGTATGCCATCTCGTACTGGAAAGTTTCATGATTAAATGTACACAGGAAGTATTTTTAGTCATTTTCTGAAGTATCCGAAAAATCATAAAAAATAGAATATTCGGCCAAAACTATTGTTTCTTGTTGGATGCAATTCCTTTCACCATCTATTATTTATTGATAACAAAATATTAGATTTGGCATTGTATAAATACAAAGATGACAAGGAATGCTCGTTTTGAGGTGCCACCATTGCGGGCATTGATAGGCATCTCTAACACCCCGTGGGCAAAACCATGTCAAACGATGAAATTATGACGCCATTTTTTTCACACATGTTTAGAATAGTATTCCATCTCGTACTAGAAAGTTTCATGATTTTATGGACACGGGAAATATTTTTAATCATTTTTTGAATATCCGAAAAATCATGAAAATTAGACAATTCGGCAAAAATTATTATTTCTTGTTGGATGCAATTTCTTTCATTATCTAAGATTTATTGATCGAAAATATTAGATTTGGCATGGTATAAATACGAAGATAACAAGGAATGCCCGTTTTGAGGTACCATCATTGGGGGCATTGATGGTCACCTCTAACACCCCGTGGGCAAAACCATTTCCAACGATGGAATTATTGTGCCTTTTTTTTCACACATGTTTAGAATAGTATTCCATCTCGTACTGGAATGTTTCATGATTTTATGGACACGTGAAATATTTTAAGTCATTTTTTGAAGTATCCGAAAATTCATTAAAATAATAAACTTTGGCAAAAAATATTTTTTCATGTTGGATGCAATTCCTTTCTTCATCTAAGATTTACTGATCACAAAATTTTAGATTTGGCATGGTATAAATACGAAGATGACAAGGAATGCTCGTTTTAAGGTGCCACCGTTGCGGGCATTGATGGGGACCTTTAACACACAGTCGGCAGAACCATATGAAACGATAGAATTTTAGGGCTATTTTTTTCACACATGTTTAGAATAGTATGTCATCTCGTACTGGAAAGTTTAATGATTTTATGGAAACGGGAAGTATTTTTAGTCATTTTTTGAAGTATCCAAAAAATCATAAAAAATAGAAAATTCGGCAAAAGTTATTATTTTTTTTTTGTTGGATGAAATTCCTTTCTTCATCTAAGATTTATTGATCACAAAATATTCGATTTGTCATGGTAAAAATACAAAGATGACAAGGAATGCTCGTTTTGAGGTGCCACTGTTGCGGGCATTGATGGGCACCTCTAACACCCTATGGCCAAAACCATGTCAAACGATATAATTATTGGGCAATTTTTTTCACACTTTTTTAGAATAGTATGCCATCTCGTACTGGAAAGTTTCATGATTTTATGGACAATGGAAGTATTTTTAGTCATTTTTAAAGTATCCCAAAAATAATGAAAAATAGAAAATTCGGCAAAAATTATTATTTCTTATTGGATGCAAGTCCTTTCATCATCTAAGATTTATTGAACACAAAATATTAGATTTGGCATGGTAAAAATACAAAGATGACAAGGAATGCTCGTTTTAATGTGCCACCATTGCGGGCGTTGATGGGCACCTCTAACACCCCGTGGGCAGAACCATGTCAAACGATAGAATTTTAGGGAGCTTTTTTTCACACATGTTTAGAATAGTATGGTATCTCGTACTCGAAAGTGCATGATTTTATGGAAACGGTAGTATTTTTAGTCATTTTTTGAAGTCACAATTCCGAAAATCATGAAAAATAGAAAATTCGGCCAAAACTATTGTTTCTTGTTGGATGCAATTCCTTTCACCATCTAATATTTATTGATCACAAAATATTAGATTTGGCATGGTATAAATACGTGGGAAACACCATGTCGAACGATGGAATTTTAGGGCGTTTGTTTTCACACATGTTTAGAATAGTATTCCATCTCGTACTGAAAAGTTTCATTATTTTATGGACAAGAGAAATATTTTTAGCCATTTTTTGAAGTATCCGAAAAATCATCAAATTAGAAAATTCGGCAAAAATTATTGTTTCTATTTGGATGCAATTCCTTTCACCATCTAATATTTATAGATAACAAAATATTCGATTTGGCATGGTATAAATACAAATATGACCCGGAATACTCTTTTTGAGGTGCCACCGTTGCGGGCATTGATGGGCACCTCTAAAACGCCGTGGGAAAAACTATGTCAAACGATAGAATTTTTGGGCGATTTTTTTTATAAATGTTTAGAATAGTATGCCATCTCGTACTGGAAAATTTCATGATTTAATGGACACGGGAAGTATTTTTAGTTATTTTCTGAAGTATCCGAAAAATAATGAAAAATAGAATATTCGGCCAAAACTATTGTTTCTTGTTGGAGGAAATTCCTATCACCATCTAATATTTATTGATAACAAAATATTAGATTTGGCATACTATAAATACAAAGAAGACAAGGAATGCTCGTTTTGAGGTGCCACCGTTGCGGGCATTGATGGGCATCTCTAACACCCCGTGGCCAAAACCATGTCAAACGATGGAATTATTGGGCCATTTTTTTCACACATGTTTAGAATAGTATTCCATCTCGTACTGGAAAGTTTCATGATTTTAAGGACACGGGAAATATTTTTAGTCATTTTTTGAAGTATCCGAAAAATCATGAAAATTAGAAAATTTGGCAAAAATTATTATTTCTTGTTGGATGCAATTTCTTTCATCATCTAAGATTTATTGATCACAAAATATTAGATTTGGCATGGTATAAATACGAAGATGACAAGGAATGCTCGTTTTGGGGTGCCACCGTTGCGGGCATTGATGGGCACCTTTAACACACCGTGGACAGAACCATATGAAACGATAGAATTTTATGGCTATTTTTTCACATATGTTTAGAATAGTATGTCATCTCGTACTGGAAAGTTTAATGATTTTATGGAAACGAGAAGTATTTTTAGTCATTTTTTGAAGTATCCGAAAAATCATAAAAAATAGAAAATTCGGCAAAAGTTATTATTTTTTTTTGTTGGATGAAATTCCTTTCTTCATCTAAGATTTATTGATCACAAAATATTCGATTTTTCATGGTAAAAATAAAAAGATGACAAGGAATGCTCGTTTTGAGGTGCCACTGTTGCGGGCATTGATGGGCACCTCTAACACCCTGTGGCCAAAACCATGTCAAACGATATAATTATTGGGCAATTTTTTTCACACTTTTTTAGAATAGTATGCCATCTTGTACTGGAAAGTTTCATGATTTTATGGACACTGGAAGTATTTTTAGTCATTTTCTAAAGTATCCGAAAAATCATGAAAAATAGAAAATTCGGAAAACATTATTATTTCTTATTGGATGCAATTCCTTTCATCATCTAAGATTTATTGAACACAAAATATTAGATTTGGCATGGTAAAAATAAAAAGATGACAAGGAATGCTCGTTTTAAGGTGTCACCGTTGCAGGCGTTGATGGGCACCTCTAACACCCCATTTGCAGAACCATGTCAAACGATAGAATTTTAGGTAGCTTTTTTTCACACATGTTTAGAATAGTATGTTATCTCGTACTCGAAAGTGCATGATTTTATGGAAACAATAGTATTTTTAGTCATTTTTTGAAGTCACAATTCCGAACATTATGAAAAATAGAAAATTCGGCCAAAACTATTGTTTCTTTTTGGATGCAATTCCTTTCACCATCTAATATTTATTGATAACAAAATATTAGATTTGGCATGGTATAAATACAAAGATGACAAGGAATGCTCTTTTGAGGTGCCACCGTTGCGGGCATTGATTGGCATCTCTCACACCCCGTTGGCAAAACCATGTCAAACGATATAATTATTGGGCCATTTTTTTCACACTTGTTTAGAATAGTATGCCATCTTGTACTGGAAAGTTTCATGATTTTATGGACACTGGAAGTATTTTTAGTCATTTTCTAAAGTATCCGAAAAATCATGAAAAATAGAAAATTCGGCAAAAATTATTTTTTCTTATTGGATGGAAGTCCTTTCATCATCTAAGATTTATTGAACATAAAATATTAGATTTGGCATGGTAAAAATACAAAGATGAAAAGGAATGCTCGTTTTAATGTGCCACCATTGCGGGCGTTGATGGGCACCTCTAACACCCCGTGGGCAGAACCATGTCAAACGATAGAATTTTAGGGAGCTTTTTTTTCACACATGTTTAGAATAGTATGTTATCTCGTACTCGAAAGTGCATGACTTTATGGAAACAATAGTATTTTTAGTCATTTTTTGAAGTCACAATTCCGAAAATTATGAAAAATAGAAAATTCGGCCAAAACTATTGTTTCTTGTTGGATGCAATTCCTTTCACCATCTAATATTTATTGATCACAAAATATTAGATTTGGCATAGTATAAATACAAAGATGACAAGGAATGCTCTTTTGAGGTGCCACCGTTGCGGGCATTGATTGGCATCTCTGATACCCCGTTGGCAAATCCATGTCAAACGATATAATTATTGGGCCATTTTTTTCACACTTGTTTAGAATAGTATGCAATCTCGTACTGGAAAGTTTCATGATTTTATGGACACTGGAAGTATTTTTAGTCATTTTCTAAAGTATCCGAAAAATCATGAAAAATAGAAAATTTGGCAAAAATTATTATTTCTTATTGGATGCAAGTCCTTTCATCATCTAAGATTTATTGAACACAAAATATTAGATTTGGCATGGTAAAAATACAAAGATGACAAAGAATGCTCGTTTTAATGTGCCACCGTTGCGGGCGTTGATGGGCACCTCTAACACCCCGTGGGCAGAACCATGTCAAACGATAGAATTTTAGGGAGCTTTTTTTCACACATGTTTAGAATAGTATGTTATCTCGTACTCGAAAGTGCATGATTTTATGGAAACAGTAGTATTTTTAGTCATTTTTTGAAGTCACAATTCCGAAAATCATGAAAAATAGAAAATTTGGCCAAAACTATTGTTTCTTGTTGGATGCAATTCCTTTCACCATCTAATATTTATTGATCCCAAAATATTAGATTTGGCATGGTATAAATACGTGGGAAACACCATGTCAAACGATGGAATTATTGGGCCATTTTTTTCACACATGTTTAGAATAGTATTAGATCTCGTACTGGAAAGTTTCATGATTTTATGGACACGGGAAATATTTTTAGTCATTTTTTGAAGTATCCGAAAAATCATGAAAATTAGAAAATTCGGCAAAAATTATTATTTCTTGTTGGATGCAATTTCTTTCATCATCTAAGATTTATGGATCACAAAATATTAGATTTGGCATGGTATAAATACGAAGATGACAAGGAATGCTCATTTTGAGGTGCCATCGTTGGGGACATTGATGGTCACCTCTAACACCCCGTAAGCAAAACCATGTCAATTAATGTAATCTTAAGGCAATTTTTTTTACATATGTTTAGAATAGTATGCCATCTCGTACAGGGAAGTTTCATTATTTTATGGACACGGGAAGCATTTTTGTCATTTTTTGAAGTCTTCGAAAAATCATTTAAAATAGAAAATTTGGCAAAAATTATTATTGGTTCTTGTTGGATGCAATTCCTTTCATCATCTAAGATTTATTGATCACAAAACATTAGGTTTGCACGGTAGAAGTACGAAGATGACAAGGAATTCTCGTTTTGAGGTGCCTTGTTACGGGCATTGATGAGCGCCTCTAAAACCTCGTGGGAAAAACCATTTCAAGCAATGGAATTTTAGGTCGATTGTTTTTTACACATGTTTAGAATAGTATGCTATCTCGTACTGGAAAGTGCATGATTTTATGGAAAGGGAAGTATTTTTAGTCATTTTTTGAAGTCACAAACTTCGAAAAATCATGAAAATTAGAAAATTCGGCAAAAATTATTATTTGTTGTTGGATTCAATTTCTTTCATCATCTAAGATTTATTGATCACAAAATATTAGATTTGGCATGATATAAATACGAAGATGACAAGGAATGCTCGTTTTGAAGTGCCACCATTGCGGGCATTGATGGGCACCTTTAACACACCGTGGGCAGAACCATATGAAACAATAGAATTTTAGGGCTATTTTTTTCACACATGTTTAGAATAGTATGTCATCTCGTACTGGAAATTTAATGATTTTATGGAAACGGGAAGTATTTTTAGTTATTTTTTGAAGTATCCGAAAAATCATGAAAAATAGAAATTTCGGCAAAAGTTATTATTTCTTGTTGGATGCAATTTCTTTCATCATCTAAGATTTATTGATCACAAAATATTAGATTTGGCATGGTATAAATACGAAGATGACAAGGAATGCTCGTTTTGTGGTGCCACCGTTGCGGGCATTGATGGGCACCTTTAACACACCGTGGGCAGAACCATATGAAACGATAGAATTTTATGGCTATTTTTTCACATATGTTTAGAATAGTATGTCATCTCGTACTGGAAAGTTTAATGATTTTATTGAAACGGGAAGTATTTTTGGTCATTTTTTGAAGTATCCGAAAAATCATAAAAAATAGAAAATTCGGCAAAAGTTATTATTTTTTTTTGTTGGATGAAATTCCTTTCTTCATCTAAGATTTATTGATCACAAAATATTCGATTTGTCATGGTAAAAATACAAAGATGACAAGGAATGCTCGTTTTGAGGTGCCACCGTTGCGGGCATTGATGGGCACCTCCAACACCCTGTGGCCAAAACCATGTCAAACGATATAATTATTGGGCAATTTATTTCACACTTGTTTAGAATAGTATGCCATCTTGTACTGGAAAGTTTCATGATTTTATTGACACTGGAAGTATTTTTAGTCATTTTCTAAAATATCCGAAAAATCATGAAAAATAGAAAATTCGGCAAAAATTATTATTTCTTATTGGATGAAATTCCTTTCATCATCTAAGATTTATTGAACACAAAATATTAGATTTGGAATGGTATAAATAGAAAGATGACAAGGAAAGCTCTTTTGAGGTGCCACCGTTGCGGGCATTGATTGGCATCTCTGACACCCCGTTGGCAAAACCATGTCAAACGATAGAATTATAGGGACATTTTTTTCACACATGTTTAGAATAGTATTAGATCTCGTACTGGAAAGTTTCATGATTTTATGGACATGGGAAATATTTTTAGTCATTTTTTGAAGTATCCGAAAAATCATGAAAATTAGAAAATTCGGCAAAAATTATTATTTCTTGTTGGATGCAATTTCTTTCATCATCTAAGATTTATGGATCACAAAATATTAGATTTGGCATGGTATAAATACGAAGATGACAAGGAATGCTCATTTTGAGGTGCCATCGTTGGGGACATTGATGGTCACCTCTAACACCCCGTAAGCAAAACCATGTCAATTAATGTAATCTTAAGGCAATTTTTTTTACATATGTTTAGAATAGTATGCCATCTCGTACAGGGAAGTTTCATTATTTCATGGACACGGGAAGCATTTTTGTCATTTTTTGAAGTCTTCGAAAAATCATTTAAAATAGAAAATTTGGCAAAAATTATTATTGGTTCTTGTTGGATGCAATTCCTTTCATCATCTAAGATTTATTGATCACAAAACATTAGGTTTGCACGGTAGAAGTACGAAGATGACAAGGAATTCTCGTTTTGAGGTGCCTTGTTACGGGCATTGATGAGCGCCTCTAAAACCCCGTGGGAAAAACCATTTCAAGCAATGGAATTTTAGGTCGATTGTTTTTTACACATGTTTAGAATAGTATGCTATCTCGTACTGGAAAGTGCATAATTTTATGGAAAGGGAAGTATTTTTAGTCATTTTTTGAAGTCACAAACTTCGAAAAATCATGAAAATTAGAAAATTCGGCAAAAACTATTATTTGTTGTTGGATTCAATTTCTTTCATCATCTAAGATTTATTGATCACAAAATATTAGATTTGGCATGGTATAAATACGAAGATGACAAGGAATGCTCGTTTTGAAGTGCCACCATTGCGGGCATTGATGGGCACCTTTAACACACCGTGGGCAGAACCATATGAAACAATAGAATTTTAGGGCTATTTTTTTCACACATGTTTAGAATAGTATGTCATCTCGTACTGGAAATTTAATGATTTTATGGAAACGGGAAGTATTTTTAGTTATTTTTTGAAGTCACAATTCCGAAAATCATGAAAAATAGAAAATTCGGCCAAAACTATTGTTTCTTGTTGGATGCAATTCCTTTCACCATCTAATATTTATTGATAACAAAATATTAGATTTGGCATGGTATAAATACAAAGATGACAAGGAATGCTCTTTTCAGGTGCCACCGTTGCGGGCATTGATTGGCATCTTTGACACCCCGTTGGCAAAACCATGTCAAACGATGGAATTATTAGGCCATTTTTTTCACACATGTTTAGAATAGTATTAGATCTCGTACTGGAAAGTTTCATGATTTTATGGACAAGGGAAATATTTTTAGTCATTTTTTGAAGTATCCGAAAAATCATGAAAATTAGAAAATTTGGCAAAAATTATTATTTCTTGTAGGATGCAATTTCTTTCATCATCTAAGATTTATTGATCACAAAATATTAGATTTGGCATGGTATAAATACGAAGATGACAAGGAATGCTCATTTTGAGGTGCCATCGTTGGGGACATTGATGGTCACCTCTAACACCGCGTAAGCTAAACCATGTCAATTAATATAATCTTAAGGCAATTTTTTTTACATATGTTTAGAATAGTATGCCATCTCGTACAGGGAAGTTTCATTATTTTCTGGACACAGGAAGCATTTTTGTCATTTTTTGAATTCTTCGAAAAATCATTTAAAATAGAAAATTTGGCAAAAATTATTATTGGTTCTTGTTGGATGCAATTCCTTTCATCATCTAAGATTTATTGATCACAAAACATTAGGTTTGCACGGTAGAAGTACGAAGATGACAAGGAATTCTCGTTTTGAGGTGCCTTGTTACGGGCATTGATAAGCACCTCTAAAACCCCGTGGGAAAAACCATTTCAAGCAATGGAATTTTAGGGCAATTGTTTTTTACACATGTTTAGAATAGTATGCTATCTCGTACTGGAAAGTGCATGATTTTATGGAAAGGAAGTATTTTTAGTCATTTTTTGAAGTCACAAACTTCGAAAAATCATGAAAATTAGAAAATTCGGCAAAAATTATTATTTGTTGTTGGATGCAATTTCTTTCATCATCTAAGATTTATTGATCACAAAATATTAGATTTGGCATGATATAAATACGAAGATGACAAGGAATGCTCGTTTTGAGGTGCCACCGTTGCGGGCATTGATGGGCACCTTTAACACACCGTGGGCAAAACCATATGAAACAATAGAATTTTAGGGCTATTTTTTTCACATATGTTTAGAATAGTATGTCATCTCGTACTGGAAAGTTTAATGATTTTATGGAAACGGGAAGTATTTTTAGTCATTTATTGAAGTATCCGAAAAATCATGAAAAATAGAAATTTCGGCAAAAGTTATTATTTCTTGTTGGTTGCAATTCATTTCATCATCTAAGATTTATTGATCACAAAATATTCGATTTCTCATGGTAAAAATACAAAGATGACAAGGAATGCTCGTTTTGAAGTGCCACCGTTGCGGGCATTGATGGGCACCTCTAACACCCCGTGGCCAAAACCATGTCAAACGATATAATTATTGGGCCATTTTTTTCACACATGTTTACAATAGTATGCCATCTCGTACTGGAAAGTTTCATGATTTTATTGACACTAGAAGTATTTTTAGTCATTTTCTAAAGTATCAGAAAAATCATGAAAATTAGAAAATATGGCAAAAATTATTATTTCTTGTTGGATTCAATTCCTTTCATCATCTAAGATTTATTGAACACAAAATATTAGATTTGGCATGGTAAAAATACAAAGATGACAAGGAATGCTCGTTTTAAGGTGCCACCGTTGCGGGCTTTGATGGGCACCTCTAACACCCCGTGGGCAGAACCATGTCAAACGATTGAATTTTAGGGAGCTTTTTTTCACACATGTTTAGAATAGTATGTTATCTCGTACTCGAAAGTGCATGATTTTATGGAAACAATAGTATTTTTAGTCATTTTTTGAAGTCACAATTCCAAAAATCATGAAAAATAGAAAATTCGGCCAAAACTATTGTTTCTTGTTGTGTGCAATTCCTTTCACCATCTAATATTTATTGATAACAAAATATTAGATTTGGCATGGTATAAATACAAAGATGACAAGGAATGCTCTTTTGAGGTGCCACCGTTGCGGGCATTGATTGCCATCTCTGACACCCCGTTGGCAAAACCATGTCAAACGATGGAATTATTGGGCCATATTTTTCACACATGTTTAGAATAGTATAAGATCTCGTACTGGAAAGTTTCATGATTTTATGGACACGGGAAATATTTTTAGTCATTTTTTGAAGTATCCGAAAAATCATGAAAATTAGAAAATTTTAGCAAAAATTATTATTTCTTGTTGGATGCAATTTCTTTCATCATCTAAGATTTATGGATCACAAAATATTAGATTTGGCATGGTATAAATACGAAGATGACAAGGAATGCTCGTTTTGAGGTGCCATCGTTGGTGACATTGATGGTCACCTCTAACACCCAGTAAGCAAAACCATGTCAATTGATGTAATTTTAAGGAAATTTTTTTTACATATTTTTAGAATAGTATGCCATCTCGTACAGGGAAGTTTCATTATTTTATGGACACGGGAAGCATTTTTGTCATTTTTTGAAGTCTTCGAAAAATCATTTAAAATAGAAAATTTGGCAAAAATTATTATTGGTTCTTGTTGGATGCAATTCCTTTCATCATCTAAGATTTATTGATCACAAAACATTAGGTTTGCACGGTAGAAGTACGAAGATGACAAGGAATTCTCGTTTTGAGATGCCTTGTTACGGGCATTGATGAGCACCTCTAAAACCCCGTGGGAAAAACCATTTCAAGCAATGGAATTTTAGGGCGATTGTTTTTCACATATGTTTAGAATAGTATGTCATCTCGTACTGGAAAGTTTAATGATTTTATGGAAACGGGAAGTATTTTTAGTCATTTTTTGAAGTCACAAACTTCGAAAAATCATGAAAAATAGAAATTTCGGCAAAAGTTATTATTTCTTGTTGGTTGCAATTCATTTCATCATCTAAGATTTATTGATCACAAAATATTCGATTTCTCATGGTAAAAATACAAAGAAGACAAGGAATGCTCGTTTTGAGGTGCCACCGTTGCGGGCATTGATGGGCACCTCTAACACCCCGTGGCCGAAACCATGTCAAACGATATAATTATTGGGCCATTTTTTTCACACATGTTTACAATAGTATTCCATCTCGTACTGGAAAGTTTCATGATTTTATTGACACTGGAAGTATTTTTAGTCATTTTCTAAAGTATCAGAAAAATCATGAAAATTAGAAAATATGGCAAAAATTATTATTTCTTGTTGGATTCAATTCCTTTCATCATCTAAGATTTATTGAACACAAAATATTAGATTTGGCATGGTAAAAATACAAAGATGACAAGGAATGCTCGTTTTAAGGTGCCACCGTTGCGGGCGTTGATGGGCACCTCTAACACCCCATGGGCAGAACCATGTCAAACGATAGAATTTTAGGGAGCTTTTTTTCACACATGTTTAGAATAGTATGTTATCTCGTACTCGAAAGTGCATGATTTTATGGAAACAATAGTATTTTTAGTCATTTTTTGAAGTCACAATTCCAAAAATCATAAAAAATAGAAAATTCGGCCAAAACTATTGTTTCTTGTTGGATGCAATTCCTTTCACCATCTAATATTTATTGATAACAAAATATTAGATTTGGCATGGTATAAATACAAAGATGACAAGGAATGCTCTTTTGAGGTGCCACCGTTATGGGCATTGATTGGCATCTCTGACACCGTTGGCAAAACCATGTCAAACGATGGAATTATTGGGCCATATTTTTCACACATGTTTAGAATAGTATTAGATCTCGTACTGGAAAGTTTCATGATTTTATGGACACGGGAAATATTTTTAGTCATTTTTTGAAGTATCCGAAAAATCATGAAAATTAGAAAATTCGGCAAAAATTATTATTTCTTGTTGGATGCAATTTCTTTCATCATCTAAGATTTATGGATCACAAAATATTAGATTTGGCATGGTATAAATACGAAGATGACAAGGAATGCTCGTTTTGAGGTACCATCGTTGGTGACATTGATGGTCACCTCTAACACCCAGTAAGCAAAACCATGTCAATTGATGTAATTTTAAGGCAATTTTTTTTTACATATTTTTAGAATAGTATGCCATCTCGTACAGGGAAGTTTCATTATTTTATGGACACGGGAAGCATTTTTGTCATTTTTTGAAGTCTTCGAAAAATCATTTAAAATAGAAAATTTGGCAAAAATTATTATTGGTTCTTGTTGGATGGAATTCCTTTCATCATCTAAGATTTATTGATCACAAAACATTAGGTTTGCACGGTAGAAGTACGAAGATGACAAGGAATTCTCGTTTTGAGGTGCCTTGTTACGGGCATTGATGAGCACCTCTAAAAGCCCGTGGGAAAAACCATTTCAAGCAATGGAATTTTAGGGCGATTGTTTTTTACACATGTTTAGAATAGTATGCTATCTCGTACTGGAAAGTGCATGATTTTATGGAAAGGAAAGTATTTTTAGTCATTTTTTGACGTCACAAACTTCGAAAAATCATGAAAATTAGAAAATTCGGCAAAAATTATTATTTGTTGTTGGATGCAATTTCTTTCATCATCTAAGATTTATTGATCACAAAATATTAGATTTGGCATGGTATAAATACGAAGATGACAAGGAATGCTCGTTTTGAGGTGCCACCGTTGCGGGCATTGATGGGCAACTTTAACACACCGTGGGCAGAACCATATGAAATAATAGAATTTTAGGGCTATTTTTTTCACACATGTTTAGAATAGTATGTCATCTCGTACTGGAAATTTAATGATTTTATGGAAACGGGAAGTATTTTTAGTCATTTTTGGAAGTATCCGAAAAATCATGAAAAATAGAAATTTCGGCAAAAGTTATTATTTCTTGTTGGTTGCAATTCATTTCATCATCTAAGATTTATTGATCACAAAATATTCGATTTCTCATGGTAAAAATACAAAGATGACAAGGAATGCTCGTTTTGAAGTGCCACCGTTGCGGGCATTGATGGGCACCTCTAACACCCCGTGGCCAAAACCATATCAAACGATATAATTATTCGGCCATTTTTTTCACACATGTTTAAAATAGTATGCCATCTCGTACTGGAAAGTTTCATGATTTTATTGACACTAGAAGTATTTTTAATCATTTTCTAAATTATGAGAAAAATCATGAAAAATAGAAAATTTGGCAACAATTATTATTTCTTGTTGGATGCAATTCCTTTCCTCATCTAAGATTTATTGAACACAAAATATTAGATTTGGCATGTTAAAAATACAAAGATGACAAGGAATGCTTGTTTTAAGGTGCCACCATTGCGGGCGTTGATGGGCACCTCTAACACCCCGTGGGCAGAACCATGTCAAACGATTGAATTTTAGGGAGCTTTTTTTCACACATGTTTAGAATAGTATGTTATCTCGTACTCGAAAGTGCATGATTTTATCTAAACAGTAGTATTTTTAGTCATTTTTTGAAGTCAAAATTCCGAAAATCATGAAAAATAGAAAATTCGGCCAAAACTATTGTTTCTTGTTGTGTGCAATTCGTTTCACCATCTAATATTTATTGATCACAAAATATTAGATTTGGCATGGTATAAATACGTGGGAAACACCATTTCGAACGATGGAATTTTAGGGCGTTTGTTTTCACACATGTTTAGAATAGTATTACATTTCGTACTAGAAAGTTTCATTATTTTATGAACATGGGAAATATTTTTAGTCATTTTTGAAGTATCCGAAAAATCATCAAATTAGAAATTTTGATAAAAATTATTGTTTTTGTTTGGATGCAATTCCTTTCACCATCTAATATTTATTGATAACAAAATATTCGATTTGGCATGGTATAAATACAAATATGACATGGAATACTCTTTTTGAGGTGCCACCATTCCGGGCATTGATGGGCACCGCAAAAACCCCGTGGGCAAAACTATGTCAAACGATAGAATTTTTATGCGATTTTTTTCACACATGTTTAGAATAGTATTAGATCTCGTACTGGAAAGTTTCATGATTTAATGGACACGGGAAGTATTTTTAGTCATTTTCTGAAGTATCCGAAAAATAATGAAAAATAGAATATTCGGCCAAAACTATTGTTTCTTGTTGGATGCAATTCCTTTCACCATCTAATATTTATTGATAACAAAATATTAGATTTGGCATGGTATAGATACAAAGATGACAAGGAATACTCGTTTTGAGGTGCCACCGTTGCGGGCATTGATGGGCATCTCTGACACCCCGTTGGCAAAAAAATGTCAAACGATGGAATTATTGGGCCATTTTTTTCAGACATGTTTAGAATAGTATTAGATCTCGTACTGGAAAGTTGCATGATTTTATGGACACGGGAAATAGTTTTAGTCATTTTTTGAAGTATCCGTAAAATCATGAAAATTAGAAAATTCGGCAAAAATTATTATTTGTTGTTGGATGCAATTTCTTTCATCATCTAAGATTTATTGATCACAAAATATTAGATTTGGCATGTTATAAATACGAAGATGACAAGGAATGCTCGTTTTGAGGTGCCACCGTTGCGGGCATTGATGGGCACCTTTAACACACCGTGGGCAGAACCATATGAAACAATAGAATTTAGGGCTATTTTTTTCACACATGTTTAGAATAGTATGTCATCTCGTACTGGAAAGTTTAATGATTTTATGGAAACGGGAAGTATTTTTAGTCATTTTTTGAAGTATCCGAAAAATCATGAAAAATAGAAATTTCCGCAAAAGTTATTATTTCTTGTTGGATGCAATTCATTCATCCTCTAAGATTTATTGATCACAAAATATTGATTTTTCATGGTAAAAATACAAAGATGACAAGGAATGCTCATTTTGAGGTGCCACCGTTGCGGGCATTGATGGGCACCTCTAACACCCCGTGGCCAAAACCATGTCAAACGATATAATTATTGGGCCATTTTTTTCACACATGTTTACAATAGTATGCCATCTCGTACTGGAAAGTTTCATAATTTTACTGACACTGGAAGTATTTTTAGTCATTTTCTAAAGTATAACAAAAATCATGAAAAATAGAAAATTTGGCAAAAATTATTATTTCTTGTGGGATGCAATTCCTTTCATCATCTAAGATTTATTGAACAAACAATATTAGATTTGGCATGGTAAAAATACAAAGATGACAAGGAATGCTCGTTTTAAGGTGCCACCGTTGCGGGCGTTGATGGGCACCTCTAACACCCCGTGGGCAGAACCAAGTCAAACGATTGAATTTTAGGGAGCTTTTTTCGCACATGTTTAGAATAGTATGTTATCTCGTACTCGAAAGTGCATGATTTTATGGAAATAGTAGTATTTTTGGTCATTTTTTGAAGTCACAATTCCGAAAATCATGAAAAATAGAAAATTCGGCCAAAACTATTGTTTCTTGTTGGATGCAATTCCTTTCACCATCTAATATTTATTGATCACAAAATATTAGATTTGGCATGGTATAAATACGAAGATGACAAGGAATGCTCGTTTTGAGGTGCCATCGTTGGGGACATTGATGGTCACCTCTAACACCCCGTAAGCAAAACCATGTCAATTGATGTAATTTTAGGGAAATTGTTTTTACATATGTTTAGAATAGTATCCCATCTCGTATAGGAAAGTTTCATTATTTTATGGACACGGGAAGTATTTTTAGTCATTTTTTAAAGTATCCGAAAAATCATGAAAATAGAAAATTCGGCAAAAATTATTATTTCTTGTTGGATAAAATTTCTTTCATGATCTAAGATTTATTGATCACAAAATATTACGTTTGGCATGGTATAAATACAATGATGACAAGGAATGCTCGTTTTGAGGTGCCACCGTTGCGGGCATTGATGGGCACCTCTAACACCCCGTGGGTAGAACCATGTCAAAAGATAGAATTTTAGGGCGCTTTTTATCACACATGTTTAGAATAGTATGCTATCTCGTACTGGAAAGTGCATGATTTTATCAAAACAGAAGTATTTTTAGTCATTTTTTGAAGTCACAATTCGGAAAATCATGAAATATAGAAAAATCGGCCAAAACTATTGTTTCTTGTTGGATGCAATTCCTTTCACCATCTAATATTTATTGATAACAAAATATTAGATTTGGCATGGTATTAAAACAAAGATGACAAGGAATGCTCGTTTTGAAGTGCCACCGTTACGGGCATTGATGGGCACCTCTAACACCCCGTGGGCAAAACCATGTCAAACGTTGGAATTATTGGGCCATTTTTTTCACACATGTTTAGAATAGTATTCCATCTCGTACTGGAAAGTTTCATGATTTTATGGACACGGGAAATAGTTTTAGTCATTTTTTGAAGCATTCGAAAAACCATGGAAAATAGAAACTTCGGCAAAAATTATTATTTCTTTTTGGATGTAATTCCATTCATCATCTAAGATTTATTGATCACAAAATATTAGATTTGGCATGGTATCAATATGAAGATGACAAGGAATGCTCGTTTTGAGGTACCACCGTTGCGGGCATTGATGGGCACCTTTCACATCCCATGGGCGGAACCATGACAAACGATAGAATTTTAGGGCTATTTTTTTCACACATGTTTAGAATAGTATGTCATCTCGTACTGGAAAGTTTCATGATTTTATGGACACGGGAAGTATTTTTAGTTATTTTTTGAAGTCACAATTCGGAAATTCATGAAAAATAAAAAATTCGGCCAGAACTATTGTTTCTTGTTGGATGCAATTCCTTTAACCATCTAATATTTATTGATAACAAAATATTAGATTTGGCATGGTATAAAAACAAAGATGACAAGGAATGCTCGTTTTAAGGTACCACCGTTGCGGGCTTTGATTTGCACCTCTAACACCCCGTGTGCAAAACCATGTCAAACGATTGAATTTTTGGGCCATTTTTTCACACATGTTTAGAATAGTATTCCATCTCGTACTAGAAAGTTTCATTATTTTATGGACTCGGGAAAGATTTTTAGTCATTTTTTGACGCATTCGTAAAATCATGAAAAATAGAAACCTCTATAAAAATTATTATTTCTTTTTGGATGTAATTCCATTCATCATCTAAGATTTATTGATCACAAAATATTAGATTAGGCATGGTATAAATATGAAGATGACAAGGAATGCTCGTTTTGAGGTGCCACCGTTGGGGGCATTGATGGGCACCTTTAACACCCCGTGGGCAGAACCATGACAAACGATAGAATTTTAATGCGATTTTTTTCACACATGTTTAGAATAGTATGTCATCTCGTACTGGAAAGTTTCATGATTTTATGGACACGGGAAGTATTTTTAGTCATTTTTTGAAGTATCCGAAAAATCATGAAAAATAGAAAATTCGGCAAATATTATTATTTCTTGTTGGATGCAATTCCATTCATCATCTAAGATTTATTGATAACAAAATATTACGTTTTGCATGGTATAAATACAAAGATGAGAAGGAATGCTCGTTTTGAGGTGCCACCGTTGCGGGCATTGATGGGCACCTCTAACACCCCGTGGGCAGAACCATGTCAAAAGATAGAATTTTAGGGCGCTTTTTTTCACACATGTTTAGAATAGTATGCTATCTCGTTCTGGAAAGTGCATGATTTTATCGAAACAGAAGTATTTTTTGTCATTTTTTGAAGTCACAATTCGGAAAATCATGAAATATAGAAAAATCGGCCAAAACTATTGTTTCTTGTTGGATGCAATTCCTTTCACCATCTAATATTTATTGATAACAAAATATTAGATTTGGCATGGTATTAATACAAAGATGACAAGGAGTACTCGTTTTGAAGAGCCACCGTTGCGGGCATTAATGGGCACGTCTAACACACCGTGGGCAAAATGATGTCAAACGTTGGAATTATTGGGCCATTTTTTTCACACATGTTTTGAATAGTATTCCATCTCGTACTGGAAAGTTACATGATTTTATGGACACGGGAAATATTTTTAGCCATTTTTTGAAGTATTCGAAAAATCATGAAAAATAGAAAATTCGGAAAAAATTTTAATTTCTTGGAGGATGCACATCCTTTCACAATCTAATATTTATTGATCACAAAATATTAGATTTGCTATGGTATAAATACAAAGATGACATTGAAAACTCGTTTTGAGGTGCTACCGTTACGGGCATTGATGGGCACCTTTAACACCTCGTGGGCAGAACCATGTCAAACGATAGATTTTTAGGGCGATTTTTTCCCCACATGTTTAGAATAGTATGACATCTCGTACTGGAAAGTTTCATGATTTTATGGACACGGGAAATATTTTTAGTCATTTTTTGAAGCATTCAAAAAATCATGAAAAATAGAAACTTTGGCAAAAATTATTATTTCTTTTTGGATGTAATTCCATTCAACATCTAATATTTATTGATCACAAAATATTACATTTGGCATGGTAAAAATACGAAGATGACATGGAACACTCGTTTTGAGGTGGTACATTTGGGGGCATTGATAGTCACCTCTAACACCCCGTGGGCAAAACCATGTCAAACGATGGAATTTGTTTTCGAACAAGTTTAGAATAGTAGTCCATCTTGTACTGGAAAGTTTCATGATTTTATGTATAGAGGAAATATTTTTAGTCATTTTTGAAGTATCCAAACAATCATGAAAATTAGAAAATTCGCGAAAAATTATTATTTCTTGTTGGATGCAATTCCTTTCATCATCTAAGATTTATTGATCACAAAATATTAGATTTAGCATGGTATAAATACGAAGATGACAAGGAATGCTCGTTTTGAGGTGCCACCATTGCGGGCATTGATGGGCACCTTTAACACACCGTGGGCAGAACCATGTCAAACGATAGAATTTTAGGGAGCTTTTTTTCACACATGTTTAGAATAGTATGTAATATCGTATTGGAAAGTGCATGATTTTATGGAAACGGAAGTATTTTTAATCATTTTTTGAGGTCACAATTCAGAAAATCATGAAAAATAGAAAATTCGGGCAAAACTATTGTTTCTTGTTGGATGCAATTCCTTTAACCATCTAATATTTATTGATAACAAAATATTAGATTTGGCATGGTATAAAAACAAAGATGACAAGGACTGCTCGTTTTGAGGTACCACCGTTGCGGGCTTTGATTTGCACCTCTAACACCCCGTGTGCAAAACTATGTCAAACGATGGAATTTTTGGGCCATTTTTTCACACATGTTTAGAATAGTATTCCATCTCGTACTAGAAATTTTCATTATTTTATGGACTCTGGAAATATTTTTAGTCATTTTTTGAAGCATTCGAAAAATCATGAAAAATAGACATTTCTGCAAAAATTATTATTTCTTTTTGGATGTAATTCCATTCATCATCTAAGATTTATTGATCACAAAATATTAGATTTGGCATGGTATAAATACGAAGATAACAAGGAATGCTCGTTTTGAGGTACCACCGTTGCGGGCATTGATGGGCACCTTTAACACCCCGTGGGCAGAACCATGCCAAACGATAGAATTTTAGGTCGATTTTTTACACACATGTTTAGAATAGTATGTCATCTCGTACTGGAAAGTTTCATGATTTTATGGACACGGGAAGCATTTTTAGTCATTTTTAGAAGTATCCGAAAAATCATAAAAAATAGAAAATTCGGCAAAAATTATTATTTCTTGTTGGATGCAATTCCTTTCATCATCTAAGATTTATTAATCACAAAATATTACGTTTGGCATGGTATAAATAAGAAATGACAAGGAATGCTCGTTTGGAGGTGCCACCGTTGCGGGCAATGGTGGGCACCTCTAACACTCCGTGGGAAGAACCGTGTCAAACGCTGGAATTTTAGGGCGATTGTTTTTATATAAGTTTGGAATAGTATGTCATCTCGTACTGGAAAGTTACATGATTTTATGGACACGGGGAGTATTTTTAGTCATTTTTTGAAGTATTCGAAAATTCATGAAAATAAGAAATTCGGCAAAAATTATTATTTCTTGTTGGATGCAATTCCTTTCATCATCTAAGATTTATTGATCACAAAATATTAGGTTTGTCATGGTATAAATACGAAGATGACATGGAATGCTCGTTTTGAGGTGCCACCGTTACGGGCATTGATGGGCACCTCTAACACCCCGTGGGCAACCATGTCAATCGATGGATTTTTAGGGCGATTGTTTTTACACATGTTTAGAATAGAATGCCAACTCGTACTGGAAAGTTTCATGATTTTATGGAAACGGGAAGTATTTTTAGTGATTTAAACGATATTAGGTTTGGAACGGTAAAAATACGAAGATTACAAGGAATGCTCGTTTTGAGGTGCCACCGTTGCGGGCAATGGTGGGCACCTCTAACACTCCAAGGGCAGAACCATGTCAAACGATGGAATTTTAGGGAAATTTTTTTCACATGTTTAGAATAGTATGTCTATTCGTACTGGAAAGATTCATGATTTTATAGACAAGGGAAGTATTTTTAGTCATTTTTTGAACTATTCGAAAAATCATGAAAAATAGGAAATTCGGCCAAAATTATTATTTCTTGTTGGATGCAATTCCTTTTATCATCAAAGATATATTGATCACAAAATATTAGATTTGGAACAGTAAAAATACGAAGATGACAAGGAATGCTCGTTTTGAGTTGCCACCGTTGCGTGCATTGATGGGCACACCTAAAACCACGTGGGCAAAACCATGTCAAATGATGGAATTTTAGGGCGATTGTTTTCACACATGTTTAGAATTGTATTCTATCTCGTACTGGAAAGTGCATGATTTTATGGAAACGTGAAGTATTTTTAGTCATTTTTTGAAGTATTTGACAAATCATGAAAAATAGGAAATTCGGCAAAAATTATTATTTCTTGCTAGATGCAATTCCTTTCATCATCTAAGATTTATTGATCACAAAATATTAGATTCGGAACGGTAAAAATACGAAGATTACAAGGAATGCTCGTTTTGAGGTGCCAGTGTTGCGGGCAATGATGGGCACTTCTAACACTCCGTGGGCCGAACCATGTCAAACGATGGAATTTTAGGGCAATTTTTTTCACATGTTTAGAATAGTATGTCATCTCGTACTGGAAAGATTCATGATTTTATAGACAAGTTAAGTATTTTTAGTCATTTTTTGAACTATTCGAAAAATCATGAAAAATAGGAAATTCGGCAAACATTATTATTTCTTGTTGGATGCAATTCCTTTCATCATCAAAGATATATTGATCACAAAATATTAGATTTGGAACAGTAAAAATACGAAGATGACAAGGAATGCTCGTTTTGAGTTGCCACCGTTGCGTGCATTGATGGGCACACCTAAAACCACGTGGGCAAAACCATGTCAAATGATGGAATTTTAGGGCGATTGTTTTCACACATGTTTAGAATTGTATTCTATCTCGTACTGGAAAGTGCATGATTTTATGGAAACGTGAAGTATTTTTAGTCATTTTTTGAAGTATTTGACAAATCATGAAAAATAGGAAATTCGGCAAAAATTATTATTTCTTGTTGGATGCAATTCCTTTCATCATCTAAGATTTATTGATCACAAAATATTATGTTTGGCATGGTATAAATAAGAAATGACAAGGAATGCTCGTTTTGAGATGACACTGTAGCGGGCATTGATGGGTACCTCTAACACCCCGTGGGCAGAACCATGTCAAACGATAGAATTTTAGGGAGCTTTTTTTCACACATCTTTAGAATAGTATGTAATCTCGTATTGGAAAGTGCATGATTTTATGGAAACGGAAGTATTTTTAGTCATTTAAACGATATTAGGTTTGGAACGGTAAAAATACGAAGATTACAAGGAATGCTCGTTTGGAGGTGCCACCGTTGCGGGCAATGGTGGGCACCTCTAACACTCCAAGGGCAGAACCATGTCAAATGCTGGAATTTTAGGGCGATTGTTTTTATATATGTTTGGAATAGTATGTCATCTCGTACTGGAAAGTTACATGATTTTATGGACACGGGGAGTATTTTTAGTCATTTTTTGAAGTATCCGAAAATTCATGAAAATAAGAAATTCGGAAAAAATTATTATTTCTTGTGGGATGCAATTCCTTTCATCATCCAAGATTTATTGATCACAAAATATTACGTTTGGCATGGTATAAATACGAAGATGACATGGAATGCTCGTTTTGAGGTGCCACCATTGCGGGCATTGATGGGCACCTCTACCACCCAGTGGAAAAAACCTTGTCAAACGATGGAATTTTAGGGCGTTGGTTTTCACACATGTTTAGAATAGTATTCCATCTCGTACTCGAAAGTTTCCTGATTTTCTTGACACGGGAAGTATTTTTAGTCATTTTTTGAAGTCACAAACTTCACAAAATCATGAAAAATAGATAATTCGGACAAAACTATTGGTTCTTGTTGGATGCAATTCCTTTCATCATCTAAGATTTATTGATCAAAAAATATTACGTTTGCATGGTATAAATAAGAAGATGACAAGGAATGCTTGTTTTGAGGTGCCACCGTTGCGGGCATTGATGGGTACCTCTAAAACCCTATGGGTAAAACCATGTTAATCGATGGAATTTTAGGGCGATTGGTTTTATACATGTTTCGAATAGTATGTCAATACTTTCGTTTTAATATTTATAAACTCTCGCAAGTGCACGAATCATTTCGTAGAAAATGATAAGTATACTCCCAAGGTCGATCTAAGGAAGGAATGTATGTGGTTTTTAATTTATTATTCAAACTTTTAAAAACGAAATTAAATCCTAAACATCCTGTCACGATAGTTTGGTTTTTGTGTTCCTAATCTAATAACATAAAAATAAACATAGATACAAATTAAATAAATATTTATGCAAATTTTATCATTTATATTAGTGGAGTATTTATGGATATAATAACTAAATTAATTATGTTTGCTCATATTATCTAGGTTATTAAAGATATAAATTGATATTTTATTGATTCTCTCTTTTTTATATAAATACCACCTTTGGTGGTGTTAGATATTGTTTGTTAACTAAACAAATCAATTAACACCTATACGTGGGGTTGATAACTAATTTGGTTAATTAAATTATTTCCTTTTTCTAAGAGATTGAAAATGAACCATTCAAATGCCACCTTTGGTGGGGTTAGACAGTTTAAACTTTATTCAAGGTGTCCAAATTAAACATAAGAATTTAATTATCCGAGTACTAACTTTCAAGTTTTAAAACCACTATAGAAAACATGTTGTCAATACATTTTCACATAATAATTCTTATAAAACCTTTTGAAATAGAGTTTCACTCTAACTACCGGGCGATTGTACCAACAAATAAAAGAGCACTACTCTAAATTAGACCGGATAACTAAACCTTAAAATCTAATTTTCAGATTTAAGTTTGTAATGAAAAATAATATATTTCTCTCTAACATTCTTAATATAAAATCTTGAATAAAAATAAAATCAATTCATTTTAGAATTTTTTACCTATTTAATATTTCGCAAGCATAACAACGTTATTATTACATCATGATTATAAATAGCCAGCACAGTTAAATTTAATCACAGAAAAATTAAATATAACATGTAAGAATAAAGCATAAAAAATAACTTTAAAGAAAATAAAATCCTTACAGAACTTTGACGCTATTCCCGTTGCTGGAAAACCTCCAAGCGGAATTTGCACACCCATTTATTTAATCAAAAAGCTAATAAATTACAAAAACATTACAAATTCCTCTCAAAAAGAGAAGAACTCTAAAACTAAGAGAATTGAACTAAAAACTAAGAAAGAAACTAACAAAAGCTTAGAAACTAAGAAAAACTCAAAAACTAAGAAATGAGAGAAAGAAAGAAGAGAGAAGTGTGTTTTGAAGTGAAGGGAAGGGGGGTATTTATAGGTGAGGATGGAGAGAAAAAATGAGTAAAAAAATGTTAAAAAAATGTAAAAACGCGTATTGGAAATGCTGAGGTCATTAATGACGTCATCATAGGGGCGGCTGCACGTGAAAAATGGAGCGAAAAGGCGTCGGCGCACGCGGAATGGGCTGCTGGGCGTGCTGCGCGCGGGGGTGGGGGGGTGTCGCTGCATGAACAGTAGCCGCGCGCTGCCGCGCGCGCGGGATGGGGCGGTGGGGCGCTTAGCTGGGCGTGCGGCTGGGCAGCTAGGCAGCTGGACGCGATTTTCTCCTTTTTCACATTTTTGACCTTTTTGACCTTTTTTGTCCAATTTTTCCATATTTGTTGACCTTACCCCACTTATTTATTAATATATTTGTGATATATTGCTTCAAGTATTCCTCTTTGAGTCTTTACGTTGCGTTTTTAAGCAAAATACCTGAAAAACAATAAAAATACTCGTGATTCCGAAAAAGACAAATTTATATAAATATATGATAAAACATATAAATATATATATTTTTAATCAATTAATGTGCATAAAATTATGGTTATTTTAGTGCTTTTTGAGCACTCATCACAACCCCCAACCAGCTTCTTGCTAGTCCCTTAGCAAGAGAAGCGATAAAAACTAAAAAATTAAACTATCCTAAATCACTTTCGTGGATTGAAACGGTTGCATTTAGCCTATGCAACAAGCCTTTAAACCCCTAGGTTGCCCTAGTGGACGAGTTTGAGTCTCGTGAGGGTTTTCAGTAATGATACCCACAAACATTGAACTAAATGTAGAAATCAAAAGAAACAATAAAAACAATCAAATAAAAAACTAAAATTACAACAAAATCAAAAATTAATTTAAGGATAAAAGGAAACAGCATATCACAAAAATGTCTCTTACTTTTTAATCTCTTTTAAGATCATAATTAAAATCTCAAGCATAAGTTATTTTAATCTCTTTAAACAATCATGATTTTATTATAATAATTAGTCGAAAATGATTTTCATATTTCCTATCAAAAATGTATCAATTTAATTTTACCCAATTTCAGTGTCATGAATCAGAATTCGCTTCAACTCTATTCCTCACAAGTCAATACTCTCAAAACACTGAATCCTATGGGTTCAAACACTTATACTAATTTATATGCGAAAGAGTTGATGTATAGAAATGAACTAATAGGTTCGCATATGTATAAAGAATAAAGGCTCAAAGTGTTATTTTAACATTGATCTCATGAAAGGAATCGAATGTATAAATTATAAAGATATCATATACAAAAATTATTTTCATGCATAAATCAAACTCATTAAGAAAGAATTTCAAGATATATGCTTTTTACAAATGAAGAAATTGTAATGACTTTTTAGGGAATTACTTCCTATATCTTTCTTTTGTAATTAGCATGTACTCACAACTTTGTAGGGAATGTGGGTCATAGTATGTAGATGATACTATATTTTTTTATCTCTCTATTTTTTTTTCTGAAAATATTTTTTTTTTCAATATATGTATTTTTTTAGAGAGTCAACCCATGTACAGATTGTACATTTTTTTGGATTTTGGTGAGTGGTTAATTTTGTTGCTTTTCTGTTTGATCTTGGTTTAGGTAACCCCAGATATGTCTTTTTGTTTTTGTAGCAGTCATGCATAAATGAGATATAAGCATATACTATCAATTTCTACTCAAATCATTTAATCTAAGCAAAAATAATAATCAAAAATATATGATACTCTATTAAGATGAGAAAAAATTCATACATTCAATGCTAATACCTATAGAGATCATCTAAAAATTTGAATAAATAAGAAATGTGTTTGGAGTAGAAAAAATATATATTTCACTCTGAATAAAAGAATTTAGGCTCAAATTATATCTCACAAGGGTAGTCTCCACTAAAAAAAAATTCATAAACACCGATTTTGGGTTTAATATAATTTCCACATTTTATCAAGAAATACTAGTTATGACAAAAACTAACCAATTATCAAAAATAATTACAAAATATTTCATGATATGTTTTCAAAAATTAATCTAACAGTACCAAAGACTTAACTATTTACTTAAATTTGACTTAAAGAAATGATAAATGTTTGTGAGAATTTTTTTTTTTATTAAGCATGGTAACGTTTCACCACCCCCAACCTAGAACTTACATTGTCCTCAATGTAACAACTGCAAATTAAAGATAAAGAGAAAAGAGGAGAAAGATAACCTATTTCTTGAGAATGTGTAAGTAGTAATGAAGAAATGCAGGTGCATCCATCATATTCATCATTAAAGTGTATACAGACAGATTGCTGTGGACTTCTAACATCTCAACAAATATTTTTAGTTTTAACAATTATAAAAATTATTCACATATAATTAAACTAAAATAAACAATAAAATTAAGTAAATAAAACAAATAACAAAAAATTACCTAAAATGATGGGTTGCCTCCCATCCAGCGCTTAGTTTAACGTCTTAGCAAGACGTATCTTTTTGGTGCTAAGGGTTACTCAGCCAAATGCAATCCATTTCAGCAATGTTGTTTGGTTCTTCTAAATAAGGCTTGACACGATGGCCATTGACTTTGAACGTTTTTTGTGTCTTGGAGTCCAATAGTTCTACTACTCCATGTTCAAATACCTGAACTATTTTGAATGGTCCATCCCATCTTGATCTCAGCTTTTCTGGAAACAATCTCAAACGAGAGTTAAATAAAAGAACTTTCATTCCAGGGTGAAACATCTTAGGAACTAGCCTCTTGTCATGATAGCGCTTAGTACGCTCCTTGTATAATTTGGCATTCTCATAGGCTTCATTCCTAATTTCTTCCAACTCATGAAGCTGGAGTAATCATTTTTCACCTGCTTTATCTAAATCCATGTTTAACTCTTTAATTGCCCAATAAGCCTTGTGTTCAAGTTCAACTGAAAGGTGGCACGCTTTCCCAAAGATTAACCGGTAAGGGCTCATCCCAATAGGTGTTTTGTAAGTGGTGTGGTATGCCCATAAGGCATCATTTAACTTAAATGCCCAATCCTTCCTTGAAGGATGCATAGTGCGTTCCAATATTCCCTTAATTTGCCTATTACTTACTTCCACTAAACCGGAAGTTTGAGGATGATATGGAGTAGCTACTTTATGTGTGATGTTGTACTTGTTTAGTACTCCATCAAAGAGTTTGTTACAAAAATGGCTACCTCCATCACTTATTATAGCTCTAGGCGTTCCGAACCTACTGAATATTAAATCTTTCAAGAATTTCACAACAACATTAGCATCATTGGTTTTGGTGGGGATAGCTTCTACCCACTTGGATACATAATCCACAGCAAGCAAAATGTATTGAAAACCATTAGATGGGGGAAAAGGACCCATAAAGTCAATCCCCCATACATCAAAGAGTTCAACAACTAAATTAGATGTCAAAGGCATTTCATCTCTTTTGCTTATGTTTCTTGTTCTTTGACATCTATCACATTGTGCATAAAACATATGAGCATCTTTAAAAAGAGTGGGCCAAAAGAATCCAGACTGTAATACCTTACGGGCTGTCTTTTCACCTCCAAAATGACCCCCACAATGAAGTTCATGACAAAAAGTTAGAATGCTCTTATGTTCTTCTTCAAGTACACATCTCCGGATGACTTGATCTTGACCAATCTTGTATAAATAAGGGTCATCCCAGAAATAGTCCTTAATAGTTTTAAAAAACCTTTTCTTGACCTGATATGAAGTGTTAGGTCGCAAAACACCAGTGGCAAGATAGTTTACAATATCAGCATACCATGGGTTCGGACCTATGAAAAATAACTGTTCATCGGGAAAGGTTTCAACTATATCTTCATTACTCTCATCTTTAAGAGAATTGAAGTCAGAAATCAACCTAGATAAATGGTCAACTACTAAGTTTTCACTGCCTTTCTTATCCTTGATTTCTAGGTCAAATTCTTGTAAGAGTAAGACCCACCTGATTAATCTTGGCTTGGCATTTGGTTTACTTAATAGGTATCTTAAAGCAGCATGATCAGAATGCACAATCACTTTAGATCCTACTAAATAAGACCGAAATTTGTCTAAAAAGAATACTATAGCCAAGAATTCCTTTTCAGTGGTGGTATAATTCATTTGGGCATCATTGAGTGTTTTGCTAGCATAGTAGATGACATGCAAACGCTTATCCACTCTTTGTCCCAGGACTGCTCCAATAGCATAATCAGAAGCGTCACACATTATTTCAAAAGGTAAAGACCAGTTTGGTGCCATAATAACAGGGGTAGATGTTAGTTTATCTTTCAAGGTATTAAAGGAAATAAGGCAGTCATTGTTGAAATCAAAATAAGCATCTTTGGATAGCAAGTTACATAAGGGACGACTTATTTTAGAGAAATCTTTAATAAATCGTCTGTAAAATCCTGCATGTCCTAAGAAGCTTCTTATCCCCTTCACAGATGTAGGGGGAGGTACTTTGGATATCAATTCAACTTTTGCCTTATCAACTTCAATACCCTTGTTTGAAATTATATGTCCTAAAACTATCCCTTGTTGAACCATAAAATGACTTTTCTCCCAACTAAGGGTGAGATTGCATTCAATGCATCTTTCTAAAACCAAAGTCAATTTATGTAAGCAATCATCAAATGAGTTCCCAAAGACAGAGAAATCGTCCATGAAAATCTCAATGAATTTTTCCACCATGTCCGAGAAAATAGATATCATGCATCTCTGGAAAGTGGCAGGGGCATTGCATAACCCAAATGGAATTCTGCGAAAAGCAAATGTCCCAAAAGGACATGTAAATGTGGTCTTTTCCTGATCTTCTGGTGCTATGGGTACTTGATAATATCCAGACAATCCATCCAAAAAACAGTAAAATTCGTGCCCAGCTAATCTTTCCAACATTTGATCAATGAATGGAAGAGGAAAGTGATCCTTTTTCGTATATAAATTTAGTTTCCTAAAATCTATACACATTCTCCATCCAGTGATTATTCTAGTGGGCACTAATTCACTTTTGTCATTTTTAACAACTGTTATCCCATATTTCTTTGGTACCACATGCACTGGACTAACCCACTTACTATCCGCAATAGGATAGATAATCCCTTCTTCTAATAATTTAAGAATTTCTTTTTTAACTACCTCTTGCATGTTTGGGTTTAGTCTTCTTTGGGCCTCTCGTACAGGTTTAGCACCATCCTCCAAGTTGATCTTGTGCATACACATTGTTGGACTAATGCCTCTTATATCCCCTATACTCCAACCTATAGATTTCTTAAACTGTTTAAGCACTTTGATGAGTTCCTTTTCTTGTGGTTTGGTCAAGGTTGAAGAAATTATCACTGGATAAGTTTCTCCTTCTCCCAAAAACACATATTTTAAGTGCTCAGGTAAGTCTTTGAGTTCAAGTTCAGGTGGATTGGCCTCTTTAATGGATGAAGAACTGGGTAGATTTAAAAGTGTACTAGATTTTTTAATTACTTCATTATTGTCTAGTTGTTCAAGGTACCCCTTAATTTCTTCATCAAAATCTTCTTCAACCTTTTCAAGTGTAAGAACAGTTTCAAGCTTGTCTTCTATTCGGGTTTGGAAAAAGGTGCTTTGGACAAGATTATCCAAAGGATCAACATCGAATATTTCATCGATGGCAGAAATAGAAGGAAAAGGTGAAGAATCAAAAACTTTAAAATGAACAGTCTCTCCTAAGACTGTCATTGTCAAATTTCCATCTTGGACATCAATAATAGTTTTAGTAGTTGCCATAAATGGTCTACCAAGAAATATTGTGTGCTCTCTGTCCAATGCTGGATTTTCTTGCATATCCAGAACCACAAAGTCAACAGGTATTATCAGTTTGTCTACCTGTACCAACACATCCTCAACTATTCCCTCTGGATATTTAAGAGATCTATCTGCAAGTTGAAGGGACATAGTTGTGGGTTTTAAATCCCCTAGATTGAGCTGTAAGAATATAGAGTACGGCATCAAATTTATACTAGCACCTAAATCAAGCATTGCTTTAGCAACCTTCCTATCCCCCATAGTTATGTTTATAATAAAACTTCCAGGGTCTTTCAACTTAGGGGGTAGTTTGTGCTGAAGTACAGCGCTAGAAATTTCTGATACTACTACTCGTTCATTCAGTTCATACCTCCTTTTCTTAGTGTTTAACTCTTTGAAAAACTTGGCATATGAGGGCACATTCATGATCACTTCTAATAATGGTAAATTGATATTTACTTTAGAGAGCATATTAAAAAGATCATAGAATTGCTTATCTTGTTTGGATTCTTTTAACCGGTGGGGAAGAGGTACTTGCATCTGGTGTGGTTCTGTTGTCTTTTGAATTTTGGGGGTGTCAGATGACCCCCCAATGAGTTTTTCAGAAGGCTTGTTAAGTTTAACACTTGTTTCTCTTTTTTCCGAGATTAGAATATTGCCTTCTTTGTTACCTGAACTACAAGGTAGATTGTTAGATATTTCTGGTAAACTGGTATTGACTACCTTACCACTTCGAAGGGTTCTTACATCCTTTGCTTGTTCTGGTTGACTGGGCAACTTTCCTGGTTCTTTCTTTTGCATTTGTTCAGCCAGTTGCCCAACTTTAGATTCAATCCTTTTAACCAAAGCCTCCATGGTCTTCAACCTTTGATTAGTCATCAATTGGTTGTCACGACTAACTTGAATAAAAGCATTCAAGCTATCTTCTAAGGTTGGCTTAAAAGATTGGCTTGGTGGGTAAGGGTGGTTGTTATCCGACCTTAGTGTTGGATATTGGGTGTAGGCTGGGTGATTATAGGTGTTTGGATGATACCTTTGAAAAGATTGGACTTCCTCTATGGCTTCGACACTAGAATCACAAGTATATGAACAATTATGAGTACCATGCCCAATTGAACAACACACTTTACATACCTCTTGTTTTGAAATTTGGTGGGTAGTGAGAAATTGCACTTGTTTAGTCAATTCAGCAAGTTGCAAGGTTATCTCATTATCAGAGCCAACTTCATTGACCCTTGCTTTCCTTCTACCACCTCTTTGTTGGGAATTAGAACCCAATAGCTCATAAAGATTATAGGTTTCCTCTGCGGTTTTTTCTCCTACAGCAGCATTATCAACCATGTATTGACTCTGCAGTGTCAATCCATCATAAAAGAATTGGTTTTGTAGCTGTAATGGAAAGCTATGATTTTGACATTGAATGAAAAGGAGTTTGAATCGTTCCCAAGCTTCATGAAAGGGCTCTTCATACATTTGAGAAAATGTTGCTATCTTTGTTCTTAGATCAACAGTCTTTTGATGGGAATAGAACCTACCCATAAAAATTTCATAGACTGCCTCCCAAGTTTTAAGAGAACCTGATTGTAGAGTAATGAACCATGACCAAGCTTTATCTTTGAGGGTGTAAGGAAAACACCTCATCCTAAGTTGATCTTCATTAATTGCATGTAGTAGAAAGGTTTGGATAATAGCATAGAATTCTCGAATGAAATGCAAAGGGTCTTCATTAGGGATACCGTAAAAGGAAGGCAACAAAGAATAATGAATCTTTTTCAATTCGTAATTCCTTGCAGCCTCTTGTAATTGGATGCCGGAAGTTACATTGCCAATGATTGGCATTGTATAGTCTTTCATCTTTTTCCGCCTATCTTCAGCATCTCCCATGGATGTTTGTAGTTGAAAATGATCCTCCTCCTATTGTGTATCAACATTTTGCTCTTAAAAAACAATAGTAGATATCTCTAAGAAATATTTATAACTTGATAAAACGTAAAGGCTTAAAGCAAAAAGGTGCAAGGAACCTAAATTTTTTTGTTTTGTTTTTTTTTTTTTAATTTTAATTTTAACGAATGGACACAATTTTTGAAAAAAACGAATTTATTTCATTTGAATTTTATTACACGCAAAATGAAACTAAAACAAAGGAAAATACAATAATGGGTGACCTCCCATGTAGGACTAAAATTTATCGTCTTCTAGTAAGACGTTGCTTGGAGATTGCAGAATGAAAAACTCAATGTCTCCTCTTCATTGAATTCATTTGACTATCAAATTAGTCTTTGCTTTGTTTTTGCAAATGTTCAACTAACTGTTCTACTTGAACTTCCACCTTTTTGATAGAAGCTTCCACAGAGTCCAACCGTTGATTGGTTTTAGATTGGTTATCCCTACAAACTTGAATAAAAGAATTCAAGTTGTCCTCCAGGGTTGGTTTATTGGGAATGCTTCTTGGAATAGGTGGGTGGAATTGCTGGCCTGCCTGGTTTGAGCTTTGAGTGAAAGGAGGATTGTTTTGCCTCCAGGAGAAATTTGGATGACTTCTCCACCCAGGATTATAGGTATTTGAATTGGGATCAAACCTTGGTCTCTATTGATATGCTCCCAACACATTAACCTGTTCAGGTCCAGTTGTTGTTTCTCCTTGATATGGACAGGCTTCAGTACCATGTCCTATGTTGCTATACAAACCATATTGTTCATTATTGGTGTTGGTTTGTGTAGTGAGAAGGGCAACTTGCTTGGTCAGTTGAACAAGTTGTTGTTGAACTTCATTACTGGAGTCGATTTCATGAACTCCAGCTTTTCTCACTCGGGAGCTTTTCTGTTGCGAATTAGCACCCAACATCTCAAAGAGGTTATACGTCTCTGAGGCAGTCTTTTCTCCTATTGCTCCTCCTGCAGCGTTGTCGACGATGAACTCACATTGTTGTGTAAGTCCATCGTAAAAGAATTGGTTCTGCAACTGTAGGGGAAAGCTGTGATGGGGACATTGAGTGAGAAACATTTTGAACCTATCCCAAGCTTCATGGAATGGTTCTCCTTCCATCTGAGAAAAAGTAGCAATCTTTCCTCTCAACTCTGATGTTTTTTTATGGGAATAGAATTTTCCCATGAATTTATTGTAAATGTTACCCCATGTCATCAGAGAACCTGGGGGAAGTGACATCAACCAAGCTTTGGCCTTATTCTTTAAGGTGTAGGGGAAACATCTCATTCTAAGTTGATCCTCGTTTAGAATACCGAGGGGGAATGTTTGGACCGTAGCATAGAAATCTCTCATGAAGGAAAGAGAATCTTCATTAGGTAGCCCATAAAAGGAAGGAAGCATAGGAAAATGAATATTTTTTAGGTCATAATTCCGAGCAGCCTCACCCAACTGGATAGCGGCAGTTGCCGTGCCAATCACCGGTCTTGCAAACTCCTTCATAGTAGTTTCCCTAACATGTTGGTTTTCTTCCATTTCTTTCAGTTCTAGTAAAGGATTAAGACTTGGTTCTATGTTTGGCTCAAAAACAGGTTGATGGGTGGAATCTAGTTTTGTTGACACTTGTTTAAATTTATGAATATTATTTACATATGGTGTAAGGGGGTTTCCTAAGGATCTCCTACCACGCATAGACTATTGTAAACGTAAATTTAAAACTCATGTCAACAAAATAAAAAATTTAGACAAAATTTACATGGTATTTAATACAAAACACTAAACAAAACTAAAGCAAAAACTTTTTTTTATTTTTTTTAATTTGTTTTTTAATTTTAATTTTTTTTAATTTTTTTTTAAATAACATAATCAGTATTAACCAAGAGTGCTCCCAGGAAAGAATGGTGGTGCAACGGCTCCTTAAAAACCATTCTCCTAGCCAGAACAACGTTCCCAGAAAAGATTAGTGGCACAAAGGCTTCCAAGAACTAGTCTCCTAGACAGAACTCCCTTAGATTTATACTTTTCATGTTATTTAGTTAATTATGTATAAATTCAAGTAATTTTTTTTTGAACGGTAATTTTATTTTACTATTCACGCTATATTATTTCTTATTAACTTAAAATTTTTGAAAGTTTAATTTTTGAAATTTTTTTTTTACTATTCATGAACGGTAAAAAAAATTTATTCAAATTTCAAATTATTTTTACAATTAAAAAAAATTATTTTTTTTATTTTTTTTTATTTTTTTTTCTTATGAATTTTGAAATTTGATTATTATTTTTTTATTATTAAAAAAATCACAATTATTTACAGCACAAAAATGTTTTTAAAATTTCGATAAATAATTTAAAAACGCTATTCCTTCCCCAGCAACGGCGCCAAAAACTTGATGAGCGAAAACTGGCATCGCCGATTCTCTCCAATACTTTGGTTTTAATATTTATAAAACTCTCGCAAGTACACGAATCATTTCGTAGAAAATGATAAGTATACTCCTAAGGTCGATCTAAGGAAGGAATGTATGTGGTTTTTAATTTATTATTCAAACTTTTAAAAACGAAATTAAATCCTAAACATCCTGTCACGATAGTTTGGTTTTTGTGTTCCTAATCTAATAACATAAAAATAAACATAGATACAAATTCAATAAATATTTATGCAAATTTTATCATTTATATTAGTGGAGTATTTATGGATATAATAACTAAATTAATTATGCTTGCTCATATTATCTAGGTTATTAAAGATATAAATTGATATTTTATTGATTCTCTCTTTTTTATATTAATACCACCTTTGGTGGGGTTAGATATTCTTTGTTAACTAAACAAATCAATTAACACCTATGGGTGGGGTTGATAACTAATTTGTTAATTAAATTATTTCCTTTTTCTAAGAGATTGAAAATGAACCATTCAAATGCCATCTTTGGTGGGGTTAGACAGTTTAAACTTTATTCAAGGTGTCCAAATTAAACATAAGAATTTAATTATCCGAGTACTAACTTTCAAGTTTTAAAACCACTATTGAAAACATGTTTTCAATACATTTTCACATAATAATTCTTATAAAAACTTTTGAAATAGAGTTTCACTCTAACTACCGGGCGATTGTACCAACAAATAAAAGAGCACTACTCTAAATTAGACCGGATAACTAAACCTTAAAATATAATTTTCAGATTTAAGTTTGTAATGAAAAATAATATATTTCTCTCTAACATTCTTAATATAAAATCTTGAATAAAAATAAAATCAATTCATTTTAGAATTTTTTACCTATTTAATATTTCGCAAGCATAACAACGTTATTATTACATCATGATTATAAATAGCCAGCACAGTTAAATTTAATCACAGACAAATTAAATATAACATGTAAGAATAAAGCATAAAAAATAACTGTAAAGAAAATAAAATCCTTACAGAACTTCGACGCTATTCCCGTTGCTGGAAAACCTCCAAGCGGAATTTGCACTCCCATTTATTGAATCAAAAACCTAAAAAATTACAAAAACATAACTAGTTCTTCCCAAAAAGGGAAGAACTCTAAAACTAAGAGAAATGAACTAAAAACTAAGAAAGAAACTAACAAAAGCTTAGAAACTAAGAAAGAAACTAAGAAAAACTCAAAAACTAAGAAATGAGAGAAAGAAAGAAGAGAGAAGTGTGTTTTGAAGGTGTGTTTTGAAGTGAAGGGAAGGGGGTATTTATAGGTGAGGATAGAGAGAAAAAATGAGTAAAAAAATGTTAAAAAAATGTAAAAACGCGTATTGGAAATGCTGAGGTCATTAATGACGTCATCATGACGTCCTGGGGCCGGCTGCACGTTAAAAATGGGGCGAAAAGGCATCGGCGCGCGCGGAAGGGGCTGCTGGGCGCGATTTTCTCCTTTTTCACATTTTTGACCCATTTTGTCCAATTTTTCCATGTTTGTTGACCTTTCCCCACTTATTTATTAATATATTTGTGATATATTGCTTCAAGTATTCCTCTTTGAGTCTTTACGTTGCGTTTTTAAGCCAAAATACCTGAAAAACAATAAAAATGCCCGTGATTCCGAAAAAGACAAATTTATATAAATATATGATAAAACATATAAATATATATATTTTTAATCAATTAATGTGCATAAAATCATGGTTATTTTAGTGCTTTTTGAGCACTCATCAGTGCCACCGTTGCGGGGAATGATGGGCACCTCTAACACTCCGTTGGCAGAACCATGTCAAACGATGGAATTTTAGGGCAATTTTTTTCATATGTTTAGAATAGTATGTCATCTCGTACTGGAAAGTTTCATGATTTTATGGACATTGGAAGTATTTTTAGTCATTTTTTGAAGTATAGGAATATTCATGAAAATAGAAAATTTGGCAAAAATTATTATTTCTTGTTATACGCAATTCCTTTCGTCATCTAAGATTTATTGATCACAAAATATTACGTTTGGCATGGTATAAATACGAAGATGACATGAAATGCTCTTTTTGAGTTGCCACCGTTGCGGGCATTGATAGGCACCTCTAACACCCCGTGGGCAAAACCATGTCAATCGACGGAATTTTAGGGCGATTATTTTTACACATGTTTAAAATAGTATGTCATCTCGTACTGGAAAGTTTCATGATTTTATGGAAAAGGTAAGTATTTTTAGTCATTTTATGAAGTATTCGAAAAATCATGGAAATTGGAAATTTGGAAAAATTTATTATATCTTGTTGGATGCAATTCCTTTCATCATCTAATATTTATTGATCACAAAATATTACGTTTGGCATGGTTTAAATACGAAGATGACATGGAATGCTCGTTTTGAGGTGCCACCATTGCGGGCATTGATAGGCACCTCTAACATCGAGTGGAAAAAACATTGTCAAACGATGGAATTTTAGGGCGTTTGTTTTCACACATGTTTAGAATAGTATTCCATCTCGTACTCGAAACTTTCCTGATTTTCTTGACACGGGAAGTATTTTTAGTCATTTTTTGAAGTCACAAACTTCACAAAATCATGAAAAATAGATAATTCAGACAAAACTATTGGTTCTTGTTGGATGCAATTCCTTTCATCATCTAAGATTTATTGATCAAAAAATATTACGTTTGCATGGTATAAATAAGAAGATGACAAGGAATGCTCGTTTTGAGGTGCCACCGTTGCGGGCATTGATGGGTACCTCTAAAACCCCGTGAGCCGAACCATGTCAAACGATGGAATTTTAGGGCAATTTTTTTTTACACATGTTTATAATAGTATGTCATCTCGTACTGGAAAGTTTTATGATTTTATGGACACGGGAAGTATTTTTAGTCATTTTTTGAAGTATTCGAAAAATCATGAAAAATAGGAAATTCGGGAAAAATTGTTATTTCTTATTGCATGCAATTCCTTTCATCATCAAAGATTTATTCATCACAAAATATTAGATTTGGAACAGTAAAAATACGAAGATGACAAGGAATTCTCGTTGTGAGGTGCCACCACTGCGTGGATTGATAGGCACATCTAACACCACGTGGGAAAAAGCATGTCAAACGATGAAATTTTAGTGAGATTTTTTTCACACATGTTTAGAATTGTATGCCATCTCGTACTGGAAAGTGCATGATTTTATGGAAATGGGAAGTATTTTTAGTCATTTTTTGAATACACAAACTTCAGAAAATCAGGAAAACTATTGGTTCTTGTTGGATTCAATTCCTTTCATCATCTAAGATTTACTGATCACTAAATATTAGATTTGGCATTGTATAAATACGAAGATGACAAGGAATGCTCGTTTTGAGGTACCACCGTTGCGGGCATTGATGGGCACCTCTAACACCCGTGATCAAAACCAGGTCAATCGATGGAATTTTAGGGCGATTTTTTTTATACATGTTTAGAATAGTATAAAATCTCGTACTGGAAAGTTTCATGATTTTATGGACACGGGAAGTATTTTTAGTCATTTTTTGAAGTATTCGAAAATTAATGAAAATAGGAAATTCGAAAAAAATTATTATTTCTTTTTGGATGCAATTCCAATCATCATCTAAGATTTATTAATCACAAAATATTATGTTTGGCATGGTATAAATTCGAAGATGACATAGAATGCACTTTTTGAGGTGCCACCGTTGCGGGCATTGATGGGCACCTCTAACACCCCGTGGGCAAAACCATGTCAATCGATGGAAATGAAGGGCGGTTGTTATGACTAATGTTTAGAATAGTATGCGATCTCGTACTGGAAAGTTTCATTATTTTATGGAAACGGGAAGTATTTTTAGTCATTTTTTGAAGTATTCGACAAATCATGAAAAATAGGGAATTCGGAAAAACTTATTATTTCTTGTTGGATGCAATTCCTTTTATCATCTAAGATTTATTGGTCACAAAATATAAGGTTTGTCACGGTAGAAGCACGAAGATGACAAGGAATGCTCGTTTTCAGGTTCCACCGTTGCGGGTATTGATGGGCACCTTTAACACCCCGTGGGCAAAACCATGTCAAACTATGGAATTGTAGGGCGATTGTTTTCACACATATTTACAATATTATTCCATCTCGTAGTGGAAAGTTTCATGATTTTATTGACAAGGGAAGTATTTTTAGTCATTTATGGATGTCACAAAATTCAGAAAATCATGAAAAAAAAGAAAATTCAGCCAAAACATTTGGTTCTTGTTGGATAAAATTCCTTTCATCAACTAAGATTTATTGATAACAAAATATTAAGTTTGGAATGGTAAAAATACGAAGATTACAAGGAATGCTCGTTTTGAGGTGCCACCGTTGCGGGTATTGATGGGCACCTCTAACACCCCGTGGGCAAAACCATGTCAATCGATGGAATTTTAGGGCGATGGTTTTTATTCATGTTTTGAATAGTATGTCATCTCGTACTGGAAAGTGTCATGATTTTATGAACACGGGAAGTATTTTTAGTCATTTTTTGAAGTATTCGAAAATTCATGAAAATAGGAAATTCGGCTAAAATTATTATTTCTAGTTGGATGCAATTCCTTTCATCATCTAAGATTTATTGATCACAAAATTGTATGTTTGGCATGGTATAAATATGAAGATGACATGGAATGCTCGTTTTGAGGTGCCACCGTTAGGGGCATTGATGGACACCTCTAACACCCCGTGGGCAGAACATGTCAAACGATGGAATTTTAGGGAAATTTTGTTTTACACATGTTTAGAATAGTATGTCATCTCGTACTGGAAAGTTTCATGATTTTATGGAAACGGGAAGTATTTTTAGTCATTTATTGAAATATTCGACAAATCATGAAAAATAGTAAATTCGGCAAAAATTATTATTTCTTGGTGGATGCAATTCCTTTCATCATCTATGATTTATTGATCATAGAATATTAGGTTTGTCACGGTAGAAGTACGAAGATAACAAGGAATACTCGTTTTGAGATGCCACCGTTGCGGGTATTGATGGGCACCTTTAACACCCCGTATGAAAAACCATGTCAAACGATAGAATTGTAGAGCGTATGTTTTCACACATGTTTAGAATAGTATTACATCTCATACTGGAAAGTTTCATGATTTTATTGACAAGGGAAGAATTTTTAGTCATTTTTGGAAGTCACAAAATTCAAAAAATCATGAAAAAAAGAAAATTCGGCTAAAACTTTTGGTTCTTGTTGGATACAATTCCTTTCATCATCTAAGAGTTATTGATCACAAAATATTAGGTTTGGAACTGTAAAAATACGAAGATTACAAGAAATACTCGTTTTGAGGTGCCACCGTTTCGGGCATTGATGGGGGTCTCCAACACCACGTGGGCCGAACCATGTCAATCGATGGAATTTTAGGGCGATTTTTTTATACATGTTTAGAATAGTATATAATCTCGTACTGGAAAGTTTCATGATTTTATGGACACGGGAAGTATTTTAAGTCATTTTTTGAAGTATTCGAAAATTCATGAAAATAGGAAATTCGGCAAAAATTATTATTTCTTTTTGGATGCAATTCCATTCATCATCTAAGATTTATTAATCACAAAATATTACGTTTGGCATGGTATAAATACAAAGATGACATGGAATACTCGTTTTGAGGTGCCACCGTTGTGGGCATTGATGGGCACATCTAACACCCCGTGGGAAAAACCATGTCAATCGATGGAATTTTAGGGCGGTTGTTTTGACTAATGTTTAGAATAGTATGTCATCTCGTACTAGAAAGTTTCATGATTTTATTGAAACGGGATGTATTTTTAGTCATTTTTTGAAGTATTCGACAAATCATGAAAAATAGGAAATTCGGCAAAAATTATTATTTCTTGTTGGATGCAATTCCTTTTACCACCTAAGATTTATTTATCACAAAATATTAGGTTTGGAACAGTAAAAATACGAAGACGACAAGGATTGCACGTTTTGAGGTGCCACCGTTGTGGGCATTGATGGGCACCTCTAACACCCCGTGCGCAGAACCATGTCAAACGATGTAATTTTAGGGCGATTTTTTTCATACATGTTTACAATAGTATTCCATCTCGTACTGGAAAGTTTCATGATTTTATTGACAAGGGAAGTATTTTTAGTCATTTTTGGAAGTCACAAAATGCAAAAAATCATGAAAAATAGATAATTCGGCCAAAACTATTGGTTCTTATTGGATGCAATTCCTTTCATCCTCTAAGATTTATTGATAAAAAAATATTACGTTTGGTATGGTACAAATAAGAAGATGACAAGGAATGCTCGTTTTGAGGTGCCACCGTTGCGGGCATTGATAGGTACCTCTAACATTCCATTCGCAAAACCATGTAAATCGATGGAATTGTAGGGCGATTATTTTCACACATGTTTACAATAGTATTCCATCTCATACTGGAAAGTTTCATGATTTTATTGACAAGGGAAGTATTTTTAGTCATTTTTGGAAGTCACAAAATTCAAAAAATCATGAAAAAAAGAAAATTCGGCCAAAACTTTTGGTTCTTGTTGGATACAATTCCTTTCATCATCAAAGATTTATTGATCAAAAAATATTAGGTTTGGAACTGTAAAAATACGAAGATTACAAGAAATACTCGTTTTGAGGTGCCACCGTTGCGGGCATTGATGGGCACCTCCAACACCACGTGGGCCGAACCATGTCAAACGATGGAATTTTAGGGCAATTGTTTTTACACATGTTTAGAATAGTATATCATCTCGTACTGGAAAGTTTTATGATTTTATGGAGACGGGAAGTATTTTTAGTCATTTTTTGAAGAATTCAAAAAATCATGAAAAATAAGAAATTCGGGAAAAATTATTATTTCTTGTTGCATGCAATTCCTTTCATCATCAAAGATTTATTGATCACAAAATATTAGGTTTGGAACAGTAAAAATACGAAGATGACAAGGAATGCTCGTTTTGAGGTACCACCGTTGCGGGCATTGATGGGCACCTCTAACACCCGTGATCAAAACCAGGTCAATCGATGGAATTTTAGGGCGATTTTTTTTATACATGTTTAGAATAGTATAAAATCTCGTACTGGAAAGTTTCATGATTTTATGGACACGGGAAGTATTTTTAGTCATTTTTTGAAGTATTCGAAAATTCATGAAAATAGGAAATTCGGTAAAAATTATTATTTCTTTTTGGATGCAATTCCATTCATCATCTAAGATTTATTAATCACAAAATATTACGTTTGGCATGGTATTAATACAAAGATGACATGGAATGCTCGTTTTGAGGTGCCACCGTTGCGGGCATTGATGGGCACCTATAACACCCCGTGTGCAAAACCATGTCAATCGATGGAATTTAAGGGCGGTTGTTTTGACTAATGTTTAGAATAGTATGCCATCTCGTACTAGAAAGTTTCATGATTTTATTGAAACGGGATGTATTTTTAGTCATTTTTTGAAGTATTCGAAAAATCATGAAAAATAGGAAATTCGGCAAAAATTATTATTTCTTGTTGGATGCAATTCCTTTTACCATCTAAGATTTATTGATCATAAAATATAAGGTTTTTCACGGTAGAAATACGAAGGTGACAAGGAATGCTCGTTTTTGAGGTGCCACCTTGCGGGTATTGATAGGCACCTTTAACACCCCGTGGGCAAAACCATATCAAACGATGGAATTGTAGGGCGATTGTTTTCACACATGTTTACAATAGTATTCCATCTCGTACTGGAAAGTTTCATGATTTTATTGACAAGGGAAGTATTTTTAGTCATTTTTGGAAGTCACAAAATGCAGAAAATCATGAAAAATAGATAATTCGGCCAAAACTATTGGTTCTTATTGGATGCAATTCCTTTCATCATCTAAGATTTATTGATCAAAAAATATTACGTTTGGTATGGTATAAATAAGAACATGACAAGGAATGCTCGTTTTGAGGTGCCACCGTTGCGGGCATTGATAAGTACCTCTAACACCCCGTGGGTAAAACCATGTTAATCGATGGAATTTTAGGGCGATTATTTTTATACATGTTTAGAATAGTATGTCATCTTGTACTGGAAAGTTTCATGATTTTATGGACACGGGAAGTATTTTTAGTCATTTTTTGAAGTATACGAAAATTGAGGAAAATAGGAAATTCTACAAAAATTATTATTTCTTGTTGGATGCAATTCCTTTCATCATCTAAGATTTATTGATCACAAAATATTACTTTTGGCATGGTATAAATACGAAGATGACATGGAATGCTCGTTTTGAGGTGCCCCCGTTGCGGGCATTGATGGGCACCTCTAACATTCCATTCGCAAAACCATGTCAATCGATGGAATTGTAGGGCGATTGTTTTCACACATGTTTACAATAGTATTCCATCTTGTACTCGAAAGTTTCATGATTTTATTGACAAGGGAAGTATTTTTAGTCATTTTTGGAAGTCATAAAATTCAGAAAATCATGAAAAAAAGAAAATTCGGCCAAAACTTTTGGTTCTTGTTGGATACAATTCCATTCATCATCTAAGATTTATTGATCACAAAATATTAGGTTTGGATCGGTAAAAATACAAAGATTACAGGGAATGCTCGTTTTTAGATGCCACCATTGCGGGCATTGATGGGCACCTCTAACACCCCGAGGGCAAAACCATGTCAATCGATGGAATTTTAGAGCGATTTTTTTTATACATGTTTTGAATAGTATGTCATCTCGTACTGGAAAGTTTCATGATTTTATTGACGCGGGAAGTATTTTTAGTCATTTTTTGAAGTATTCGAAAATTCATGAAAATAGGAAATTCTTCAAAAATTATTATTTCTTGTAGGATGCAATTCCTTTCATCATATAAGATTTACTAATCATAAAATATTAGGTTTGGCATAGTATAAATACGAAGATGACAAAGAATGCTCGTTCTGAGCTGGCACCGTTGCGGGCATTCCTAGGCACCTCTAACATCATGTGGGCCAAACCATATCAATCGATGGAATTATAGGGAGATTGTTTTTACACATGTTTAGAATATTATGCCATCTCGTACTGGAAAGTTTCATGATTTTAATGACACGGGAAGTATTTTTAGTCATTTTTAGAAGTCGCAAACTTCGAAAAATCATGAAAAATAGAAACTTCGGCCAAATCTATTGGTTCTTGTTGGATGCAATTCCTTTCATCGTCTAAGATTTATTGATCACAAAATATTAGGTTTGGAACGGTAAAAATATGAAGATTACAAGGAATGCTCGTTTTGAGGTGCCACCGTTGCGGGCATTGATGGGAACCTCTAACACCCCGTGGTCAAAACCCGGTCAAACGATGTAATTTTAGGGCGATTTTTTTTTACACAGGTTTAGAATAGTATGACATCTCGTACTGGAAAGTTTCATGATTTTATGGAAACGGGAAGTATTTTTAGTCTTTTTTTGAAGTATTGGAAAAATCATGAAAATAGAAAATTCGGCCAAAACTCTTGTTTATTGTTGGATGCAATTCCTTTCATCGTCTAAGATTTATTGATCACGAAATATTAGGTTTGGAACAGTAAAAATACGAAGACGACAAGGATTGCACGTTTTGAGGTGCCACCGTTGTGGGCATTGATGGGCACCTCTAACACCCCTTGCGCAGAACCATGTCAAACGATGTAATTTTAGGGCGATTTTTTTTTACATAGGTTTAGAATAGTATGACATCTCGTACTGGAAAGTTTCATGATTTTATGGAAACGGGAAATATTTTTAATTATTTTTTGAAGTATAGGAAAAATCATGAAAAATAGGAAATTCAACAAATATTATTATTTCTTGTTGGATGGAATTCCTTTCATCAGCTAAGATTTATTGATCACAAAATATTAGATTTGGCACAGTAAAAATAAAAAGATGACAAAGAATGCTCGTTTTGAGGTGCCACCGTTGCGTGCAATGATAGGCACTTCTAACACCTCGTGGGCAAAACCATATCAATCGATGGAATTATAGGGAGATTATTTTTACACATGTTTAGAATATTATGTTATCTCGTACTAGAATGTTTCATGATTTTATTGACACGGGAAGTATTTTTAGTCATTTTTGGAAGTCACATACTTCGAAAAATCATGAAAAATGGAAACTTCAGCCAAAACTCTTGGTTCTTGTTGGATGCAATTCCTTTCATCATCTAAGATTTATTCAGCACAAAATATTAGGTTTGGAACGGTAAAAATACGAAGACGACAAGGATTTCACATTTTGAGGTGCCACCGTTGTGGGCATTGATGGGCACCTCTAACACCGCGTGGGTAGAACCATGTCAAACGATGTAATTGTAAGGCGATTTTTTTTACACAGGTTTAGAATAGTATGACATCTCGTATTGGAAAGATTCATGATTTTATGGAAACGGGAAGTATTTTTAGTCATTTTTTGAAGTATTGGAAAAATCATGAAAATAGAAAATTCGGCCAAAACTATTGTTTCTTGTTGGATGCAATTCCTTTCATCGTCTAAGATTTATTGATCACAAAATATTAGGTTTGTCAAGGTAGAAATACGAAGATGACAATGAATGCTCGTTTTGAGGTGCCTCTGTTGCGGGCATTGATGGGCACCTCTAACACCCCGTGGGTAGAACCATGTCAAATGTTAGAATTTTAGGGCGTTTTTTTTTACACAGGTTTAGAATGGTATGACATCTCGTAATGAAAAGTTTCATGATTTTATGGAAACGGAAAGTATTTTTAGTCATTTTTTGAAGTATGGGAAAAATAATGAAAAATAGGAAATTTGGCAAATATTATTATTTCTTGTTGGATGTAATTCCTTTCATCAGCTAAGATTTATTGATCACAAAATATTAGATTTGGCACAGTAAAAATAAAAAAGACGACAAAGAATGCTCGTTTTGAGGTGCCATCGTTGCGTGCAAAGATGGGCACCTCTAACACCCCGTGGGCAAAACCATGTCAAACGATGGAATTTTAGGGCGATTTTTTTCACACATGTTTAGAATAGTATGTCATCTCGTACTAGACAATTTCATGATTTTATTGACACGGGAAGTATTTTTAGTCATTTTTGGATGTCACAAACTTCGGAAAATCATGAAAATAGAAAATTCGGCCAAAACTATTGGTTCTTGTTGGATGCAATTCCTTTCATCGTCTAAGATTTACTCATCACAAAATATTAGGTTTGGAACGGTAAAAATACGAAGACGACAAGGAATGCTTGTTTTGAGGTGCCACCGTTGCGGGCATTGATGGGCACCTCTAACACCCCATGGGCAGAACCATGTCAAACGATAGAATTATAGGGCGATTTTTTTTACACATGTTTAGAATAGTATGTCATCTCGTACTGGAAAGTTTCATGATTTTATGGACACGGGAAGTATTTTTAGTCATTTTTTGAAGTATTGGAAAAATCATGAAAAATAGGAAATTCGACAAATATTATTATTTCTTGTTGGATGCAATTCCTTTCATTATCTAAGGTTTATTGATCACAAAATATTAGATTTGGCACAGTAAAAATAAAAAGACGACAAAGAATGCTCGTTTTGAGGTGCCACCGTTGTGTGCATTGATGGGCACCTCTAACACCACCTGGGCAAAACCATGTCAAACGATGGAATTTCAGGCGATTTTTTTCACACATGTTTAGAATTGTATGTCATCTTGTACTGGAAAGTGCATGAATTTATGGAAACGGGAAGTATTTTTAGTCATTTTTTGAAGACACAAACTTCCGAAAATCATGAAAAATAGAAAATTTGGTCAACACTATTGGTTCTTGTTTGAGGCAATTCCTTTCATCATCTAAGATTTATTGATCACAAAATATTAGGTTTCGAACGGTAAAAATACGAAGACGATAAGGAATGCTTGTTTTGAGGTGCCACCGTTGCGGGCATTGATGGGCACCTCTAACACCCCGTGGGCAGAACCATGTCAAACGATAGAATTATAGGTTGATTTTTTTTACACATGTTTAGAATAGTATGTCATCTCTTACTGGAAAGTTTCATGATTTTATGGACACGGGAAGTATTGTTAGTCATTTTTTGAAGTCACAAACTACGGAAAATAATGAAAAATAGAAAATTCGGCCAAAACTATTGTTTCTTGTTGGATGCAATTCCTTTCATCATCTAAGATTTATTGATCACAAATTATTATGTTTTGTCAAGGTAGAAATACGAAGATGACAATGAATGCTCGTTTTGAGGTGCCACTGTTGCGGGCATTGATGGGAACCTCTAACACCCCGTGGACAGAACTCTGTCAAACGATAGAATTTTAGGGCGATTTTTTTTACACATGTTTAGAATAGTATGACATCTCGTACTGAAAAGTTTCATGATTTTATGGAAACGGAAAGTATTTTTAGTCATTTTTTGAAGTATGGGAAAAATCATGAAAAATAGGAAATTTGGCAAATATTATTATTTCTTGTTGGATGTAATTCCTTTCATCAGCTAAGATTTATTGATAACAAAATATTAGATTTGGCACAGTAAAAATAAAAAGACGACAAAGAATGCTCGTTTTGAGGTGCCACCGTTGCGTGCAATGATGGGCACCTCTAACACCCCGTGGGCAAAACCATGTCAAATAATGGAATTTTAGGGCGATTTTTTTCACACATGTTTAGAATTGTATGTCATTTCGTACTAGAAAGTTTCATGATATTATTGACACGGGAAGTATTTTTAGTCATTTTTGGATGTCACAAACATTCGGAAAATCATGAAAATAGAAACTTCGGCCAAAACTATTGGTTCTTGTTGGATGCAATTCCTTTCATCGTCTAAGATTTACTGATCACAAAATATTAGGTTTGGAACGGTAAAAATACGAAGACGACAAAGAATGCTTGTTTTGAGGTGCCACCGTTGCGGGCATTGATGGGCACCTCTAACACCCCGTGGGCAGAACCATGTCAAACGATTGAATTATAGGGCGATTTTTTTTACACATGTTTATAATAGTATGTCCTCTCGTACTGGAAAGTTTCATGATTTTATGGACACGGGAAGTATTTTTAGTCATTTTTTGAAGTATTGGAAAAATCATGAAAAATAGGAAATTCGACAAATATTATTATTTCTTGTTGGATGCAATTCCTTTCATCACCTAAGATTTATTGCTCACAAAATATTAGATTTGGCACAGTAAAAATAAGAAGATAACAAAGAATGCTTGTTTTGAGGTGCTACCGTTGTGTGCATTGATGGGCACCTCAAACACCCCGAGGGCAAAACCATGTTAAACGATGGAATTTTAGGTTGATATTTTTCACACACGTTTAGAATTGTATGTCATATCGTACTGAAAAGTTTCATGATTTTATTGACACGGGAAGTATTTTTAGTCATTTTTGGAAGTCACAAGCTTCGGAAAATCAAGAAAAATAGAAACTTCGACAAAACTATTGGTTCTTGTTGATTGCAATTCCTTTCATCATCTAAGATTTATTAATCACAAAATATTAGGTTTGGCATCGTATAAATACGAAGATTGCAAGGAATGCTCGTTCTGAGCTGCCACCGTTGCGGGCATTCCTAGGCACCTCTAACATCCTGTGGCCAAAACCATATCAATCGATGGAATTATAGGGAGATTATTTTTACACATATTTAGAATATTATGCCATCTCGTACTGGAAAGTTTCATGATTTTATTGACACGGGAAGTATTTTTAGTCATTTTTGGAAGTCGTAAACTTCGAAAAATCATGAAAAATAGAAACTTCGGCCAAATCTATTGGTTCTTGTTGGATGCAATTCCTTTCATCGTCTAAGATTTATTGATCACAAAATATTAGGTTTGGAACGGTAAAAATATGAAGATTACAAGGAATGCTCGTTTTAAAGTGCCACCGTTGCGGGCATTGTTGGGCACCTCTAACACCCCGTGGGTAGAACTCTGTTAAACGATAGAATTTTAGGGCGATTTTTTTTACACATGTTTAGAATAGTATGACATCTCGTACTGAAAAGTTTCATGATTTTATGGAAACGGAAAGTATTTTTAGTCATTTTTTGAAGTATGGGAAAAATCAAGAAAAATAGGAAATTTGGAAAATATTATTATTTCTTGTTGGATGTAATTCCTTTCATTATCTAAGATTTATTGATCACAAAATATTAGATTTGGCACAGTATAAATAAAAAGACGACAAAGAATGCTCGTTTTGAGGTGCCACCGTTGCGTGCAATGATAGGCACCTCTAACACCCCGTGGGCAAAACCATGTCAAACGATGGAATTTTATGGCGATTTTTTTCACACATGTTTAGAATTGTATGTCATCTCGTACTAGACAATGTCATGATTTTATTGACACGGGAAGTATTTTTAGTCATTTTTGGATGTCACAAACTTCGGAAAATCATGAAAATAGAAAATTCGGCCAAAACTATTGGTTCTTGTTGGATGCAATTCCTTTCATCGTCTAAGATATACTGGTCACAAAATATTAGGTTTGGAACGGTAAAAATACGAAGACGACAAGGAATGCTTGTTTTGAGGTGCCACCGTTGCGGGCATTGATGGGCACCTCTAACAGCCCGTGTGCAGAACCATGTCAAACGATAGAATTATAGGGCGATTTGTTTTACACATGTTTAGAATAGTATGACATCTCGTACTGAAAAGTTTCATGATTTTATGGAAACGGAAAGTATTTTTAGTCATTTTTTGAAGTATGGGAAAAATCATGAAAAATAGGAAATTTGGAAAATATTATTATTTCTTGTTGGATGTAATTCCTTTCATTATCTAAGGTTTATTGATCACAAAATATTAGATTTGGCACAGTAAAAATAAAAAGACGACAAAGAATGCTCGTTTTGAGGTGCCACCGTTGCGTGCAATGATGGGCACCTCTAACACCCCGTGGGCAAAACCATGTCAAACGATGGAATTTTATGGCGATTTTTTTCACACATGTTTAGAATTGTATGTCATCTCGTACTAGACAATGTCATGATTTTATTGACACGGGAAGTATTTTTAGTCATTTTTGGATGTCACAAACTTCGGAAAATCATGAAAATAGAAAATTCGGCCAAAACTATTGGTTCTTGTTGGATGCAATTCCTTTCATCGTCTAAGATATACTGATCACAAAATATTAGGTTTGGAACGGTAAAAATACGAAGACGACAAGGAATGCTTGTTTTGAGGTGCCACCGTTGCGGGCATTAATGGGCACCTCTAACACCCCGTGGGCAGAACCATGTCAAACGATAGAATTATAGGGCGATTTTTTTTACACATGTTTAGAATAGTATGCCATCTCGTACTGGAAAGTTTCATGATTTTATGGACACGGGAAGTATTTTTAGTCATTTTTTGAAGTATTGGAAAAATCATGAAAAATAGGAAATTCGACAAATATTTTTATTTCTTGTTGGATGCAATTGCTTTCATCACCTAAGATTTATTGCTCACAAAATATTAGATTTGTCACAGTAAAAATAAGAAGATAACAAAGAATGCTTGTTTTGAGGTGCCACTGTTGCGTGCATTGATGGGCACCTCTAACACCCCGAGGGCAAAACCATGTTAAACGATGGAATTTTAGGTTGATATTTTTCACACACGTTTAGAATTGTATGTCATCTCGTACTGAAAAATTCCATGATTTTATTGACACGGGAAGTATTTTTAGTCATTTTTGGAAGTCACAAACTTCGGAAAATCAAGAAAAATAGAAACTTCGACAAAACTATTGGTTCTTGGTGATTTCAATTCCTTTCATCATCTAAGATTTATTAATCACAAAATATTAGGTTTGGCATCGTATGAATACGAAGATGACAAGGAATGCTCGTTCTGAGCTGCCACCGTTGCGGGCATTCCTGGGCACCTCTAACATCCTGTGGCCAAAACCATATCAATCGATGGAATTATAGGGAGATTGTTTTTACACATATTTAGAATATTATGCCATCTCGTACTGGAAAGTTTCATGATTTTATTGACACGGGAAGTATTTTTAGTCATTTTTGGAAGTCGTAAACTTCGAAAAATCATGAAAAATAGAAACTTCGGCCAAATCTATTGGTTCATGTTGGATGCAATTCCTTTCATCATCTAAGATTTATTGATCACAAAATATTAGGTTTGGAACGGTAAAAATATGAAGATTAAAAGGAATGCTCGTTTTGAGGTGCCACCGTTGCGGGCATTGATGGGCACCTCTAACACCCCGTGAACAAAACCATGTCAAACGATGTAATTTTAGGTCGATTTTTTTTTTACACAGGTTTAGAATAGTATGACATCTCGTACTAGAAAGTTTCATGATTTTATGGAAACGGGAAGTATTTTTAGTCATTTTTTGAAGTATTGGAAATATCATGAAAATAGAAAATTCGGACAAACTCATGTTTCTTGTTGGATGCAATTCCTTTCATCGTCTAAGATTTATTGATCACAAAATATTAGGTTTGGAACGGTAAAAATACGAAGACGACAAGGATTGCACGTTTTGAGGTGCCACCGTTGTGGGCATTGATGGGCACCTCTAACACCCCGTGGGCAGAACCATATCAAATGATGGAATTTTATGGCGATTTTTTTCACACATGTTTAGAATTGTATGTCATCTCGTACTGGAAAATTTCATGATTTTATTGACACAGGAAGTATTTTTAGTCATTTTTGGATGTCACAAACTTCGGAAAATCATGAAAATAGAAAACTCGGCCAAAACTATTGGTTCTTGTTGGATGCAATTCCTTTCATCGTCTAAGATTTATTGATAACAAAATATTAGGTTTGGAACGGTAAAAATACGAAGACGACAAGGATTGCACGTTTTGAGGTTCCACCGTTGTGGGCATTGATGGGCACCTCTAACACCCCGTGGGCAGAACCATGTCAAACGATGTAATTTTATGGCGATTTTTTTTTACACAGGTTTAGAATAGTATGACATCTCGTACTGGAAAGTTTCATGATTTTATGAAAACGGAAAGTATTTTTAGTCATTTTTTGACTTATTGGAAAAATCATGAAAAATAGGAAATTCGACAAATATTACTATTTCTTGTTGGAAGCAATTCCTTTCATCAACTAAGATTTATTGCTCACAAAATATTAGATTTGGCACAGTAAAAATAAGAAGATAACAAAGAATGCTTGTTTTGAGGTGCCACCGTTGCGTGCATTGATGGGCACCTCTAACACCCCGAGTGCAAAACCATGTTAAACGATGGATTTTTAGGTTGATATTTTTCACACATGTTTAGAATTTCATGTCATCACGTACTGAAAAATTTCATAATTTTATTGACACGGGAAGTATTTTTAGTCATTTTTGGAAGTCACAAACTTCGGAAAATCATGAAAAATAGAAACTTCGGCAAAACTATTGGTTCTTGTTGAATGCAATTCCTTTCATAATCTAAGATTTATTAATCATAAAATATTAGGTTTGGCATCGTATAAATACGACGATGATAAGGAATGCTCGTTTTGAGCTGCCACCGTTGGGGAATTCCTAGGCACCTCTAACATCCCGTGGGCAAAACCATATCAATCGATGGAATTATAGGGAGATTGTTTTTACACATGTTTAGAATATTATGCCATCTCGTACTGGAAAATTTCATGATTTTATTGACACGGGAAGTATTTTTAGTCGTTTTTGGTTGTCATAAACTTCGGAAAATCATGAAAATAGAAAATTCGGCCAAAACTATTGGTTCTTGTTGGATGTTATTCCTTTCATCGTCTAAGATTTATTGATCACAAAAAATTAGGTTTGGAACAGTAAAAATACGAAGAAGAAGACAAGGATTGCTCTTTTTGAGGTGCCACCGTTGTGGGCATTGATGGGCACCTCTAACACCCCGTGAGCAGAACCATGTCAAACGATGTAATTTTAGGGCTATTTTTTTTTACACAGGTTTAGAATAGTATGACATCTCGTACTGGAAAGTTTCATGATTTTATGGAAACGGGAAGTATTTTTAGTCATTTTTTGAAGTATAGGAAAAATCATGAAAAATAGGAAATTCAACAAATATTATTATTTCTTGTTGGATGCAATTCCTTTCATTAGCTAAGATTTATTGATCACAAAATATTAGATTTGGCACAGTAAAAATACAAAGATGACAAAGAATGCTCGTTTTGAGGTGCCACCGTTGCGTGCATTGATGGGTTCCTCTAATACCCCGTGGGCGAAACCATGTCAAACGATGGAATTTTAAGGCGATTTTTTCTGCACATGTTTACAATTGTATGTCATCTCGTACTAGAAAATTTCATGATTTTATTGACATGGGAAGTATTTTTAGTCATTTTTCGAAGTCACAAACTTCGGAAAATCATGAAAAATAGAAACTTCGGCAAAACTATTGGTTCTTGTTGGATGCAATTCCTTTCATAATCTAAGATTTACTCATCACAAAATATTAGGTTTGGCATGGTATAAATACGAAGATGACAAGGAATGCTCGTTTTGAGCTGCCACCGTTGCGGGAATTTATAGGCACCTCTAACACCCCGTGGGTAGACCCATGTCAAACGATGGAATTTTAGGGCGATTTTTTTTACACATGTTTAGAATAGTATGTCATCTCGTAGTGGAAAGTTTCATGATTTTATGGACACGGGAAGTATTTTTAGTCATTTTTTGAAGTCACAAACTTCGGAAAATAATGAAAAATAGAAAATTTGGACAAAACTATTGTTTCTTGTTGGATGCAATTCCTTTCATCATCTAAGATTTATTGATCACAAATATATTAGGTTTTTCAAAGTAGAAATACGAAGATGACAAGGAATGCTCGTTTTGAGGTGCCACCGTTGCGGGCATTGATAGGCACCTCTAACACCCCTTGGGCAGAACTCTGTCAAACGATAGAATTTTAGGGCGATTTTTTTTACACATGTTTAGAATAGTATGACATCTCATACTGAAAAGTTTCATGATTTTATGGAAATGGAAAGTATTTTTAGTCATTTTTTGAAGTATGGGAAAAATCCTGAAAAATAGGAAATTTGGAAAATATTATTATTTCTTGTTGGATGTAATTCCTTTCATCAGTTAAGATTTATTGATCACAAAATATTAGATTTGGCACAGTAAAAATAAAAAGACGACAAAGAATGCTCGTTTTGAGGTGCCACCGTTGCGTGCAATGATGGGCACCTCTAACACCTCGTCGGCAAAACCATGTCAAACGATGGAATTTTAAGGCGATTTTTTTCACACATGTTTAGAATTGTATGTCATCTCGTACTGGAAAATTTCATGATTTTATTGACAAGGGAAGTATTTTTAGTCATTTTTGGATATCACAAACTTCGGAAAATCATGAAAATAGAAAATTCGGCCAAAACTATTGGTTCTTGTTGGATGCAATTCCTTTCATCGTCTAAGATTTATTGATCACAAAATATTAGGTTTGGAACGGTAAAAATACGAAGAAGACAAGGATTGCTCGTTTTGAGGTGCCACCGTTGTGGGCATTGATGGGCACCTCTAACACCCCGTGAGTAGAACCATGTCAAACGATATAATTTTACGTCGATTTTTTTTTACACAGGTTTAGAATAGTATGACATCTCGTACTAGAAAGTTTCATGATTTTATGGAAACCGGAAGTATTTTTAGTCATTTTTTGAAGTATAGGAAAAATCATGAAAATAGGAAATTCAACAAATATTATTATTTCTTGTTGGATGCAATTCCTTTCATCAGCTAAGATTTATTGATCACAAAATATTAGATTTGGCACAGTAAAAATACAAAGATAAGAAGGAATTCTTGTTTTGAGGTGCCACCGTTGCGTGCATTGATGGGCACCTCTAACACCCCGTGGGCGAAACCATGTTAAATGATGGAATTTTAGGGTGATTTTTTTCACAAATGTTTAGAATTGTATGTTAGCTCGTACTGGAAAATTTCATAATTTTATTGACACGGGAAGTATTTTTAGTCATTTTTGGATGTCACAAACTTCGGAAAATCATGAAAATAGAAAATTCGGCCAAAACTATTGGTTCTTGTTGGATGCAATTCCTTTTATCGTCTAAGATTTATTGATTACAAAATATTAGGTTTGGAACGGTAAAAATACGAAGATGACAAGGATTGCTCGTTTTTAGGTGCCACCGTTGTGGGCATTGATGGGCACCTCTAACACCCCGTGGGCAAAACCATGTCAAACTATGTAATTTTAGGGCTATTGTTTTTTTTACATAGGTTTAGAATAGTATGACATCTCGTACTGGAAAGTTTCATGATTTTATGGAAACGGGAAGTATTTTTAGACATTTTTTGAAGTATTTGAAAAATCATGAAAAATAGGAAATTCGACAAATATTATTATTTCTTGTTGGATGCAATTCCTTTCATCAGCTAAGATTTATTGATCACAAAATATTAGATTTGGCAAAGTGAAAATACGAAGATAACAAGGAAATCTTGTTTTGAGGTGCCACCGTTGCGTGCATTGATGGGTACCTCTTACACCCCGTGGGCAAAACCATGTTAAACAATAGAATTTTAGGGCGATTTTTTTCACACATGTTTAGAATTGTATGTCATCTCGTACTGGAAAATTTCAATATTTTATTGACACGGGAAGTATTTCTAGTCATTTTTGGAAGTCACAAACTTCAGAAAATCATGAAAAATTGAAACTTCGGCAAAACTATTGGTTCTTGTTGGATGCAATTCCTTTCATCATCTAAGATTTACTAATCACAAAATATTAGGTTTGGCATCGTATAAATACGAAGATGACAAGGAATGCTCGTTTTGAGCTGCCACCGTTGCGGGAATTGATAGGCACCTCTAACATCCCGTGGGCAAAACCATATCAATCGATGGATTTATAGGGAGATTGTTTTTACACATGTTTAGAATATTATGTCATCTTGTACTCATAATTTTCATGATTTTATTGACACGGGAAGTATTTTTAGTCATTTTTGGAAGTCACATTCTTCGAAATATCACGAAAAATGGAAACTTCAGCCAAAACTATTGGTTCTTGTTGGATGCAATTCCTTTCATCATCTAAGATTTTTGAGCTCAAAATATTAGGTTTGGAACAGTAAAAATACGAAGATTACAAGGAATGCCCGTTTTGAGGTGCCACAGTTGCGGGCATTGATGGGCACCACGAATACCCCGTGGGCAGAACTCTGTCAACCGATAGAATTTTACGGCGATTTTTTTTACACATGTTTAGAATATGATGTCATCTCGTACTGGAAAGTTTCATGATTTTATGGACACGGGAAGTATTTTTAGTCATTTTTTGAAGTATTCGAAAAATCATGAAAAATAGGAAATTCGGCAAAAATTATTATTTCTTGTTGAATGCAATTCCTTTCATCATCTAAGATTTATTAATCACAAAATATTAGATTTGGCACAGTAAAAATACGAAGATGACAAGGAATGCTCGTTTTAAGGTGCCACAGTTGAGTGCAATGATGGGCACCTCTAACACCACCTGGGCAAAACCATGTCAAACGATGGAATTTCAGGCGATTTTTTTCACACATGTTTACAATTGTATGTCATCTTGTACTGGAAAGTGCATGATTTTATGGAAACGGGAAGTATTTTTAGTCATTTTTTGAAGACACAAACTTCCAAAAATCATGAAAAATAGAAAATTTGGTCAAAACTATTGGTTCTTGTTGGATGCAATTCCTTTCATCATCTAAGATTTATTGATTACAAAATATTAGGTTTGGCATGGTATAAATACGAAGATGACAAGGAATGCTCGTTTTGAGGTGCCACCGTTGCGGGCATTGATGGGCACCTCTTACACCCCGTGGGCAAAACCATGTCAATCGATGGAATTTTAGGTGATTGTTTTTATACATGTTTAGAATAGTATGTCATCTCGTACTGGAAATTTTCATAATTTTATTGACACAGGAAGTATTTTTAGTCATTTTTTGAACTTTTCAAAAAATCATGAAAAATAGAAAATTCGGCCAAAACTATTGGTTCTTGTTGGATGCAATTCCTTTCATCATCTAAGATTTATTGATCACAAAATATTAGGTTTGTGACGGTAGAATTACTAAGATGACAAGGAATGCTCGTTTTGAGGTGCCACCGTTGCAGGCATTGATGGGCACCTCTAATACCCCGTGGAAAAAACCATGCCAAACGATGGAATTTTAGGACGATTGTTTTCACACATGTTTATAATAGTATTCCATCTCGTACCAGAAAGTTTCATTATTTTATGGACACGGGAAGTATTTTTAGTCATTTTTTAAAGTCACAAACTTCGAAAAATAATGAAAAATAGAAAAATCGACCAAAACTATTGTTTCTTGTTGGATGCAATTCTCTTCATCATCTAAGATTTATTTATCACAAAATATTAGGTTTGGAACGGTAAAAATATGAAGATGACAAGGAATGCTCGTTTTGAGGTTCCACCGCTGCGGGCATTGATGGGCACCTCTAACACCACATGGACAAAACCATGTCAAACGATGGAATTTTAGGGCGATTTTTTTCACACATGTTTAGAATAGTATGTCATCTCGTACTGGAAAGTGCATGATTTTATGGACACGGAAAATATTTTAAGTCATTTTTTGAAGTTAAAAACTTCGTAAAATCATGAAAAATAGAAAATTCGGTCAAAACTATTGTTTCTTGTTGGATGCAATCCCTTTCATCATCTAAGATTTATTGATCACAAAATATTAGGTTTGGCATGGTAGAAATACGAAGATAACAAGGAATACTCGTTTTGAGGTGTCACCGTTGCAGGCATTGATAGTTACTTTCTTTGCAGATTTCCAATGGTCAACATTTGGGTTACTCTGATGTCTCCCTAGCATCCCAACAACAAATGCAATGTCAGGTCTGGTACAGACCTAAGCATACATCAGGCTTCCAACGACTGAAGCATATGGAATGATTTTCATCTGTTCTCTTTCTAAATCATTCCTTGGGCATTGATCCAAATTGAACTTATCGCCCTTCATAATAGGAGAAACACTTGGTGAAGAATCTTTCATCCGAAATCTCTCTAAAACTTTATTGATATAAGTTTCCTGAGATAAACCCAAGATGCCTCGAAGTCTATCTCTATGGATCTTAATGCCAATGACATAAGATGCCTCACCCATATCCTTCATATCAAAATTTTTAGAGAGGAATTGGTTTACCTCGTGTAGCAAACCCTTATCATTATCTGTAAGCAAAATATCATCCACATATAGCACCAAGAAACAAATCTTACTCCCACTAACCTTCTGGTATATACATTGATCCATGACATTCTCTTCAAAACCAAATGATGTGATGACGTTATGGAATTTCAAATACCATTGACGGGAAGCTTGTTTTAATCCATATATGGATTTATTAAGGTTACAAACCAAATGCTCACCGTCACTAGAGAAGAATCCTTCAGGTTGTTTCATATAAACCTCTTCCTCTAAGTTACCAATAAGGAAAGTCGTTTTCACATCCATTTGATGCAAATCCAAATCAAAATGGGCAACCAATGCCATGACCACACGAAGTGAATCTTTCTTAGATACAAGAGGAAATGTCTCCGTGTAGTCGATTCCTTCCCTTTGAGTGAATCCTTTGGCAACGAGTCTTGCCTTATGTCTCTCAATGTTGCCTTGTGAATCTTTCTTTGTTTTGAAGACCTATTTACATCCAATGGCTTTCACACCATCAGGCAACTTGACGAGATCCCAGACTCGGTTAGACATCATAGAATCCATCTCTTCTTTCATGGCATTGTACCATAAGTTCTAAACCTCAGAACTCATGGCATGTAAAAATGTCTCAAGATCATTTTCGGCTCCAACATTATAGTTTCATTCTTGTAGATACACAACATAATCATTAGGAATTGTTGATTTCCTTACTCTAGTAGATCTTCTTAATGTTGCATCAACATTCTCTTGACGAGCAGGATCATGTTGTTCAACAGTTGTAGGCATCTGTTGAATTTCAACATCTACTGGATCAGGATCAACAGCTTGTGGTACTTCCAAGACCGGTTCTTCAACACACATTTGTACTTGAGGCGTGTTGTTAACAATAATGATCAGTCTATTACTTGAAGTGGCATATTGAGCATCTGAATGATCTTTCTCAAAACCAATGCCCTGGGATCGATTGCTCCCACTAATCAAGTAATTCTCAAGAAATTTTGCATTTCTTGATTCCACAAACCTAGTGTTGTGAGATGGACAGTAAAATCTATAACCCTTAGACCGTTCGACATATCCAATGAAATACCCACTAATGGTCCTTAGGTCCAGCTTCTTCTCATGTGGATTATAAATCCTCACCTTCAGACGGTCATCCCCAAACGCGCATATGTTACAAACTCGGTTTCCAACCTTTCCATAATTCAAATGGCGTCTTTGAGACAGCCTTGGTTGGAACTCATTTTAATATATACACAGCCATCTTTAAAGCTTCAATCCACAAGGATTTAGGAAGATTGGAGTTGTTAAGCATACTCCACACCATGTCCAATAGTGTTCGGTTTCTCCTTTATGCTACACCATTCTGGTCTAGTGAACCATGCATAGTGTATTGGGTAACTATCCCATGTTCTTGAAGAAACTTAGCAAACGGACCAGGCGCTTGTTCATTCTCAGTGTATCTACCATAATATTCACCACCTCTATCTAATCTCACGATCTTTATTTGCTTTCCACATTGTTTCTCTACTTTAACCTTAAAGCTCTTGAAGGCATCCAATGCTTCGCTCTTATTATGAAGCATGTAGAGATACATATATCGAGAAAAATCATCAATAAAGGTGATAAAATATTTCTCACCTTGAATGTCCATGTTTGGACAACATATATATGTATGTATGATTTCTAATATGTTTGAACTTCTATTGGCACCTTTCTTTGACTTGTTAGTCTGCTTTCCCTTAATGCAGTCCACACATGTCTCAAAATCAGTAAAATCTAGAGTACTAAGTACCTCATCTTTCACTAATCTTTTAATTCTTTCTATGGAGATATCTCATAATCTCCTATGCCATAACGTAGAAGAGTCATCGTCAATAATACACCTTTTAGTGCCAGCTTGAATATGCATAGCGTTATGAGTGGCATTATTTTGTAAATTAATGCAATAAAGAACATTAGACAAAATACCATTCCCAACACAATCAAATTTATTAAATAAACTAAAAGATGTTTCTGAAAAGTGAAAAGAATAAACAAAAGGTACAAGTCTTGAAATTGAAATCAAGTATCTAGAGAAACTTGGAACATAAAAGGTCTTTTCTAATTCTAAAATAAAACCACTACTTAAAATCAAACTGTATGTCCCTACAGCCTCCACATGTGAGCCCATCTTTTTACCGGATAAGATGTAATGCTCACTTCCCACTGGTTTCCTTAGATTTCGCATACCCTTTTAGGAGTTTGCAATATGGATTGTAGATCCAGAATCAATCCACCTGGTGTTAATATTAACATTAACCATATTAGATTCATAACAAACAAACGAGGTTGGATTACCTTTATTCTCAAGCCATTTCTGGAATCTGATACAATCCTTCTTCATGTGTCCCTTCTTTTTACAAAAAAACACTTGGATTCTTTCTTAATATCAGCCTAAGGTGGAATTATCCCTTTTCATTTATGCTTGTATTGAGATTTTCCTTTCTGGTATGTTGTAGCCAACATTGCACTTTCACCAAATTCCATAACAAGCCTCCCTTCCTCTTGAACACACATGGTCATTAGTTCATTGATTGAACATTTATCCTTATGTGTATTGAACGAGATTTTGAATGGCCCATACTGATGTGGGAGAGTGTTAAGGATATAGTGCACCAGGTAGGATTCTGACATCTCAACCTCGAGATGCTTAAGTTGAGCCCCAATGTCTCTCATTTGCATAATGTGCTCGCACACACCTTTCACATTGGTGAGGGATGAGAAAAAAATAAAATGAACTTTTCTACACTGAAAAAACCAAAAGATCGAAAAAAATAAAACAAAACGAGAACAGAGGATAAAAGGGGAAGAGAGACTGAAGAGGGATGAGAAAGAGAATGGAAATGTAAGAATTAATTATAACAAGTGGAAATTTCAACTTTCAAAGAAAAGGAGTATATAAATTAAGGATTGCGTGAGGTTGTGTCAAATTAGAAAGTAACAAAGAGCAGAATAAATTGATAAATGATAATTTAAATTTTGTTTTCATACAAAGTAAATTATGAGGTATAAAAACAAAGGAAAACGACGAAAAAATAAATTAAAATTTATAATCATAAGAAAAATCGAAGACTTCAACGGAGCCACAAGTAAGAGGGACGTGTCCTTTTAATTTTTCAATAATTTTTTTATATTTATATATTTTATAAAAATATATATCAATATTTTTTTAAAATTTATTATTTAAATATTATATATTTATTTTTATTTTATTATTACATAATTTTTATTAATTATACTTTAACAGTATGATAAATATTTAATATCTTTTCATAAATTTTAGATAAATTATATTAAATAACATCTAAACTTATATATAATGACAAAATATTACTTTAATTACGTAGGATGGATTAAAATGTACAAATTTTAATATTTAATGAGTTTATATTACTATAGTTTAATCTTAATGACATTTAATATGAAATAATAGATTATAATTTTTTTAATATTAAAAATATATGAATTAAATATAAATAATGTTATTTATATTGTCATAAGTTTTAAAGATATAATTTTATTATTTTCTTTAAATTTTTCTAGAAGGAGTAGACTCTAGGAGTTTCGGTTGGTGTGATTTTTTTTAAAGAAAAATATATAAAACTATTTTTAATTAAATTATTTATAATATTTAATTTTTAAATTAAAAATATTATAATTTACTTCCTTAATTTTATAAAAAATATATTATATTATTTTAATAATTTTTATTATAATATTATTTTTTTTAAATAACAAAATTTGAATAAAACACGAATTTTAACAATAATAAAATTATAATTAATATAAAAAATAATTATTATAAAAAAATCACAAAATATTCATATTTTAATATTTGTTAATTGATACTATTTTTTAAAATATTTTATTAATTTTTAATTTTTATTAAAATTTAAAATATATATTTAAATAATTAAAAAAAGATTTATTGTTTATTTTTTTAGATAAGTCTATATTAAATTTTATTTTTATCCTTATTAAATATTCATAATTTAATTATATTTTAATTAATTGACATAAAATAATATAATTTTTCATTAATTAATTATTTTTATGAATTTAAGAGACTAAATAAAATCATTTTTAATCTAAGAACTAAATTTTTTTTATCTCTTATTAAACATTTAAATTTAAAAAATTATTAATTCTAAATTTTATTAACGTAAATTATTCTAACATTGTATATAAAAAATAAACGTTAATATTTTTAAAAAAATTAAATTATTTTACCATATCATATAATATATTATTGTACTTAATATATATATAAACTTGCGTTAATTTCGTGACCGGTTTCTCTCGGCTTTTTCACATGAGAAAATGTGATTTGAATATTGATGAGTAGTTAAGACTTGAAAGTGGACCTAATCTGCATCTAATAATCTTTTGTTGGACCTAATTTGGGTAGCCTAATTTCGGTAAACTATAAAATGTTTCGATTATTCAAATGAAAAATTCTATTAATATTCTACAAAATCTTCAAAATACATACCTATAAAGTATATATTTTTAATAATTTTAAATATTATGATATTTATTTGGAAGTTTTATGGGATATAATTAGAATTTAACTTTGTAAATAGGTTATTACTATGAAATGATGAACACCAATTCTAATTACATTCTACTTGGATTTTAAATGTTTATCCCAATGTTAAATTATTAGTGATATATACTTTAAGTATATATATTTAAGGATTTTTGTAAGATATAAGTAAAGAAAAACACAATAACATTAACCATAATGAATTGTTCAATGAAAAACAATTCAAAAATACTTACACGTAAAGAAAAGAATGAGAATTAGAGAAGATGAAGAAGGATAGAAATGAAGAAAAAAATGTTTTGATTAATGAAAACAAAATCAACATATTACAATCCAAATGCTAGACTCTATACTAGTTACAATTCAAAAATGCAAATTGATAACAGAAAATGGAAATGGAAAATACAAATCACATGGCATATGGTTGGAAACACAAAGCACAGGAAGATGCAGTCCTAAGCCACTCATTCTAGTTATACATACATGATATGTCACCGTAAGTCTTTATGTTGATTGCATCTTCATTGTAAGCCTTACCTAGGTCATTCACCTTCACTTAATTGTCAACACCATCAGTTTCACATACATCATTTTCTTGAGCACTACTTCTTGCATAACCTTTGTTAGTAAGTATAATTTCTCAATGATGAAGTAAAAGTAGTTCTACCCTTTTTAATATTTTCCTTCTATTTATCTCAATATAACAATCAATTTATACATTTATCAATTAAAGAGAGAGAGCATTGATGAATACATCAATAGTTTGGTGTTTAGTAGAAACATGTGGAAACTCTTGGCAATTAAAGACTTTGAATATAATGACAATCTACTTCAATGTGTTTGGTACGCTCATGAAAAATAGAATTAGCAACAATCTGAATAGCACTAGTATTATATGCATGAAGGGAAGTAGGAGTAAGTTGTGGAAACTAATTTTGCCTAAAAACCCTTGAAGCAATACAATTTAAAAACATGTAAATGACATAGCTTGATATTCAAACTCAGTGGATGACTTCGAGACACGAGCCTACTTCTTACTTTTCTAAGAAATGAGGACCTCACCAAGAAATATACCTCAACCTGTAACAAAACAATGAGTATATGCACAAGTAACACAATCTACATGACTAAAACCCTCCAATTGTAAAGAAGTCCTCGAAGGAAATAGCAAGCCACATCTAGATGTATCTTTGAAATGTCGAAGAAGATGACGGACATCGGGGCAAAGGTGTCTGGCACGATAACTATATAAATCAAATGACCTGCTAAACAACAAACGAGATATCAGGTCGAGTAATGGTCAAATAATTCAAACTACCCATTTGTTATTGATACATCGAAAGATCAGTTAAGGGATCACAACCCGCATGATGTAGCTTCAAATTTACCTCTATAGATGTAAGAATCGAATTATTATCTTGAAGGCCTACTAATGAAAAAAGCTCTTGGGTATACTTGTGTTGATGTAAGAGCATATCATTTGGACAATGTTAAACCTCAAGTCTAAGAAAATATTACAGTGGATCGAGATCTTTCATACAAAATGAATATTTAAGGCATTTTTGGAATAGCTCAATTACTTAGAGATCAGATCTAGTAATTACAATATCATTGACATACACAAGAAGTATAACAATACAAGAAATCTAACGAAAGAATAGAAAATGAGTTATATTGACTCTAAGTAAAAGTGAAATCCATCGGAATGGTACAAAATTTCTCAAACCATAGCCACATTGTTTACTTCAAACCATACAGAGATCGCTTTAAGTGACAAATATCAATAGAAGAGGAAGAAAACAAGCCACTAGGTTCAGACATAACTATGTCTTATTGTAATTCACCATACAAAAATGCATTTTTCACATCCATCTGGTGAAGCAACCATTATTTTGAAACAACAATAGCCATAATAAAGTGAACATTAGCCATTTTGGCCACAAGAGTGAATGTTCCTCATAATCAAGCCTATACTCTTGTCAATTTTCGAGTGCCACCAAACGAGCTTTATTTCTTTCAATAGATCCATCAACATGTAGCTTGATGGTATAGACCCATTTGCACCCAATAAGTTTAACTGTAGTAGGACAAGGGATAATGTCCCAAGTGTGATTGTCCTGAAGAGCTTGAAGTTCATCTTGCATAACTTGATACCAACGGTTTTGAGTATAGGCTTGATAATAAGACTTAGGCATAAAAGTAGCATCAAGAGTAGGTTTAAAAGCAAAAGAAGAAAAATCATACCAATCTAGGGTTAGGAAACCCTAGTTGATCGATGGGGCTCATACAAGACAAGATCAGGTAGCGGTTTAGAAAAAGGAAGAAGGGTGGGCGACGTCTTTGATACACAATATATGGCTTAAAATAAGGAGTATTAATCACACAAAAATCACATTATAAGAAATACGAAGCTTGTTAGCATCACATTATAAGAAATACGAAGCTTGTTAGCATCACATCATAACACACAAATCCTTTATGAGAGTTACTATAGTCAAGAAAAGTACCCTAAATAGATTAGGCCACAATCTTGTGATGTTCAATGATAGGTAAGTGAACAAAAAAAATGCAACCAAAAACGTGCAAAGAATTTTAATAAAGAGAAACACCAAACAAACGAGAATATGAATGCAAGGTAGGAAAAGGCATACAGTTAATCAAATATATAGATGTAGATAATGCTTCTACCTAAAATCTAAAAGGGATGAAAGATTCAAGCATCAATGTTCAAATAACATCTAAAAGATGTATATTCTTACGCTCAAAAATTCCATTATGTTAAGGGGTGAAAGGATATGAATATTGAGAGAGAATGCCTTTTTGTTGGAGAAATGATTGAAAAGGATGAGACATGTATTATCCCTAAACGAGTAGAAATTTGGCTTTCTACATAGGTAACAAAAGTTTTAAAGATTTAAAACATATCGTCTTTAGAATGAAGAAAAAAGACCCTTGTAAAAAAACTATAATCGTCAATAAATGTCATAAAATACTTGTATTGAGCATGAGAAAGAACATAGCTTATACCCTAAACATTAAAATGAATAATGTTAAAACATGTAGAAGCATGACTACCCTACAAAGGAAAAGGTAATGATTTGTTTTTTCCTAATTTAAAAGAAGCACAATAAAAAGAGAATAGAGAAAACTTATTTGTATTACTCAAATAACCATATTTCATAAGATGTGTTAGAATTACCGAGTTTGGATAACCCAATTTTTTATGCCAAAAATGACTATTATTATCAACAATAGCAGAACAATCAACATAAATTGAACAAGGAATGAAAAATGATTGAAAAGGAATAAGACATCCTACTTTAGGCTATTTGCTATCTTCTATCACAATGCTTGATCCTACACACAACAACCAGAAAGATCAAAATGAATAGAACAAGTTTTTTCGACTAATTGTCCAACATAAATGAAATTGGAAGATAAATGAGAAGACACAAAAACATTAGTAAAGGAAGACCGTAAATTTCTAACCACAATAATAGGAAGAGTACTACCATCTGCAATCTAAATATACTGCTCACCATCATAATTATGAACATCTTGTAAAGTTTCCCAATTGTCAGTCATGTGATTAGAAGCTTCAAAATCAATTAACAAAGGAGAAGTAAGGAGATGTTTCTTCCCTTGTAGACTAAGAGCAAAAAAGGAAAAAATAATCATCTATTGAACCTGCTCAGGAGTAATGTTGGAAGAAGAACTTGGAACTAAGAGAATAACGAAAGATGTAGGCACAAAAATGGGCTGAGTAGCTATAAGAGCAGTATGAAAAGCATGAGCAAATCAATTTTGAGAATGTACATGAAAATCATTAATGATATGATCCTCCTTCTTGCAATAATTGCAAAATTTCTTGATGCAATATTTTGCAATATGCCTAATTTCCTTGCAACTATAACACTATGATGGAGATCTTGATCGTTGTTGTCTTAAGCATCATATGCCATATTAACCAAACAATTTATGTCATCGTAGTATAAAGTGAAAGCCTTAAATTTGAGATTTGGAAATGCGAATGTTAAAATTCACTAAAAATACATAACAGATATCATTTATGGACCTTCATGAAAAAGAAAATTACTAATTATAGTCCAAAGAGTGATAGACTTGAAACAACTTTATGTTTCCAAGTTAAAAGAGCCCAACCCATGCTAGAATCAATATCAATGAAATTATCATAACGGTAAGCCTACAAACAAAAAATAACTATTTAATTGACGTCGCTTGGACTTGAGTCGGAACCTTTAGTGTGTTAGATTGACGTGATAACCAACTACACCATGACACCATTTAGATTTTAGCCTGATTTTCATTATATATAGTAGTAAGTTGAATGATACTTAGTTAGAATAATGTTTAGGAATTAGAAATTTTGAAATACATTGTTCTCATTCCTTTTCCTTTGTTGTATAACTTCTTAGTGAGCAAATTTGAAAAGCCTCATATTGGTTAGGAATGAAGATGAGTGTTAGTATTAGCTCAATTTTTCCCAATTAGTTGTAATTTTAAAGTTTATCCATTTGGAGATAGTGGACGTTTCCAACGACGCACGATGACCTAAGTAACATTTATACCGAACCTTGTTAAATTTTTGGTATTTTTTATTTTTCTGATTTAATATTTCTACTTCAATATCTGCTTTAGTTTATTTTAGCATTATATTTCCAATAGAATTATTTTATCAAGTTAGTTTGAGTTCTATTTATTTAAATCATAAATGAATAGTAACTATTTAGAATAGGAAAAATATATCCGATTTTCCCAACACCTTCCAACCCCACCCGAATATTGTCTACTTCATACACACTTCAAAAAAATAAATGCTCTTTTCATGGCATATCATAAATACTTTTTTTGTCAAAGTGATTGCATAAACTCATTCCTAGCTAATGAACGTTGTCGATCAAGTTCAAGTCCCTTCTAAGGAAAAAGAACAACTAAACTTTTGGCAGCCATGAGTTTTTTTTTCTCCCTTATTTTCTCTGGCCAGAAACTCTGGTCCTTTTTTTATAGAGCCATAGAAAGAGGGAGGAATAGAGGTAAGCATTTGCTGCAAATATACAGTCCATAAACAATTTAGAGCATTTGCTGAATATCAAACCATTGAAAACCATTTTAAGTTATTATATATAGTGATGATGACTACAAATTTAAGTTTTTCAGTTCTTTATTTTCTTTTGTGTGTTAACAATTTGGTCCATTTGTACATGGATTACAGTTACTTATGGATTTGAATTTTAATCAATCCACTAATTCCAGTCCATATTTTATATTCAGCCCAATACTGATTCTATTGCTTGAGATCTTTGTATGATGTATTTCATTTTAATTATTTGGAGCCTGATTAATAACTAATGATGTTCCAAATGTTTTTCAATAAAAACATTAACTAATCAATTGCCTTCTAATGCAACGACATATGTTACGTATTGATGAGTGCTCAAAAAGCACTTAAATTACCATGATTTTATGCACATTAATTCATTAAAAATATATATATTTATATGTTTTATCATATATTTATATAAATTTGTCTTTTTCGGAATCACGGGTATTTTTATTGTTTTTCAGGTATTTTGGCTTAAAACCGTAACTTAAAGACTCAAAGAGGAATACTGGAAGCAATACATCACAAATATATTAATAAATAAATGGGAAAGGTCAACAAATATGGAAAAATTGGACAAAATGGGTCAAAATGTCAAAAAATGAGAAAATCGCGTCGCCGCGCCGCCCAGCCGCGCCGAGCCTCGCGCGCAGCGCCCCACGTCCGCGCGCGCCCCTGTGCGCCCAGCTACCCTCCGCACGCGCCGATGCCCATTTCACCCCATTTTTGCGCGCAGCCGCCCTCATAACGTCATACTGACGTCATCAATGACCTCAGCAATTGCACTCCGCATTTTCACAAATTTTTAACATTTTTTCACTCACTTTTTCTCTCCATCTTCACCTATAAATACCCCCCTTCTCTTCACTTCTAAATACACCTCAAAACACATTCTCTTCTCTCTTTCTTTCTCTCTTTTCTTAGATTTTTTAGTTTTTTTTAGTTATTCTTAGGTTTTAGCTTTTCTTAATTAGTTTTTCTTAGTTTTAGAGTTCTTCCCTTTTTGGGAAGAACTAGTTATGTTTTTTTTTTTGTAATTTTTTAGCTTTTTGATTCAATAAATGGGAGTGCAAATTCCGCTTGGAGATTTTCCAGCAACGGGAATAGCATCGAAGTTCTGTAAGGATTTTATATTCTTTACAGTTATTTTTTATGCTTTATTTTTACATGTTATATTTAATTTGTCTGTGATTAAATTTAACTCTGCTGGCTGTTTATAAACATGATGTAATAATAACATGATGTAATAATAACATTATTATGCTTGCGAAATATTAAATAAGTAAAAATCTCTAAAATGAATTGATTTTGTTTTTATTCAAGATTTTATATTAAGAATGTTAGAGAGAAATATATTATTTTTCATTACAAACTTAAACCTGAAAATTAGATTTTAAGATTTAGTTATCCGGTCTGATTTAGAGTAGTGCTCTTTTATTTGTTGGTACAATCGCCCGGTAGTTAGAATGAAGCTCTATTTCAAAAGTTTTTATAAGAATTATTATCTGAAAATGTATTGACAACATGTTTTCGGTAGTGGTTTTAAAACTTGAAAGTTAGTACTCGGATAACTAAATTCTTAGATTTAATTTGGACACCTTGAATAAAGTTTAAACTGTGTAACCCCACCAAAGATGGCATTTAAATGGTTCATTTTCAATCTCTTAGAAAAATGAATTAATTTAATTAAGCAAATTAGTTATCAACTCTACCCATAGGTGTTAATTGATTTGTTTAATTAACAAAGAATATCTAACCCCACCAAAGGTGTTATTCATATAAAAAAGGGAGAATCAATAAATATCAATTCATATCTTTAATAACCTAGATAATATGAGCAAGCATAATTAACTTAGTTATTATATCCATAAATACTCCACCATTATAAATGATAAAATTTTCATAAATGTTTATTGAATATATGTTTATTTTTATGTAAGTAGATTAAAAACACAAAACCCAAAATATCATGACAGGATGTTTAGGATTTAATTTCCTTTTTAAAAGTTTGAATAGTAAATTAAAAACCACATACATTCCTTCCTTAGATCGACCTTGGAAGTATACTTATCATTTTCTACGAAATGATTCGTGCACTTGCGAGAGTTTTACAAATATTAAAACCAAAGTATTGGCAAGAATCGGTGATGCCAGTTTTCGCTCATCACGTATAAATGTGTAAATATTATTTAAAGCAAAATATTATAAATGCCAAGTAATTAAATGTTATATGTGATGTGATTAGCTTAGTTTTTTTATCTTCTCTTTTCTCTTTAGACAAGATAGACCATTTCATTTATATTCCTCTTTTTAGGTTGTTGCTCAAAATTTATTCTAATCGAAATATAGATGGGTTTGTTTTTCATGCCTACTATGCAAAACTGAATCAAAGCTATAAACTTAATGACCTAACAAAAAAGAAAACATTAAGTGCGTAAGCTAAGACCCTTTCTTTATATACATGGGCTGCTCAATAAAATATTATAACTTTCTTTTGATGGGAATTCCCTCTACCTAGTTAGGGCTTTCTTGCCTAGCCAAATTGCACCAAAGTATCGTATGTCTCATCAAAACAAATTCAATATTTTTTTTTAACAATTGAAATATTTATCCTAAACCTAAGAGGAAACGAGCAAGTGAACTAATTAAAATATCATAATTTTTGGAATAAAACTTGAACTCTAAACCTAATATTAACATAAATAATATCCAAACAAACTATATATGTTAGAGGGTCGGTTGCAAAATGAGTTCATTAATTAACAACCATTTCGATTACATGTGATAAAATAAAATATTATGCAAAGACAACTAATCTCTGTGACCTTTGGAATATATATTGGTCTTTCATCTAATTCAATTCTTAGCTGTGTTTCTTATAAGTTATATTTTAAAAGTACTTGATCTGTGAGATTTGAGATATTAGTTGTTGAAACAGCTTTGTCTAAATTAAGAGTGTCACGTAGTACATTAATTTTGTAATTGCTTAATTCGCACAAGTGTCTATACTTAATTGACTACTCCATATATCTTGCTACATCACCTAATATAATATTGGATCTCATCTTCTGACGTTTCATATATATAAACTTAAAATATCTGTACATAATATTTGACAAGTTATGTTATATCAAGTAAGATTTTTGATGGAAAAAAAACATATTTTTAAAATTAATTGACTATGATGATAACAAACTTAAAATGTATTAAACCCAAATTATGGGCAAAATCAATAATATGCATTAATCCTTTTACTTTTCTCTATATGGATGCAATTCTCACTCTGTAGCATACGCAAATAGTACTCTTTGAAGAAATTCATTGTTGATAAATCATAAAGAAAAAGAAAGGTCTATACCACAAAGAAAATTGAGGTAACCTTTTCAACTTGCTAGAAACAATTTATATTTGTTTAAGAATCAGTCAAGTTGGTATCAACTCTTAGCCAACTATTTGCATAATGTTTTTTTTAAATAACAATTACACACTTAAGTATAAACTTACATCGTTTTTGAAATGTACATAAGAAACTATTCTATTAAACTACAAGCCAATTGTATATATTGTTAGAAATTTTTATTGTTAAAATATCAAATTAAGAAAATCAATTTTGCTTTTAAGCGGGCATTAATTAAAGTTAATAAACTCACTAAGATGGTAGCTAATAACTGTTAATGAGAGTTACATGGATGATTATGATTAACAATTGAACATGATCATAATAATCAAGGCTATCTAGGACATGGGAGAGTTAGGAATTTGCTTCATCTATTAAATCGAATAACTTTATGGCTTTCAAAAACAAACAATAGTAGTATTTTATGGCTTTCAAAAGCTCTTAATAGTTAATCTTAGGGAGTTAGCAGGGCCCTTGAAGTTGAAGACATTAATTTGTGGACTCATCAGGAGAATAATTTTTTTTTATTTAATTAGAGGAATATGCCTCAAAGATCCTTAGTTTACTTCCAATTTTTTTTGTTTTTTTCTAATTACCTATTATTAATTTATTGTTATATATTATTTTTTTACCTCCTATTCTAGATGGGGAATTCAAGCAATTAAACTGGCCGAGACTCTTATCTTACTAGAGTAAAAAAGTAATATGAAACTTTATATTTATAATTATACATTTATTTCTTAATTAATTCCTTTTCATTTATATGTATGCTCTGCATCTTTGGGATATTTGAAAGGTCATCTTACTAGAAAAATTCAATACTTTTACCCCGAAAATAAAAATAAGATTATAATTCCTGTGGGTGTCATTATTTTTTGTTTTTTAATTTTATTTTAAAGGAAAATTAACCTTAATAATGAATTATTTGAGGTAAAAGAAAGATGATTTCTGGGTCACTCAGTTCTGTGACAAATTTTTAAAAATGAATTGAACGTAAAATAAATATTTATTGATGCCCAAAATTAATTAATAACTGCATAATGATGATTAATTCCATTAAAATTGAAAGCCACAATAAAGGATTCCTCCCCCAAGAAAAGCCATAATGAAATTTGCTTTACAGGAAAATATAGCCTTTCCTTTTTGTTTTGGCAAATAGGGAATTAGAGCTTTAATATAGCACCAAAGTTGATGACCCTAGTATCGGCCAGTAACATTATCAATATTCCTAAGTCCTAACGAGAATTGCATTATATATGTTTCCATATCTATGTTATATATATTATGTAGTAGAGCTCTTTCGGCTCTAGAAGCTGTCCATAAGCCAATGTACAACACAAAAGATGTTCATTACGATCATTATCATAATGATTTTATTTTTTATATATTAAATGATAAGCAATTTGAGTGTGTAATATAGGATTGAAATTTAAACCTTAAATTTTTTTTTGTGGGCCTTTGCAACTAGAATGTGAATGCATTTGTAAATTACTAATTAAATTATTAATTTCTTAAATTAACATCCAAATCAATGTAGGCAAAGATAGAGAAAATGAAATGAGATAAAGCTGAAAAAAAAATGATTTGATCTCGTAGCTAAAAGAACAAGAATGGTATGTATAAGTATTGATACCTCTGGAGTATGTATATATAAATAGTAATCTTCTCTTCTTTATTGTCATTACTCTAAATTTTAATTTGACACCAAAATATATATATATAGCCTAAATAGTACGGTTCAAAAACTAATTATGTTTCATATTCATGATTAATGTTGGTAGGTAAGCTAACATTATTCTTGGAGTTCTTCATCACGCATGGAATAAAAATATACACAATTAAGTAAAGATATCGTATTGTCATAATAATTTTATTTTTAAAAAATATCAGAGAATAATATTTAATAAAAAAATCCCAAACGAAGAATAAGTAATATTTTAAAATTATTTTTTATTTTATAGTAATTTCTTTTTGTTTTTACTGTGAAAGAAAAATTATAATATAAGTAAGCCAATAATAAATATTTTGTAATGAAAAAAATAAAATTTTGAGTAAATAAAAAATAATAAATAAATAATATATATATTCAAGAGAGAGAAATTAAATGTATGCAATAGTAAATACATAATCTTTTTTATATTAAATAATATTAATAAAATCATGTTACTAGTTTGAAATAATAAAAATAATTTATAAAATAATTATAAGATTTTAAATTTTTAGAATTTAAATAAATAATTTAAAATAATTATAATTCATATTTCTTCTCACAAATGAATTGGATTATATGGAATATTTTTTCTTCTATTATTACTATCCAAATATGTCCTAAAAATAACAAGATCCAAAGTTAGCGAGGAATGGGTATAAAAAAAAAAAAAAAAGGAAGCAAAAATCCAAACTAAATCCACATTAATTTGGTTGGTTGGATTCGACATATTTTTCAACCCAATTTGTAGTTTTTAGATTGAGAATTGTTTATTACAAAATTGACCGATATATAATTTAACCTAATTCAACATGATCTATAATTCATTTATTGTTCATATAGAATTGATTTCCTAATGTTATATAAAAAAAATTGTATATTTTAATTAAATATGTTTCATGTTTTGAAATGATGAAAAGTTGCATATATATATATATATATATATATATATATATATATATATATATATATATATATATATGCAATATTATTAATTATTTATTTGAAATATCTATTTAATTTAAACAATATTTTGTAATAAAAGAATAAGAATGATAGTAATATTGTTTAAAATATCAAATAAATATCAAATAAATATCAAAAGAATAACATTTTATTATATAAAAAATATTTTTAAAATTAATGTTTAGTTATATAGTATACATGGTTGGGTTTAACGAATCACACCCCATTACTCGTAATAGGCTAATTAGATTTTAAATTATCTAGTTATAAACTAAACTAACCTGTGAATCAATTAAGTTGAATTGGTTTTGATAGGTTTTATTTTTTTTGGCAGACAAAATCTTTATTGGATTCCCTAGATGGAGGTTTTTAAGCATGAGAATAACAAAACTTGGTAAACTAAATAGATATTTTTTATTGTAGTATTCAAATTAAAAAAGCATATTATATTTTTTTTAATGAATCAAAATATGCAATAATATGGATACTTTAAATATAACACGTGATAAAACTTTATTATACTAAAATTATCTGAACTAACTACTTGTATAATTTATTAGTAATAACGATTTTAAATTTTCTTTCGCAATATACAATCGTTATAATCTATGTTAATTTTTATGTTACTTTTTAATGTAGTATTAAAATTAGAATTAAGATATATTTTTTATAAATATTATATGAACTTATACTCTTTATAAAAAGATACTAGTATGTACATGCAAAAAATTTAAAAAAATAATAATAGAAAGATTTTTACTTGAAGGTGAAAGATTCGTCTTATCAAATACTGAAAATATTGATTACATTAAAACTAGTAAACCGTTGCAGCATCGAGTAAATATATATAAGCATTAAATAATAATTACATATTGTAACTCACCTTAACGTTTTACTATAGTAATCAAAATAATGATTATTCGATAGTAATGAATATTAAACAAAGATTAACAAGATAAAGAAGAAACTCTATAAGAGATATTTTAACGAATACTTTGACCACAACAAACAAATAAAATAACAAATAACTTATTTTTAAACAAAGAAACCACAAACAAAATAACAAATTTTCGTTTGCAATATATAATTGTTATAATATATGTCATGCATTGATTTAATTTTTATGTTTCTTTTTAACGTAGTATTAAAATTAGAATTAAGATATTTTTTTTGAATTTTTTATAAATATTATATGAATTTATGCTTTTTATACAAAGATATTAGAACATGAATGCAAAAAATTTAAATAAAAATAATAGAAAGATTTTTACTTGAAGGTAAAAGACTCATTTTATCAAATGGTAAAAATATCGATTACATCAAAATTAGCAAACTGTTGCAGTATCAATATTCTTGTGAGTAAATATATATAAGCGTTAAACGATAGTTACATATTGTAACTCACCTTGACGCTTGATTGTAGTAACCAAAATAACGATTCTTCCATAATAATGAACATTAAAATTTGATTTCAAAAATTCACAAGATAAAGAAGAAACTCTATAAGAGGTATTTTAATAAACACCTAAACCAGAACAAACAAACAAAATAACAAATAACCTAATTTTAAACAAAGAAACAACAATATTTATAAATTAACAAATTAAAAACTACAAGACAACAAATACAAAAACATGAAAGATCTACCCACCCAACACAAAGGAACCTAACATTGAAGGAGACAATCACAATCAACCCAACCAAAAACCACGAAACCATCTCATCCACAAGCACCTCAACACTGATTGTTAACGAAAGAGAACCACGAAGGCTAGTATAAAGCGAGACACCATAATCGAGCAAAGGTTGGAATAGATGTAGAAATCGACAATAACAACCCTAAGGCCTTATTGACACAAGAAAAAAGGAAGGAAAAGGATATGGTGATAATCGAAAGGAAAGTAAACAAAAAAGTGGGTATTAACCCTAATAAGAAGATGTAAATCGACTCTCAAAATCGTCGAGACGTCAAAAAAAAGAACTTTTTATCTATGTTTGGTGTTTCATACATATTTTATTTTTTATTATTTTATATTTATATTATCACATGCAGATTCTATTTAAGAGTAAGATTCATTATATTCCCTTAATTATGAATACTTTTAAAAACATATAATTAATAATAAAAAATTTATGTTGTCAAAATTTATTTATTTATAATAGTTAATATATTTAGATAGTATACTTAATTATTTCAAAAAAATTAACTATTTATTATACAATATTTTAATTTATTGATCAATATATTAATTAATATAAATATTATAAGTATTTAAAAATATATTTATTAAATAAAAAATTAATGTAAAATATAAATAATTGATTATTATGATATTTTATAAAAAAAAATATTAAAAAATTCATATTTTTATAGAGTTTGCCTAATTTATATGATTTTTTTAAAAATAATTTGAACAAAAATAATATTTTTAATATTTTTATAAAAATTATATCTTAATGTTTTTATTATTATTTTTTAAGTCTCAATATTATCATGTACTTTCTTTTCTATTCGGCCCCGTTTACACTACTAAGACTCCATGGAGCCTTAAATTCTAAATTGTTTAAACGAAAAAATAGGTGTTTACTTGGAATTCAAGGGCAGCCTCCACAAGGAAGCAAAAAAGTCATTTCCTGCCTATCAGATTATCATGGTCTCTACTCTATAATCTCTACACATGGATTGCAAATTCCAACCTGGAAATGCTTATTTATTTAATATTTGCTAGATGTCCACGTAAATTAAACTAAACCTTAAATTTATTTAATAGAATGATTTTATATATTATAATATTTAATTAAATATAGTTACATAAATTTAATTTTATTTATTAATAATATTTTTTCATATTATATATAAATAATATTTTTTATAATTTAATAACCTACCACCTAAATATTGCAAAATCCTAGGTATGGAAAGTGGGAAGCTTTCAATGGATCAAATTCAATTTGTGGGGTCTTCTACTTTCTGATAAAATGATATTCAATTTTCCCCTTTTTTATTATTTACTTTAAAGACTATTTATGGTTTGATGTGCAAATGAAGTTTTTGATTTGTGAAAGCCAACCGCCAGCAGTGGAGCACCAACCAAATTAGTCTATCTAGAATTCTTTTTATCTCAAATTGAAATAAAAAATTTAATATATGTATTTAAATAATATTAATTATTTCATTAATTTATTTTAAAAAAATATTGATTTTTAATGATATTTAGTATCAAAATTAAAAATTATATATTCAAAATTCAATAAATTTTTATTCTATATTATACATAGAGTTAACACTTATACAAAAAAATGATAAATATATAAAAATAATATTAATTTTTTTAATAACTTAATTTTTTAACATAATTATTATCCCAACAATTTATAATATAGTTATATTAAAAATTCGTTAATTCAATTATTAAATTTAAGTATTTGATTTATATGTTATATAGAATCATTATTTATAATTGAGTAATAGATATATAAAAATAATATAATATATTTTTTCAATAATTTAAGATTTTAAGTAAGTTATGTCTCCAACAAACTATAATAATCTCAATTTATACAAACTATAATAATCTCAACTAAGATAAAAATATTTTAATTGGTTGAAATAGTTGAGTAAATTTTTATAATTTAATTAAATTTTGATACAGCAGATATTAAATCAAATTAAGATGAAAAGAAGTCTTATTAGTCTACATAATGTGATTTGGGAGAAAGTTTTAGGGAAAAATAACTTGTTATCTTAATTAAGTCATTTATAATAATTTAAATTTTTGTATCAATTTAATTTATTTGTTATTTTTTTTATAGAATTTTAGTCATTTTATTACAAAAATATGACAATATAATGATAAATATGTAATCAAATTTTAAATTTTTATTTATTTTTTATCAATTTAATGTCATTATTATAAATTACTAATTACAGTATCTAAAATTAATATTTTAATAGTAATTAAAAATATAAAAAAACTTGATTATTAATCATTATATTATCACTTTTTTAAAATTAAGTAACTAAATTATTAAAAAAATATTATTCTTAATATAATTAAAAAAATTATGTTATCATCAATTCAAAATTTATATAAATTAGGTATCGTGAGTAAACTATTAGAAAAATATTGTTATTTATTATTTAACTTATTTATATATAAAATAACTATTTAAAAAAGAGAGAGAATATATTATATTAAAAATGTCCAAAAAAAAAAACGAAATTTAACTACCCCTCGTAAAAATTCTCGCAATTTGGATACAAATCAAGGGTTAGGTACTACGATAATACTCAGGTTTAATAATTATTTTTCTTTTTCATTTATATTATTAAAAAAATTCAATTTAATACTTTAATTTATAAAATAATTTTAATTAATATCTTAATTGGCAAAATAGTTTTAATTTATTATATGATTTTTGGTTCATAATTATTAATATTAGAATCACTTAATTAATAAGGATATTAAATTAAAGTTTCTCAATAATATTAATAAAAAGATATTAATTTTTATACTTGGGTGTCTTTCGAATACCTTACCCCAAAATCGGTAGTCTCAAATTCCATCACTTCAGTAACAACCGAAAGAAAGAAAAATAAATTATTAATTTTATAAAAATATAAAATTTTATTTTCAATATTTTAATAAAAAATATTTATTTATTTTTATATAACATTTCAAAATTAAGTTTTAAGAAAAATAAATAATTTTTTTTCTACAATCAATATGTAATGCATATATTATAAATGTTTATTGAAATAAAAATGATATTGATGAAATTTTTTCCTGTATAAGAAGGGGAAAAAAACAAGACTACCATGTTTAATTAAGAGAGGCGGAGGATGAAGGGTTAATTTATTCTGAGTAACTTATTGAATGAAATAAGACCTTTTTCTAAAAAGAAATTGTCTTTTAATAATTACATTTTTTTACCGTATTATTTATTGAAAGTTAGGTGTTAAAAGTTCGGCAATTATTTTATTTATATTAGTTATTAAAGTTCTCATATTAGTTGAAACAAAATCACAACAATTCTGTTATTATATGGTAATAAAAAATTTAGCCTAATAATTTTTAAATTTCACGCTTATAACTTCATTATTTATTAAAATTAGGTATTATAAATGATTATCTTTAATATTTTTGATGCATTAAAAGTATTTATTTTAATAAATTATAGGACCAAAAATATTACTTTTTATAATAACATAATTAATAATACTTAATCCATAAATTATATGAATAAAATACTTTTTAAAAAAATTAAAAGACTTCAAAAACCTTTCCTCAATTCATTATTTTATGTTTTTTTTTATTTTAATAGAAAAGGAACATATCAATAATAATTATCAAAATTTATTAATCTATGCTTACAATGTACCCATTCGTTTATAACATTAAGAAACAAAATTTGTATTATATTATTAAAACATTTATGCTTTGAAAAGTAGGTGTTTGTGATTTGATAGGTTCGATTTTTAGTAAAAAGAACTAATCAAATTAAATTATTTATATTATTTTGATTAAATTAGAACGGATCGTTTAGTTAATAATTTTTTTGTAATTAAACGGTCTAATATGATCTAATTAATGATTTTTAATGATTTGATTAATAATACAGATAAAATCATAAAACACTTACGGACTTGAAATTGAAAATTTATACAGATAAAATCATAGTAAGCAACATTGCATTGCCATTGAAGTAGAATACACTTGAAACCTGGACTTTTCTGTTGAAACAAATAAGGTTTGTCGCCTTCAACGAGCACTTTATGGCCTTAAACAAGCTCCACGAGCATGGTTTGCCAAGTTCAACTCCACCATCCTTCGCTTGGGTTACACTACCAGTCCTTATGATTCTGCCCTATTTCTTCGTCGCAATGATAAAGGCACCATTTTTCTTCTCCTATATGTCAATGATATGATCATAACTGGTGATGACCTCAGTGGTATTCAAGAACTCAAGGATTTTCTTAGTAAGCAGTTTGAGATGAAAGACCTTGGACATCTCAACTACTTCTTGGGTCTTGAAATCACTCATTCTACAGATGGTCTTTATATTACTCAAGCTAAGTATGCATCTGACCTCTTATCTCAAGCTGGACTTACTGATAGCAAGACTGTTGACACTCCAGTTGAACTTAATGCGCATCTCACACCATCGGAGGGGCAACCATTGTCTAATCCCTCTCTTTATAGACGATTGGTTGGCAACCTAGTTTATCTTACAGTTACTCGTCCAAACATTTCTTATGTTGTTCATCAGGTGAGCCAGTATCTGTCTGCTCCACGATCAACTCACTATGCTGTTGTTCTGCGTATTCTACGATACTTGAAAGACACTATCTTCCATGGCCTTTTCTACTCAACTCATTCTTCTTTAGTACTTCGTGCATTCTCTGATGCTGATTGGGCAGGAGATCCCACTGATCGTAGGTCCACTACAGGTTATTGCTTTCTCCTTGGTTCTTCTTTGATTTCTTGGTAAAGTAAGAAACAAACCTTCGTGGCCCGCTTCAGTACTGAAGCAGAATATCGTACTCTTACTGATACGACATCTGAGCTTCTTTGGCTACGATGGCTTCTTAAGGACTTAGGTGTGTCCACATCCTCTGTTACTCCCTTTTATTGTGATAATCAGAGTGTCATTCATATTGCTCGCAACGATGTCTTCCATGAACGGACTAAACACATCGAGATTGATTGTCACTTTATTCGCTCTCATCTTGTCCATGGTGCTCTCAAGCTTTTCGTCGTTTCCTCTAACGATCAATTTGTAGATATCTTCACTAAGGCACTTCCCAAAGGACGCACTCGTAATTTGGTTGACAACCTCAAGCTGGTCTCACATCCACCTTGAGTTTGAGGGGGTTGTTAATGTATATCTAGTAACATATTAATGTGTGTATATATATCTGCTAATGTATATCTATTTACTTTAGGGATAACTATATTTAGTTAGTTTAGACATATCTAGTTTACTTGTAATTCTTATATAAAAACATCATATATATTCATTTAACACATAATAGAATACAATCATTAAGTATTTCTAACATATATAATATGAAATGTATAAACGTTCACAATTATGAGTTATATAAAATTTACAATATAGTCACAAAAAGCAACTACACACCTACATCACATAAGAGTAGATTCAATGCGTGAACAAGATTAATAAATTTGTCATTAATAACCAATTTGTTTCACATTCAAATGTAATACTACTCCATATATTTTAAAATAAAAAAAGCTCTAATCTAATTGCGATATCTTAATGCATATATTGAAATTTGTCATTCAAAAAAGTACAACATATAAAAAACTTAACTAAATTTCTTAATTTGTCTATAACCAAAAAAAAAACGATTAACACCATTATCATAAATATATATAGTAAGTCCAATCATGTGAATTCTTATGCACAAGATAAATTATATTAGTGAAGTTTAGTAATTTTAACAAATCTAACATAACTACTTTTCATAGTGAAAAGAAGACTAATTAAGTTAACATTTTTTATAATTGTTACTACGTAAATACATTACTAGAAAATATATAGGAATTTCTTTCTTTTAGCATAGTAAAAAATAAAGAGATGAATTCATGATTATTGTGAATTTGTGTAGGTTATGCATGTTTGTGTTTGTATCATCTACTAAATCTAAATATTTTTTAATATTACAAAAAAATTATTATTTTTTAAATTATTTATTTATTATTATAATAAAAATATCATATATTTATAAGTACAGAAAAATTAATAGTTAATTTCAACTAAAAAATCTACATCATGTAAATTTGAGTTCGTATTATGTATTTATTGCTTAAATTACAACTCTAAAGTTGCACATATATAACAAGATAAAAGATGAAATAAAACAGTGTAACACTTTTTTTATTATTATCAAACGTTACTTAGAATGAGATAATCCAATTTTTTTTGAAAAAGTTTCAAACTATTAACATTTTACTAGCTAGTGATCATAAAATATATTGCAGATAGTCATAGATATTATAAGTGATTCTTGAAGATTAGATTTAAATAATTAACCAAAATTTAAGAGATGGAGGCACACAAAGTGGCTAGCTAGGTTTTAAATTTGAAGGCATCATGTCTAGATTTGATAAATATTCACGTTATTAGATCAACTATTCTTGTTGAGGGACATGGAATTGCTTAGGTTCTTAAAGATGCAAATTGCAAAGAATAAGAACAAAAAAGAAATGATCATTATTATAAGTTAAGATTGGTTTATCCTTAATTTAAACAAATAATCCATCACCGTTAGCTAGCTTCCTTTAAAAGTTATTATTTTCATTAGTAAAGATGTAAAGTATCCACGACTAGATTGCCTAACTAACATAAACAATTGGGCGGTCCATTTTACTCCAATTACCAATCCAACTTGCAAAATTGTATTCATGGATTCTTTTATCTTTCTATTTCTATCACCCATTTCCCCCTTTTTTTCATAGCATGCATAAAATACATTATTCAACCTGTGATTTCTTAAAATGATGGCTTTTCTCAGTTTTTTTAAGTAGAGTTTTTAACTTATTTTACTGTGCCAATTATAACTTATAAGAATAAAAATAAAAATATATTTGGAATTAACGCTACTAGGCTGAAATACAATTGGTTCACCAGTTACTTTCCTTATTTTCAACTTGAAGTGTTAAAAATAAAAAATAAAGGAAGATTTTTTTTTAAAAAGTAAGATACCGAAATGCAGAATGTGAATATTTATGTAGTTTAGTCATGCTATTAACAACTTTTTTATATAACTGTTAGCAATAACTATTGAGTAACAATAATATTAATAATGAAGACATAAAGTTATATACGAAGTATCTTTGTTTCGCGTAATATTTTTGAAATATTGCTATGCATTATTATATTTTTATTTAATATGATTTATCTAGTTATCTATATATGGTTTTTTACTTCAAGTTATTTATTTAAATAACATCATTTATCATTTGATTTAGATGTACTTAATTTCAATTCAGTTTAACATTGCATTAATTTAGATGTTTTGAAAATTTTTAATGTTTTATTATTTTTCTTTTTAGCTGACACATATAGTTTAATTAAATGAAATTAGCCTTTATTAATATGAATTATAACTTAGGGATATAATTGCTAAAAAAATATCAAAATTTATAGGTAATTTGATATTTAAAAAAACCTTGCTCTGATTTTTAATATTCACTACTACAAAACTGGGTATATAAGTCGATACGTAAAGTCGGTTTTTTCCAAAAACCGACTTTAAATTAGTTTAAAGTCGGTTCGATGTCGAACCGACGCTATCCACGTAGGACGTAGCGTCGGTTGATGTGTCAAACCGACGCTATGCGTGGGCGTAGCGTCGGTTCTAGGTGTTAACCGACGCTACGCTACGTGGATAGCGTCGGTTCACCACGTTAACCGACGCTACGTCCAGGTGTAGCGTAGCGCAGTAGAGTCGGTTGACGTGGCGAACCGACGCTACACCTAGACGTAGCGTCGGTTGACGTGGTGAACCGACGCTATCCACGTAGCGTAGCGTCGGTTAACACCTAGAACCGACGCTATCCTACGTGGATAGCGTCGGTTGACACCTGGAACCGACGCTATCCACGTAGGATAGCGTCGGTTCTAGGTGTCAACCGACGCTACGCTACGTGGATAAATATTTTCTCTTCTTTCTTCCCAGACAAAAACTATTTTCAGCGTTCCAGAACTCTAAAAAATCGAAAACCTTCTCCTCCATTTCTCCTCCACTCTTTCTCATTTTTCGGCCACCTACGACTACCATTTCCAACATCGGTTAGTGAGTTTTCTTCCTCTCTAACTAATCTTTTAGATCCCCTATTATTCATATTTTTTTCCTGTTATTATGTGTTATTATTTATATGTATAGATTGTTGTATTATATATGTAGGTTTCTATTATAACATAAGGAGAAGAATATGACGATCTTGAATAAAATAGAACAAAACCATGGTAATTTTTCTGTTATTAATTAATATTTTATTTTTCAAATATTTATATTATTTGAAATATTTGTTAAACTGATATTGATTTTTTTTCTGCTCGAATACAGGTTGAATATGAATAAATTAAAAAAAAAAAAGAAGTTAAAGTCGGTTCACCGCGTGAACCGACTTTACACTTTAAGTCATTTAATTTAAAGTCGGTTCAGCGAACCGACTTTAAATTAGTTTAAAGTCGGTTAAAACCCGACTTATATACCCAGTTTTGTAGTAGTGATTTACCCATAAAAAATATTCTCTGTTGATTTAACTCGAGCGAACCCTCTTGTCTACTTCGAAACAAACAACAAAAGGGAAGGAAAGTAATGGAATTGTATTCCTTACCTAATGTCATATATATTTAGTTAGTAGGAATGAAATGAAAATAAAATTTATTCTTTATAATTTTATATTTGATTCTATTATAAATTGAAAATTAAATGTAATCGATTCTTAAAAGAAAATGAATAAAATTTCATCATCTCATTTAAGAACCATGACCCCATTCTCATGCTAATTTTTTGTTCCAATTTTACCCTAACTAATAAATATAACCAAAAATCTTAAACCCTAAACACTATAACATAAATCTTAAAATCTAAAACTCTAAATCTTATTTAAAAATAATAATTTTAACTTTAATCTCATAAATATAATCCTAAATCCTAACTTACAATTATAACCTTAAATTTTATATCTTAAACTCTAAACTTTATTTAAAAAATAATAAATTTATTTTTAAGTAATAATTATTTAAATAATATACTTTATGTGACAAAAATAACAATTAAATGACATTATTTAAAACTTATTGAATATAAGGATATTATAGTAATATATATTGTTTTTAATTATATTTTAGTTGTAAACTAAACATTGTAATATTAATTTATTTTTTGATTTTAATAATCAAACCAAACAATACAACAATAATATTATTTTCTTTTGATTTAATTTTTATTTTTTATTTTTATTTATGGGAATTAACCGTTCCTAAAAAACTTCGTCTCTTTGCACAACGTTGTTACCGTTCATTACTTTTATCTAAATGCGACGTATGCTTCATACAATAATAAAATTATGTAATAAGAAGTTGTGATTTAATCTAAATTGAATATCTAAAAAAAATGTATGAATTCGTTTTCGATTTTGAATAATTTTATTATAAAAGTAAATTTTATTAATTTTAGAATAATATTTTTATTTTAAAAGTTTTAAAATATTTATTAGTAAAATTAATAGTAATTGAGAATGAGAACTGACCTTCGTTACCAAACGACGTCTAATGCTATGTCATGCTTTTCTGATTCCCACCACGTCAGTTTCACCTCCCAGTAAAAAAGAAAGCCCGTCAGTTTAACCTCATATTCCGTTTAAATACTAACTGTGGTTAGATCAGGTTCCTACAATTAGACAGCAAGGACGACAGAGTTCGAGTTAAAGCAACAAAGTCGCGTATAAAAAGACGCGCGCAGAGCGGCTTCGGAGGTTTGTTTTATTATAAAAGTAAATTTTATTAATTTTAGAATAATATTTTTATTTTAAAAGTTTTAAAATATTTATTAGTAAAATTAATAGTCATTGAGAATGAGAACTGACCTTCGTTACCAAACGACGTCTAATGCCATGTCATGCTTTTCTGATTCCCACCACGTCAGTTTCACCTCCCAGTAAAAAAGAAAGCCCGTCAGTTTAACCTCATATTCCGGTTAAATACTAACTGTGGTTAGATCAGGTTCCTACAATTAGACAGCAAGGACGACAGAGTTCGAATTAAAGCAACAAAGTCGCGTATAATAAGACGCGCGCAGAGCGGCTTCGGAGGTTTGTTATTTCATAGTAACGGCGTTTTCCCTGGATTCCTTGCACAAAAGTGGAAGAGATAGAGAAACGGAGCTAACAATAAGAAGGTAGGTTTTCGGGAGCTGAGGAAGGTGGTTGTGTAACGGTTGCTCTAACACCCCGTGGTTAAAACCACGTCAAACGATAAAATTTTAGATCAATTTTTTTCACACTTAGAATAATATGACATCTTGTACTGAAAAGTTTCGTGATTTTATGGACACAGGATGTATTTTTAATCATTTTTTGAAGTCCTTTTACTGAATAATTCAATAACTTCAAAATACATTAAGATTTTATCTCTTTTGTGAGATTATTATTTACTTTTTTTCATAAAAATGTTGTATATATTAATTGTACCATACAAGAATCGGAAGAATTTATACATTGGTTTTGGAATTTGCTTCAACCCAAAATATAACTATTTAGTTTTCTCAATTCAATGTCATGTTATTTTCCCCTACATTTGTATATATGAACCAACTTATTCATTTGTATATATGAACCAACTTATTCACTCACATGATCGTCCTAATTAGTTTCTAAGCATCCATGCTATAGTTTTTATGGAGGGGATTAATGAGTTATTATTAGAAATAGAAACTAGTAGAAGTGCATTAATCATAATAAGTAAAAACATTATTTTACAACGAAAAGACAACATAATTTGCACATTTTAGCATGTTTATTTCCGGGTGTCAATTAGTACTATAAATTATTTTTTAAACTTTCCATGCATATAAATATAATGTGTTTTTTACCAGTTATAAATAAATAATTTAATTAAAATTAAATATAATATTAAAAATATGTGAATATAGTTGAAATAAAATACAAAAATGGCCTAACAGAAACAACACAATACCCAATAATTTTCACACGTAAAAGTAGTTAAGGACCCTTATTCATTCCTAACCAAAATTAGATCATAGCCTACTCCACAAACAAACATCACCACGGACAAAGTCCACATGGAAAATTAGAAGTGAAAAACAAAAATTTAAAAGTTCGATGCTTCAATTTTCCGCAGAATCCGAGATTAGTACATTCCTCTCACCTTCCAGCGAAGACACAGGAAGTTTACTCCCTCTATTCAACTTCTTTACGTCCAAGCTTGAGCATATTAATATTCTTTTTGCCATTCTGCAAATATCCCTATAGCAACGTTGACATAAGTACAATACATACTGGTTTAGTGATTACTCTACAACAAAAGAACCATAAAAATAATGGCAGATCTAAGATTTGAACTCAGAAGGAATACTAAAAAAAAGTAAAAAATAGTACTATTTGATTCGTGATTACTAGATGCTTTTTATGCACATTAATTGATTAAATATATATATATTTATATAAATTTGACTTTTTCGGAATCATGAGTATTTTTATTGTTTTTCAGGTATTTTTGCTTAAAAACGTAACTTAAAGACTCAAAGAGGAATACTGGAATCAATACATCACAAATATATTAATAAATAAATGGGGAAATGTCAACAAATATAGAAAAATTGGACAAAATGAGTCAAAAAGGAGGAAAAACACGCACGGAGCCGCCCAGCCCGCGAGCGCCAACACCCAGACCGTGCGCGCCAGCTCCCCACGCTTGTGCGCACCTCTTCTGCTCCCGCGCGTGCTGCTTCTGCCTTTCGCGCGCACCGCTGTCATCTCGCCCCATTTTTGCGCGTAGCCACCCCCACGTCATGCTGACATCAACAATCACCACTTCGCATTTTCACCATTTTTAAACATTTTTTCACCCACTTTTTTTCTCCATCCTCACCTATAAATACCCCATTTTCTTCACTTACAAACACACCTCAAAACACACTTCTCTAATCTTTCTTTCTCTCCATTTCTTAGTTTTTAGTTTTTTTAGTTTTAGAGTTCTTCTCTTTTTGAGAATAACTAGCTATGTTTTTGTAATTTATTTGCTTTTCGATTCAATAAATGGGAGTGCAAATTCCGCTTGGAGGTTTTCCAGCAACAGGAATAGCATCGAAGTTCTATAAGGACTTTATTTTCTTTACAGTTATTTTTTATGCTTTATTCTTACATGTTATATTTAATTTGTCTGTGATTAAATTTAACTTTGCTAGCTGTTTATAAACATGATATAATAATAACGTTGTTATGCTTGCGAAATATTAAATAGGTAAAAACCTCTAAAATGAATTGATTTTTATTTTTATTCAAGATTTTATATTAAGAATGTTAGAGAGAAATATATTATTTTTCATTACAAACTTAAATCTGAAAATTAGATTTTAAGGTTTAGTTATCCGATCTGATTTAGAGTAGTGCTCTTTTATTTGTTGGTACAATCGCCCGGTAGTTAGAGTGAAACTCTATTTCAAAAGTTGTTATAAGAATTATTATCTGAAAATGTATTGACAAGATGTTTTCAGTAGTGGTTTTAAAACTTGAAAGTTAGTACTCGGATAATTAAATTCTTAGGTTTAATTTAGACACCTTGAATAAAGTTTAAACTGTCTAACCCCACCAAAGATGGCATTTAAATGGTTCATTTTCAATCTAAAAGTTTGTAAAATATGGACCTGATTAACCTAGAGGGGGGTGAATAGGTTATTTTTAATTTTTATCAATTTATAATTTAATAACCTAAACAGACATGCAATCGTATGTAAAATAAGTGCGAAAATAAAATAATAACACGCGATATTTTTAGGTGGAAACAACCTAGGCCACAACTATGGCCTAAGAGGAAAACCACTGGTCCACCGGACCACTTAACTTTCCACTATGAAAATCAAATGTTCAAGTACAAACTCGGTCTTATGATACCCTCCCTAGAATACTGCCCCAATGTACTTTACTTACGTGCCCTTGCTCTGTTTTCATAGTTTTCAATATTAGCGTGAACGGTTTCCAGACCAACTTTCCAATAAGCTTCCCGCCAATCAGATACGTTTCCGAAGTAACTGCAAAATAGTTAGCACAAAAACACAAGTGCCCGTGTGTGTTCTAGAGCATATTTAATAATGAATAATCCTAACTAGATGATTCAAAACATATTCATTTAAATTAAATCAACTAGCAAATCCTAGAGCAAAAATATCAAATACAAGTTCAATAAAAATAGCTTCTTTAAATATTAATAATCAAATCAAATAATTATGATATGACAAAAACAATTATTTGATCTAACAAATTAAAAACAAAAATAAAGAAGAAGCCATAAGAACATATTATCAAAATATCATAAAATAATTAGGTTTATTGATCAATCAAACAAAACCACCAATATTTGATAGATTAATTAAATAAAGAAGCCTAAAGAATTATTATCTTATATTTGAAAAACAAGAGAGAGAAATTAAAAAGATTAAAATAATACTCTTGTATGGTTAATTGAAACAATGAGTAATGAGTTTTATTTATAGGAAAAATTGAAACCCTTAATCTTATGTAATTGATAGATATCTTTTCTATTACAAATATGATTAATAATACTTATTAATTAGGATAACTCATATATGATTGATAAATATCTTTTATATTACAAATAAGATTAATATTACTCATTAATTAAGATAACTCATATATGATTTAATAAATATCTTTTCTATTATAAATAGGATTAGTATTACTCATTAATTAAGATAACTCATATATGATTGATAAATATATTTTATATTACAAATAAGATTAATATTACTCATTAATTAAGATAACTCATATATGATTAATAAATAGCTTTTCTATTACAAATAGGATTAATATTACTCATTAATTAAGATAACTCTTATATAAAATAGATTTCTTTTAAAATAGATTTTATGCTATCTTTTATGATAAGGATTTCAAATATAATTTAAAGTATATCTTATCTAATATCTTATAGCATATCTTATTTTAGAGTATATATTATCTAATATCTTTTAGCATATCTTATTTCATATTTTAGCACTAAAAATAATGTTAGATTTATAAGCATATATTATTAAATGCATAAATGTAATCCTATGTGTCGTAATTATCAAAGATATACCTGAAGTACAATTATCTGAAACTCGAGCATTTGCTTGGCTTTTCTTGATAGATTTGATAGTAGGCCTAAAAACAAATTTACAGATAAATATTTTGTCCACGAAAATAGCCAACACTCATAGTCCTTACAAACTCCCCCTTTGGCAATTTCGTTTGGCAAAACCTTTCACTTACTACATGATACTTATAAAAATAAGATGAAAATACAAAGATGTCCCAAACTCCATAGTGGAACTATCCTATGGTCCAGTAGATCCATCTTCGCTGCAACTTGACAAGCTTGTAAGTATCTGAAATGACATGAGTAAAGCATAGGACAACTTGGCATGAAAGCCTAATTGTATATTAGTTTAGTTTACATAGAAATAAGCCAAGTGTGAAGAATAGTCATGTAGTATGCATTCATATTAATTAAACTTAATTAAATATGTTCCCCCTTTATATGCATAACAAAATAAAAACATGGAAGTAAAACACATTATTCTCTCCCCCTTTTTGACATACGAGAAGGACAAAACATTAAACAAAGCAATGAAGTCAAACTCCTCATAAAGATATAGCAATGTAAAAGTAGAGTACTGTAGAAGCACAATATACTTTAAACTCCCCCTAAGTTCTATGACTCTCTAACTTAGAAACGAATTAAAAAGGTAATATATGAAAAGAATATGGAAGTGAAAAAAAATCTATTTTTTTATTTTTTATTTTTAATATTTTTTTTCATAAATAGATAGCCATATAAGGTATTAAACTCATTTAATCACAAATGAACACATGATCAATTGAGAACTCATCATTTTTTAACTCTAATTTTGATTATTTATCATATAAATAAATATGTAGAGTATAAGAGTCACACAAGCACATATAATGACATATTGACATTTACTTAAAATATTATATATGTTTAAACTCCACAAATATGTCAATTAATTCATTTATGACCTATCAAGAAAGACTCAAAAGAAAAAAAAATCACCTATAATGTAAAACTATAATCGAGTCTTCAATCTTACAAAATAAAGTATATCTTCTAAAGGAGGACTTATTATTATTTTTTTTATTTTTATTTTGTATTTTTTTCATACATATGAGGTAAATTATATATATATTTTATAACCTCTATTGGCTCTTTCTTTTTGCGCATTCAATATACAAGATTTATAAGTAGTAACTTTTTGCATAATCTTTTTTTTTTTTTGCACGAGCCATAAACCTAGCATGATGACTTTCACACTAGTTGTGAGGTAGCCCTCTCCGTTCATTGCGGTAGCTTCACACATCACAGTAGGTAGCCCTCTCAATACTAGGTGCCTCCATACGGTAAAATTTTAGTAAGCAAAAGAAGAACTCAACACAATATTACAATCAAGATTAGTTAAAGTCCTAGAGTCTTTCAAGAAATTTCATAAACTTCAAGCATAACATTTATGTGTGTTCGTGAGTGTGTGAAGAAGTTTATGTCAACATCGATCATCACATGTATAAGAATACTGCATAAGTAAAAAATGTAGAATCATTTATATAATAAATGTCAGAATTAGTTGAGTCACTAAAATGAGGTTATGTATATGTAAGTATTAAATAAGTCCAATAGCATGTTGGCCAGATAAGAATGCTACTTCTATTTTTTTCTTTTTCTTTTTTAAGTTTAACTAATAAAATAAAAATAATAAAGATTACTCACCTAGGGTCATTTAAGCATTCTAATAAAAAATGGTAAGGTGACCGAGAAAAAATAACCTTTCATAACCCACATTTTCTTGCATTTTGGTTTCTCTATATCATTGGGTTGAGACTCAATAAACTTAGGTTTCATAGGTGTGTTCTTGGACTTAGCTATACTTTTCTTATTCATCCCAAATGAAGATGCAATATGCATAGTAAGATGATGATAATGATTCCTTGCATTAAAAGTACTGAATTTTACTTCCCTCTTTAAACCTAAGACTTCATGCTTCATAGTAGAATTTTTGAACACATTATTATAATTTCCATTCATCCTTGAATATGATGTAACATGCATAAATGGATGATGATTATGGGTCCTACTATGTGAAACATGGAAAGAATGATTAAGTTCAAGAGCATTCCTCAAAAATCTACATTTTGGTCTTATATGACCTTTTCTACCACAATGATGAGAGACAGACACAAACTTAACAATTTTTTCTACCATAGGTGTAATAGTTTTTTGTGCATAAGTGGTGACAATAGGAGTAGAGTTTAAGGGCCTTACAA
>CM072802.1:61425482-61435482 GCA_037013495.1 Hippophae tibetana | reverse complement strand
TTAGGGTTTAGGGTTTAGGGTTTAGGGTTTAGGGTTTAGGGTTTAGGGTTTAGGGTTTAGGGTTTAGGGTTTAGGGTTTAGGGTTTAGGGTTTAGGGTTTAGGGTTTAGGGTTTAGGGTTTAGGGTTTAGGGTTTAGGGTTTAGGGTTTAGGGTTTAGGGTTTAGGGTTTAGGGTTTAGGGTTTAGGGTTTAGGGTTTAGGGTTTAGGGTTTAGGGTTTAGGGTTTAGGGTTTAGGGTTTAGGGTTTAGGGTTTAGGGTTTAGGGTTTAGGGTTTAGGGTTTAGGGTTTAGGGTTTAGGGTTTAGGGTTTAGGGTTTAGGGTTTAGGGTTTAGGGTTTAGGGTTTAGGGTTTAGGGTTTAGGGTTTAGGGTTTAGGGTTTAGGGTTTAGGGTTTAGGGTTTAGGGTTTAGGGTTTAGGGTTTAGGGTTTAGGGTTTAGGGTTTAGGGTTTAGGGTTTAGGGTTTAGGGTTTAGGGTTTAGGGTTTAGGGTTTAGGGTTTAGGGTTTAGGGTTTAGGGTTTAGGGTTTAGGGTTTAGGGTTTAGGGTTTAGGGTTTAGGGTTTAGGGTTTAGGGTTTAGGGTTTAGGGTTTAGGGTTTAGGGTTTAGGGTTTAGGGTTTAGGGTTTAGGGTTTAGGGTTTAGGGTTTAGGGTTTAGGGTTTAGGGTTTAGGGTTTAGGGTTTAGGGTTTAGGGTTTAGGGTTTAGGGTTTAGGGTTTAGGGTTTAGGGTTTAGGGTTTAGGGTTTAGGGTTTAGGGTTTAGGGTTTAGGGTTTAGGGTTTAGGGTTTAGGGTTTAGGGTTTAGGGTTTAGGGTTTAGGGTTTAGGGTTTAGGGTTTAGGGTTTAGGGTTTAGGGTTTAGGGTTTAGGGTTTAGGGTTTAGGGTTTAGGGTTTAGGGTTTAGGGTTTAGGGTTTAGGGTTTAGGGTTTAGGGTTTAGGGTTTAGGGTTTAGGGTTTAGGGTTTAGGGTTTAGGGTTTAGGGTTTAGGGTTTAGGGTTTAGGGTTTAGGGTTTAGGGTTTAGGGTTTAGGGTTTAGGGTTTAGGGTTTAGGGTTTAGGGTTTAGGGTTTAGGGTTTAGGGTTTAGGGTTTAGGGTTTAGGGTTTAGGGTTTAGGGTTTAGGGTTTAGGGTTTAGGGTTTAGGGTTTAGGGTTTAGGGTTTAGGGTTTAGGGTTTAGGGTTTAGGGTTTAGGGTTTAGGGTTTAGGGTTTAGGGTTTAGGGTTTAGGGTTTAGGGTTTAGGGTTTAGGGTTTAGGGTTTAGGGTTTAGGGTTTAGGGTTTAGGGTTTAGGGTTTAGGGTTTAGGGTTTAGGGTTTAGGGTTTAGGGTTTAGGGTTTAGGGTTTAGGGTTTAGGGTTTAGGGTTTAGGGTTTAGGGTTTAGGGTTTAGGGTTTAGGGTTTAGGGTTTAGGGTTTAGGGTTTAGGGTTTAGGGTTTAGGGTTTAGGGTTTAGGGTTTAGGGTTTAGGGTTTAGGGTTTAGGGTTTAGGGTTTAGGGTTTAGGGTTTAGGGTTTAGGGTTTAGGGTTTAGGGTTTAGGGTTTAGGGTTTAGGGTTTAGGGTTTAGGGTTTAGGGTTTAGGGTTTAGGGTTTAGGGTTTAGGGTTTAGGGTTTAGGGTTTAGGGTTTAGGGTTTAGGGTTTAGGGTTTAGGGTTTAGGGTTTAGGGTTTAGGGTTTAGGGTTTAGGGTTTAGGGTTTAGGGTTTAGGGTTTAGGGTTTAGGGTTTAGGGTTTAGGGTTTAGGGTTTAGGGTTTAGGGTTTAGGGTTTAGGGTTTAGGGTTTAGGGTTTAGGGTTTAGGGTTTAGGGTTTAGGGTTTAGGGTTTAGGGTTTAGGGTTTAGGGTTTAGGGTTTAGGGTTTAGGGTTTAGGGTTTAGGGTTTAGGGTTTAGGGTTTAGGGTTTAGGGTTTAGGGTTTAGGGTTTAGGGTTTAGGGTTTAGGGTTTAGGGTTTAGGGTTTAGGGTTTAGGGTTTAGGGTTTAGGGTTTAGGGTTTAGGGTTTAGGGTTTAGGGTTTAGGGTTTAGGGTTTAGGGTTTAGGGTTTAGGGTTTAGGGTTTAGGGTTTAGGGTTTAGGGTTTAGGGTTTAGGGTTTAGGGTTTAGGGTTTAGGGTTTAGGGTTTAGGGTTTAGGGTTTAGGGTTTAGGGTTTAGGGTTTAGGGTTTAGGGTTTAGGGTTTAGGGTTTAGGGTTTAGGGTTTAGGGTTTAGGGTTTAGGGTTTAGGGTTTAGGGTTTAGGGTTTAGGGTTTAGGGTTTAGGGTTTAGGGTTTAGGGTTTAGGGTTTAGGGTTTAGGGTTTAGGGTTTAGGGTTTAGGGTTTAGGGTTTAGGGTTTAGGGTTTAGGGTTTAGGGTTTAGGGTTTAGGGTTTAGGGTTTAGGGTTTAGGGTTTAGGGTTTAGGGTTTAGGGTTTAGGGTTTAGGGTTTAGGGTTTAGGGTTTAGGGTTTAGGGTTTAGGGTTTAGGGTTTAGGGTTTAGGGTTTAGGGTTTAGGGTTTAGGGTTTAGGGTTTAGGGTTTAGGGTTTAGGGTTTAGGGTTTAGGGTTTAGGGTTTAGGGTTTAGGGTTTAGGGTTTAGGGTTTAGGGTTTAGGGTTTAGGGTTTAGGGTTTAGGGTTTAGGGTTTAGGGTTTAGGGTTTAGGGTTTAGGGTTTAGGGTTTAGGGTTTAGGGTTTAGGGTTTAGGGTTTAGGGTTTAGGGTTTAGGGTTTAGGGTTTAGGGTTTAGGGTTTAGGGTTTAGGGTTTAGGGTTTAGGGTTTAGGGTTTAGGGTTTAGGGTTTAGGGTTTAGGGTTTAGGGTTTAGGGTTTAGGGTTTAGGGTTTAGGGTTTAGGGTTTAGGGTTTAGGGTTTAGGGTTTAGGGTTTAGGGTTTAGGGTTTAGGGTTTAGGGTTTAGGGTTTAGGGTTTAGGGTTTAGGGTTTAGGGTTTAGGGTTTAGGGTTTAGGGTTTAGGGTTTAGGGTTTAGGGTTTAGGGTTTAGGGTTTAGGGTTTAGGGTTTAGGGTTTAGGGTTTAGGGTTTAGGGTTTAGGGTTTAGGGTTTAGGGTTTAGGGTTTAGGGTTTAGGGTTTAGGGTTTAGGGTTTAGGGTTTAGGGTTTAGGGTTTAGGGTTTAGGGTTTAGGGTTTAGGGTTTAGGGTTTAGGGTTTAGGGTTTAGGGTTTAGGGTTTAGGGTTTAGGGTTTAGGGTTTAGGGTTTAGGGTTTAGGGTTTAGGGTTTAGGGTTTAGGGTTTAGGGTTTAGGGTTTAGGGTTTAGGGTTTAGGGTTTAGGGTTTAGGGTTTAGGGTTTAGGGTTTAGGGTTTAGGGTTTAGGGTTTAGGGTTTAGGGTTTAGGGTTTAGGGTTTAGGGTTTAGGGTTTAGGGTTTAGGGTTTAGGGTTTAGGGTTTAGGGTTTAGGGTTTAGGGTTTAGGGTTTAGGGTTTAGGGTTTAGGGTTTAGGGTTTAGGGTTTAGGGTTTAGGGTTTAGGGTTTAGGGTTTAGGGTTTAGGGTTTAGGGTTTAGGGTTTAGGGTTTAGGGTTTAGGGTTTAGGGTTTAGGGTTTAGGGTTTAGGGTTTAGGGTTTAGGGTTTAGGGTTTAGGGTTTAGGGTTTAGGGTTTAGGGTTTAGGGTTTAGGGTTTAGGGTTTAGGGTTTAGGGTTTAGGGTTTAGGGTTTAGGGTTTAGGGTTTAGGGTTTAGGGTTTAGGGTTTAGGGTTTAGGGTTTAGGGTTTAGGGTTTAGGGTTTAGGGTTTAGGGTTTAGGGTTTAGGGTTTAGGGTTTAGGGTTTAGGGTTTAGGGTTTAGGGTTTAGGGTTTAGGGTTTAGGGTTTAGGGTTTAGGGTTTAGGGTTTAGGGTTTAGGGTTTAGGGTTTAGGGTTTAGGGTTTAGGGTTTAGGGTTTAGGGTTTAGGGTTTAGGGTTTAGGGTTTAGGGTTTAGGGTTTAGGGTTTAGGGTTTAGGGTTTAGGGTTTAGGGTTTAGGGTTTAGGGTTTAGGGTTTAGGGTTTAGGGTTTAGGGTTTAGGGTTTAGGGTTTAGGGTTTAGGGTTTAGGGTTTAGGGTTTAGGGTTTAGGGTTTAGGGTTTAGGGTTTAGGGTTTAGGGTTTAGGGTTTAGGGTTTAGGGTTTAGGGTTTAGGGTTTAGGGTTTAGGGTTTAGGGTTTAGGGTTTAGGGTTTAGGGTTTAGGGTTTAGGGTTTAGGGTTTAGGGTTTAGGGTTTAGGGTTTAGGGTTTAGGGTTTAGGGTTTAGGGTTTAGGGTTTAGGGTTTAGGGTTTAGGGTTTAGGGTTTAGGGTTTAGGGTTTAGGGTTTAGGGTTTAGGGTTTAGGGTTTAGGGTTTAGGGTTTAGGGTTTAGGGTTTAGGGTTTAGGGTTTAGGGTTTAGGGTTTAGGGTTTAGGGTTTAGGGTTTAGGGTTTAGGGTTTAGGGTTTAGGGTTTAGGGTTTAGGGTTTAGGGTTTAGGGTTTAGGGTTTAGGGTTTAGGGTTTAGGGTTTAGGGTTTAGGGTTTAGGGTTTAGGGTTTAGGGTTTAGGGTTTAGGGTTTAGGGTTTAGGGTTTAGGGTTTAGGGTTTAGGGTTTAGGGTTTAGGGTTTAGGGTTTAGGGTTTAGGGTTTAGGGTTTAGGGTTTAGGGTTTAGGGTTTAGGGTTTAGGGTTTAGGGTTTAGGGTTTAGGGTTTAGGGTTTAGGGTTTAGGGTTTAGGGTTTAGGGTTTAGGGTTTAGGGTTTAGGGTTTAGGGTTTAGGGTTTAGGGTTTAGGGTTTAGGGTTTAGGGTTTAGGGTTTAGGGTTTAGGGTTTAGGGTTTAGGGTTTAGGGTTTAGGGTTTAGGGTTTAGGGTTTAGGGTTTAGGGTTTAGGGTTTAGGGTTTAGGGTTTAGGGTTTAGGGTTTAGGGTTTAGGGTTTAGGGTTTAGGGTTTAGGGTTTAGGGTTTAGGGTTTAGGGTTTAGGGTTTAGGGTTTAGGGTTTAGGGTTTAGGGTTTAGGGTTTAGGGTTTAGGGTTTAGGGTTTAGGGTTTAGGGTTTAGGGTTTAGGGTTTAGGGTTTAGGGTTTAGGGTTTAGGGTTTAGGGTTTAGGGTTTAGGGTTTAGGGTTTAGGGTTTAGGGTTTAGGGTTTAGGGTTTAGGGTTTAGGGTTTAGGGTTTAGGGTTTAGGGTTTAGGGTTTAGGGTTTAGGGTTTAGGGTTTAGGGTTTAGGGTTTAGGGTTTAGGGTTTAGGGTTTAGGGTTTAGGGTTTAGGGTTTAGGGTTTAGGGTTTAGGGTTTAGGGTTTAGGGTTTAGGGTTTAGGGTTTAGGGTTTAGGGTTTAGGGTTTAGGGTTTAGGGTTTAGGGTTTAGGGTTTAGGGTTTAGGGTTTAGGGTTTAGGGTTTAGGGTTTAGGGTTTAGGGTTTAGGGTTTAGGGTTTAGGGTTTAGGGTTTAGGGTTTAGGGTTTAGGGTTTAGGGTTTAGGGTTTAGGGTTTAGGGTTTAGGGTTTAGGGTTTAGGGTTTAGGGTTTAGGGTTTAGGGTTTAGGGTTTAGGGTTTAGGGTTTAGGGTTTAGGGTTTAGGGTTTAGGGTTTAGGGTTTAGGGTTTAGGGTTTAGGGTTTAGGGTTTAGGGTTTAGGGTTTAGGGTTTAGGGTTTAGGGTTTAGGGTTTAGGGTTTAGGGTTTAGGGTTTAGGGTTTAGGGTTTAGGGTTTAGGGTTTAGGGTTTAGGGTTTAGGGTTTAGGGTTTAGGGTTTAGGGTTTAGGGTTTAGGGTTTAGGGTTTAGGGTTTAGGGTTTAGGGTTTAGGGTTTAGGGTTTAGGGTTTAGGGTTTAGGGTTTAGGGTTTAGGGTTTAGGGTTTAGGGTTTAGGGTTTAGGGTTTAGGGTTTAGGGTTTAGGGTTTAGGGTTTAGGGTTTAGGGTTTAGGGTTTAGGGTTTAGGGTTTAGGGTTTAGGGTTTAGGGTTTAGGGTTTAGGGTTTAGGGTTTAGGGTTTAGGGTTTAGGGTTTAGGGTTTAGGGTTTAGGGTTTAGGGTTTAGGGTTTAGGGTTTAGGGTTTAGGGTTTAGGGTTTAGGGTTTAGGGTTTAGGGTTTAGGGTTTAGGGTTTAGGGTTTAGGGTTTAGGGTTTAGGGTTTAGGGTTTAGGGTTTAGGGTTTAGGGTTTAGGGTTTAGGGTTTAGGGTTTAGGGTTTAGGGTTTAGGGTTTAGGGTTTAGGGTTTAGGGTTTAGGGTTTAGGGTTTAGGGTTTAGGGTTTAGGGTTTAGGGTTTAGGGTTTAGGGTTTAGGGTTTAGGGTTTAGGGTTTAGGGTTTAGGGTTTAGGGTTTAGGGTTTAGGGTTTAGGGTTTAGGGTTTAGGGTTTAGGGTTTAGGGTTTAGGGTTTAGGGTTTAGGGTTTAGGGTTTAGGGTTTAGGGTTTAGGGTTTAGGGTTTAGGGTTTAGGGTTTAGGGTTTAGGGTTTAGGGTTTAGGGTTTAGGGTTTAGGGTTTAGGGTTTAGGGTTTAGGGTTTAGGGTTTAGGGTTTAGGGTTTAGGGTTTAGGGTTTAGGGTTTAGGGTTTAGGGTTTAGGGTTTAGGGTTTAGGGTTTAGGGTTTAGGGTTTAGGGTTTAGGGTTTAGGGTTTAGGGTTTAGGGTTTAGGGTTTAGGGTTTAGGGTTTAGGGTTTAGGGTTTAGGGTTTAGGGTTTAGGGTTTAGGGTTTAGGGTTTAGGGTTTAGGGTTTAGGGTTTAGGGTTTAGGGTTTAGGGTTTAGGGTTTAGGGTTTAGGGTTTAGGGTTTAGGGTTTAGGGTTTAGGGTTTAGGGTTTAGGGTTTAGGGTTTAGGGTTTAGGGTTTAGGGTTTAGGGTTTAGGGTTTAGGGTTTAGGGTTTAGGGTTTAGGGTTTAGGGTTTAGGGTTTAGGGTTTAGGGTTTAGGGTTTAGGGTTTAGGGTTTAGGGTTTAGGGTTTAGGGTTTAGGGTTTAGGGTTTAGGGTTTAGGGTTTAGGGTTTAGGGTTTAGGGTTTAGGGTTTAGGGTTTAGGGTTTAGGGTTTAGGGTTTAGGGTTTAGGGTTTAGGGTTTAGGGTTTAGGGTTTAGGGTTTAGGGTTTAGGGTTTAGGGTTTAGGGTTTAGGGTTTAGGGTTTAGGGTTTAGGGTTTAGGGTTTAGGGTTTAGGGTTTAGGGTTTAGGGTTTAGGGTTTAGGGTTTAGGGTTTAGGGTTTAGGGTTTAGGGTTTAGGGTTTAGGGTTTAGGGTTTAGGGTTTAGGGTTTAGGGTTTAGGGTTTAGGGTTTAGGGTTTAGGGTTTAGGGTTTAGGGTTTAGGGTTTAGGGTTTAGGGTTTAGGGTTTAGGGTTTAGGGTTTAGGGTTTAGGGTTTAGGGTTTAGGGTTTAGGGTTTAGGGTTTAGGGTTTAGGGTTTAGGGTTTAGGGTTTAGGGTTTAGGGTTTAGGGTTTAGGGTTTAGGGTTTAGGGTTTAGGGTTTAGGGTTTAGGGTTTAGGGTTTAGGGTTTAGGGTTTAGGGTTTAGGGTTTAGGGTTTAGGGTTTAGGGTTTAGGGTTTAGGGTTTAGGGTTTAGGGTTTAGGGTTTAGGGTTTAGGGTTTAGGGTTTAGGGTTTAGGGTTTAGGGTTTAGGGTTTAGGGTTTAGGGTTTAGGGTTTAGGGTTTAGGGTTTAGGGTTTAGGGTTTAGGGTTTAGGGTTTAGGGTTTAGGGTTTAGGGTTTAGGGTTTAGGGTTTAGGGTTTAGGGTTTAGGGTTTAGGGTTTAGGGTTTAGGGTTTAGGGTTTAGGGTTTAGGGTTTAGGGTTTAGGGTTTAGGGTTTAGGGTTTAGGGTTTAGGGTTTAGGGTTTAGGGTTTAGGGTTTAGGGTTTAGGGTTTAGGGTTTAGGGTTTAGGGTTTAGGGTTTAGGGTTTAGGGTTTAGGGTTTAGGGTTTAGGGTTTAGGGTTTAGGGTTTAGGGTTTAGGGTTTAGGGTTTAGGGTTTAGGGTTTAGGGTTTAGGGTTTAGGGTTTAGGGTTTAGGGTTTAGGGTTTAGGGTTTAGGGTTTAGGGTTTAGGGTTTAGGGTTTAGGGTTTAGGGTTTAGGGTTTAGGGTTTAGGGTTTAGGGTTTAGGGTTTAGGGTTTAGGGTTTAGGGTTTAGGGTTTAGGGTTTAGGGTTTAGGGTTTAGGGTTTAGGGTTTAGGGTTTAGGGTTTAGGGTTTAGGGTTTAGGGTTTAGGGTTTAGGGTTTAGGGTTTAGGGTTTAGGGTTTAGGGTTTAGGGTTTAGGGTTTAGGGTTTAGGGTTTAGGGTTTAGGGTTTAGGGTTTAGGGTTTAGGGTTTAGGGTTTAGGGTTTAGGGTTTAGGGTTTAGGGTTTAGGGTTTAGGGTTTAGGGTTTAGGGTTTAGGGTTTAGGGTTTAGGGTTTAGGGTTTAGGGTTTAGGGTTTAGGGTTTAGGGTTTAGGGTTTAGGGTTTAGGGTTTAGGGTTTAGGGTTTAGGGTTTAGGGTTTAGGGTTTAGGGTTTAGGGTTTAGGGTTTAGGGTTTAGGGTTTAGGGTTTAGGGTTTAGGGTTTAGGGTTTAGGGTTTAGGGTTTAGGGTTTAGGGTTTAGGGTTTAGGGTTTAGGGTTTAGGGTTTAGGGTTTAGGGTTTAGGGTTTAGGGTTTAGGGTTTAGGGTTTAGGGTTTAGGGTTTAGGGTTTAGGGTTTAGGGTTTAGGGTTTAGGGTTTAGGGTTTAGGGTTTAGGGTTTAGGGTTTAGGGTTTAGGGTTTAGGGTTTAGGGTTTAGGGTTTAGGGTTTAGGGTTTAGGGTTTAGGGTTTAGGGTTTAGGGTTTAGGGTTTAGGGTTTAGGGTTTAGGGTTTAGGGTTTAGGGTTTAGGGTTTAGGGTTTAGGGTTTAGGGTTTAGGGTTTAGGGTTTAGGGTTTAGGGTTTAGGGTTTAGGGTTTAGGGTTTAGGGTTTAGGGTTTAGGGTTTAGGGTTTAGGGTTTAGGGTTTAGGGTTTAGGGTTTAGGGTTTAGGGTTTAGGGTTTAGGGTTTAGGGTTTAGGGTTTAGGGTTTAGGGTTTAGGGTTTAGGGTTTAGGGTTTAGGGTTTAGGGTTTAGGGTTTAGGGTTTAGGGTTTAGGGTTTAGGGTTTAGGGTTTAGGGTTTAGGGTTTAGGGTTTAGGGTTTAGGGTTTAGGGTTTAGGGTTTAGGGTTTAGGGTTTAGGGTTTAGGGTTTAGGGTTTAGGGTTTAGGGTTTAGGGTTTAGGGTTTAGGGTTTAGGGTTTAGGGTTTAGGGTTTAGGGTTTAGGGTTTAGGGTTTAGGGTTTAGGGTTTAGGGTTTAGGGTTTAGGGTTTAGGGTTTAGGGTTTAGGGTTTAGGGTTTAGGGTTTAGGGTTTAGGGTTTAGGGTTTAGGGTTTAGGGTTTAGGGTTTAGGGTTTAGGGTTTAGGGTTTAGGGTTTAGGGTTTAGGGTTTAGGGTTTAGGGTTTAGGGTTTAGGGTTTAGGGTTTAGGGTTTAGGGTTTAGGGTTTAGGGTTTAGGGTTTAGGGTTTAGGGTTTAGGGTTTAGGGTTTAGGGTTTAGGGTTTAGGGTTTAGGGTTTAGGGTTTAGGGTTTAGGGTTTAGGGTTTAGGGTTTAGGGTTTAGGGTTTAGGGTTTAGGGTTTAGGGTTTAGGGTTTAGGGTTTAGGGTTTAGGGTTTAGGGTTTAGGGTTTAGGGTTTAGGGTTTAGGGTTTAGGGTTTAGGGTTTAGGGTTTAGGGTTTAGGGTTTAGGGTTTAGGGTTTAGGGTTTAGGGTTTAGGGTTTAGGGTTTAGGGTTTAGGGTTTAGGGTTTAGGGTTTAGGGTTTAGGGTTTAGGGTTTAGGGTTTAGGGTTTAGGGTTTAGGGTTTAGGGTTTAGGGTTTAGGGTTTAGGGTTTAGGGTTTAGGGTTTAGGGTTTAGGGTTTAGGGTTTAGGGTTTAGGGTTTAGGGTTTAGGGTTTAGGGTTTAGGGTTTAGGGTTTAGGGTTTAGGGTTTAGGGTTTAGGGTTTAGGGTTTAGGGTTTAGGGTTTAGGGTTTAGGGTTTAGGGTTTAGGGTTTAGGGTTTAGGGTTTAGGGTTTAGGGTTGTGGGTTTAGGGTTTAGGGTTTAGGGTTTAGGGTTTAGGGTTTAGGGTTTAGGGTTTAGGGTTTAGGGTTTAG